>CM059187.1:126927338-127463444 GCA_030323885.1 Branchipolynoe longqiensis
TAAGCCCGGTGTCGCAGTTTGAGCGCCCTGCCAGTTTCAGCTGACTGCATACACTCAAACTCAAGGCATTGTCAATGGTCGTGAGCAATCTTCATACAGAAAATACAGAAGAAGTGAAATATCTCTAAAACCACACCACCTATTAACAAAGCGCTTAGTACACATATAGAAAACATCTTTACCAACAAGATTATATTAAATTTATAAGGTTAGGGTTCTTGATTTCTATTTATTTTGAATAAAACTAATGTTTTGCACTGCGCGTACCGTCAAACTCAAGGCATTGTCAATGGCCATGAGCAATCTTCATACAGAAAATACAGGAAAAGTGAAATATCTCTAAAAGCACAGCACCTAGAAACAAATCGCTTGGTACACATATAGAAAACATCTTTACCAAAAACATTATATTAAATTCATAAGGTTAGTGACGATGCTGTTAGATTTTGACGCATGCGCATGAAACTGACAGTCAGCTGAAACTGGCAGGGCGCTCAAACTGCGGCACCGACCCCGGCTGTAGCAGAAACAAGTGGCAAGGGTTAATGTTGGTTTTGATTTGCAGGAATGTGTGGAATCCGCGTGCGATGGCGTTTTTTGGGGGGTATGTGGTGTGGGTGTGGGTGTGGGTGTTTGTGGTGTGGTGTGTGTGGGTATTGGGAGTGGGTATGGGTGGGTGAGGGATGGGGTGTAGGTGTGGGTGTGGTGTATGGGTGTGGGTGTGGTGTGGGTGTGGTGGGTATGTGTGTGGGTGGTGTGCGTGTGGGGGGTGGATATGGGTATGAGTACGGGTGTGGGTGGGTTATGTGTGATGTGGGTGTGGTGTGTAGTGGGTGCATGGTGTGGGTGTGGTGGTGTGCGTGTATGTGTGTTGTGTTGTGTGGTGTGGTTTGGATGTGGTGGTGTGTGGCGGTGTGTGGTGGTGTGCTCTAATCACCTACCGGAGAGGGAGGAGATTATATTAAGAGTGGGTTTTCGGGATGGCAAGTGGCAGAACTGACGACTGTGAGATAAGACCGCCACGACATGAGCTTCTGCCCGACACCGCCAGATGTCGCTACATGTATCATACTTATATAGGACGCAAAGTAGCAGTCTCGACAATCGTCGCTAATTCAGTGAGTAATACGCGGGAGGGAGGAAACAGGTTCACGGCACTCGCCTTGAACAATAGGGATGGGTGTGTGGATTGGATGTATAGGTGTGTGTATGGGTGTGTGTGGGTACCGGGGTGGAGGGTGTTGGGGGGCTCCATTGGCAATGGCTTTGAGTCCACTGGCAGTACTTTGTGGCAAATATCATAATAAATAAATTACGATTGATGCCAGACTGGGTGCATTAAATCACAAGTCAGGGGCTAGGGAGGAACTCGCGGGAGCGTGCATACCTGGTCAACGAGACTGATTAAGTGTACGACTCCCTGAACGACACGATAATAAGTAGTTGCTGATTTGACCCGATAAAACCACTCATACTAGTCATACCCCCCCCACACACCCTTCATCCACTTTCCAACTCCACAACACAGCGGCGGCTGCTGCTATATTTAATGATTAAATATGTGCAGTCTGAGCAGTGCGTTCCGCTTATACCCCAGTCACACGGGGCCTGCGTTCGCTAACGATCGATTCGCGACGTCAAAACCTCCTCCTTGCGCCCTCCTTACGCCCTGATTGAGTGTTGTCGCCGTGAGGACGCCAACCTTCCGGGGGGGGGGGGGGGGGGGGGGGGGGGGGGGGGGGGGGGGGGGGGGGGGGGGGGGGGGGGGGGGGGGGGGGGGGGGGGGGGGGGGGGGGGGGGGGGGGGGGGGGGGGGGGGGGGGGGGGGGGGGGGGGGGGGGGGGGGGGGGGGGGGGGGGGGGGGGGGGGGGGGGGGGTGCGTCCATTTCGGGAATTTTGGACGCAAGGAGGTTGCTGCTGCTGCATGTGCAACCTCCTTACGCCCTGTTCCGGCGGCGCCATTCAAAATAGTTGGCGCCCTCGCGCCGCCCTCGTGCTGCCCTGGGTTGGTGCTAACACATGCGATGTTGCAGTCACTATGTGGTCGGCGCCGACATGGCGCCGACATGGCGCCGACATGGCACCGACATGGCGCCTACAATGTATTTGAATCAGTGTATCTAATGGAATGCTGGGTGGTTGGCGTCCTTTTCGGCGTAGGGAGGTCGGCGGCGAACGCTGGCTCTCGTGTGACTGGGGTATTATTGGACCGCCCTGGTATGACCTTAGATGTTACCAGGACGTAAAACTCCAACAACCAACCAATCACACGCTTATTGGATTATATATCACCCAGATTAAAATCCGCGTAAATTGTCGCGCATGGGCCTTGCTAGTAGTAGGAGGCGGGGGGGGCGGGGCAGAGCCGGGCGAGGGAGCCAGGGAAGTTGTCCAGCACAGAGACCCACAAAGGGTGGGTGTTTAGGGGGGGGGGGGGGAGGGGGGGGGGGGGGGGGGGGGGGGGGGGGGGGGTGGGGGAGTTGGCGAGTGTAGTTATCTGTTCATTTTACTTCTTCACCTTTTTGTTGTTGTGGCTATTTTATGATTCGGGGGTGGGGCGGGTGTAATCGAAGCTGATAAGAGTGACGCTCGACACCCGACAGATGTTGGGTTAAATTAAGCGTGCGGCGATGCACAAAACGCACCTCTCCCGCGTCACAAATATTGTAATAGCTATCGAACGGGAAGGCGCGCGCAAATCCCTGACCCAACCCCAACTCACCACCCCCCCCCCTCCCGCCCACCCCACCACCACTATTCCCGCCTTTTCCAACCCGTCCACTCTCCTTCCCTGTCGTCCCCCACGACTCATCGATGATGGACGCTCGAGGAATGGGATTGACAGGGCTGAGGGAAAAGGGTTGGGGTTAGGGGGAAGGGTTAGGGGAAGTGGGGTGTGGTCGACTCTCGGGATTTTCCAGAAGATGTGTGTTTTAGGGGTGGTGCGATGTGCGCGCGCGCGCGTGTGTGTGTATGTGTGTGTATGTGTGTGTGTGTGGAAGAGGAGTAGATGTGGGTTTGTTGTGATTTTTGGATTTGGAAAGCAGAAGTTGTGGTTTGTGAGATTAATGGGTTAGAGTTCATGGGGTGAGGAATGGATGGAGGATGAGTAGGTGGTAGTGAGCAGTTAGTATGGACCAGCACTGCCGTTACGCGGCGGCAACCCGACCGGCCGCTCGCCCGTCCGCCCGGAGCGAGTGCCGGCCGGCATTGCTCCACCTCCGCCCGCCCGGGGCGCCCGCCGCCCGGCGGACAGGTCACCGCCCGTCCGTCCGCCCGCCCGGCAGGTTGGTCTATTTGCCCCCGGGGACCGCATGCCCTGCGGGCCCGCGGCCGGCGGCGCGTCGCCCCGGGGCCTGTCTCGATCGATCCCCGTGGCCCCTTCGCGAGTTGCTCGTGCCCCAGTTGATGGCGGCCCTGAAAGGTGCCGGCCCGAGCTACTCCGAGTGAAAAATTGAGTGAGGCGGCGGCATATTGAAATGAATTGGGCGGGTGGGGGCTCTTTGTAGCCGGGGATCTTTGTGCGAGGCCTAATTTCATTTGCCCACGGTTCGAGTCGTCTCAAATTTCCGCGCCCGGCGACAAAGCGCTGGCAGAGGGAGGTATGAAACAAAGAGGGACCGGCGCGGCCGGGGTGTCGGGCGGGGCGTCGGGCGGTGGCGGGGTGAGGTGGGCTAGGGGGCCTAGGGTTGGGGTGGGAAGAGGAGGACAGGGTGCCTGGCTTATAATGTGGATGGCCGATGAGCGGGAGGGTGGGTGGGTGGGTGGGTGAAGAAGGGGGAGTGTTAGAGTCGAGGGGCGGAGAGTGGTGCAGGGCGATGGGCAGTGTGATAGAGCAAGAAGAGGGCGAGGGAGGAAAGTGAGGGTGCAGTCTGGCCGAACATCACCTCTCATTATCTTACCCCCGTGGTCATGTAAGGCTGCCTACACAGACTCAGCAATCAGTCTACGGACAGGCTGGCGCATTGACACCAAATGACTTACTGTGGCTGGGAGCTTACACACACACATATATATATATAATATATATATAATATATATATATTATATATAATATTTATATATCGTATAATACACATTTAAATTCGCATAAACATCATACCCACCTAAAAAACATGTCTATAAATAATTGTATATAGATATGCATATATATACAAAGTATATATATATATATATATATCTGAAATTTCATCTTATGGCTGACCAGTCGCGAACCAAGCTATATATCTATACCAAATTACAACTTATATAATAGAAGGACTGGCTGGTTATATTATACCAATGGAACACCTTAGACGGGACCAGCAGTACGACATGGGTTAAGCCGTATCCCGCACCCCAACCCCTTAGCCCCCCGCACACCCACACACACACACTCACCCACCCATTCACGCACCCTTCCACTCACCTATTCACTTACGCACTCACTCACACACATCCACTCACCCACCAACTTACGCACTCACTCAACCATCCACTTACCCACATACTCACTCATACACACACTCACTCAACAACATACTCGGCTATTCACCACCCACTCACCTACTCACCCGAGCACCCCACCCAGCCAATCACCCACTCACTTATACACTCAGTCATTCAACCACCCTTTCACTCACTCACCCATTCACCCTCACCCACTCACCCATTTGCCCACCCAGCCACTCACCCACTCACTTATACACTCAGTCATTCATCCACCCTCTCACTCACTCACCCATTCACCCCCTCACCCACTCACCCATCCCGCCTCACCCTCAGCCACTCACCACCACCCACTTACACACCCACTCACCCACCACCCACTCACCCGTCCCACTCACCCATTCACCCCCTCACCCACTCACCCTCCACCCACTCAACCACCACCCACTCACCCACCACCCACCACCCACCACCCACTCACCACCATCCACCACCCATTCACCACACCACTCACCCTCACCTCACCACCACTCACCCACTCATCCACCACCCACCACCCACCACCCACTCACCTACCCACTCACCTTGGAGGCTCTATTGTCGCCGGACCCCCGTGCACGTTAGCTGAGAGGTAATTTTCCTTGGGAGGATGAACTGTCGATGGCCGATAATTGGGATGTTCGAGGGCCAAATAGACTGTGTCATCGAACGGTAGAATTCATTACGAGTCATAATTAGAAGGTGGGCGTGGGTGGACATCATTGCGGAGGCGGTAATCCGGCTGTCGGCCTGGAGCACGTGGGCGGCGTATTAATACGCCACCCGGACTATTTTAGATGCCGCAGTACTCCTCAACCCCCACCCCCATTTTACACACATTTGATTGGACGAATCCGCGTTTTAGACCCTCAGTCACCTCCACGTCACGTCACGTCATGTCACGTAACTCTCGCAGTGGAACCTAGATGGCGCCACATGCGCCTAAGATCTGACCCAGTTAAATACAGCTCACGAATTTATATAGTGCGCAGTGGAAATGGGGCCGATCATTGGAGAGTGAGACACTCGAGGAATTGTTTGTAACATTTAGTAAGGGCATGCTTGGGAGGTCTATTCACATTACCGTATCATTACTGAGCATACAAATCCTGATATGACCTTAGATGTTGCCAGGACGTAAAGCTCCAACAACCATCAATTCAACTGAGCATAAATAAACATGCGTTCTGTCTGTACAATTACTTGTGTGATGGACTGAGACTCAGTGGAAGTGTACTGTTTACATCATAACTGACAACATGACATAATTTCGTAAGATTTAGTTAATTAAATACCTCACTGCCGTGAGTCATTCACTGAAATAGGCTCAGGAATATGTGACATGATCCTTTTTTAATGACACATCTACTGAAACCATGTTCAAAGCACCCAGTCAGTGCTCTAGATTATAACAACGATGACCCCCCCCCCCCTCCCACACACACCCCCGACCAAGACAAAATCACACATGATTCACGCATAGTGTGTACTGTTGCTTGATTGTTCATGACAAGATGGTGTACATTACTGAACACTCATCTCTCAACTTGGTATATAATACAATGAACATGGTGTTTGAAGCCGAGACGACAGTGTATATATGTAAATCCACATGCGCCTTATACTTCGTTTTTACATGTGTTTTTATGGTGTTGATTTGGATGAAGAATCTATTCTGTGGTAAAACACGCCAAAAGTGACACATTTAAATTCAGACTGAATGAAGACTATTGTTGTAGACTTTGCTCTACTTGATATAATTAAAGCTGGATAGTATTTTGTTTGTTGCTGTTTTACGTCCTAGCAACATCTAAGGTCATATCAGGACGGGTACTGACTTGTGACAGTGCGCACTCATGGCGACTTTATAGTGCTGCCCCACTTGAAGACCAGGCCACCAGCACCATGACCTGATATCCCACTCAGTCACATTATCCTGACACTGAGTGAACCAGTCCTTGCCCTATCCTAATAATGCCGAGCGCCTGGCAAGGAAGCAACAAGTATCAATTTTTAAGTCATTGGTTTGACTCGACCGGTGTTCGACCCCACAACCCCACGACCTACCAACACGGGAGACAGACGCTCTAACTCGCTCGGCATTATTAGGATAGGGCAAGGACTGGTTATATTATATATTTGATATTCATTATATATCTCTATAGATACTCTTTTTTTGTTTTACTACACTAGTACTATATATATTTATAAACTCCTCTATGCTTATATGCTTATAAACTCCTTTACCATACTTAGTTATATACTTATAAATTCCTTTGCCATATATAATTATAACCTCCTTTCCTATTAGTATTAGCATTACACTGCCATATATATTTAGATATATATATATACTACATTCTTGCTATATATAAGCTATGGATGCGCATACCACAGTTCCGTGGACGCTGCCCCATTCTTGTCCATGTACCACAATTCATCGAGTCTGAGTGTTTACGTGGGTCGGGGTGTGTGAGCGAATTGGGAAGGAGGTGGGTGAGCGAATTGGGAAGGAGGTATATAAAATAAAACAAAAAAAACACATACAAACGCCGTGCTGTGATTGGCCGGTTAACTCCTGACTGCCGAATGGGGTCAAGTTGAGTCATACAATGAACCCACGCACAACAGTGCGAGTTGGACTTAACAAAACCCGTATACCCGCCAATACAACGTTTGTTATGGAAAACACTATAGGTTGATGAGCTTTTTCTTTTAAATATAACAACTTTTGTTCTCTTTAACATCTGTGTGTTTAATCCAAAAAAATTAAACTCGGACTCACCCTGCCTCATATGGTGCGAATCCCCCAAACTTGGAATATTCCCATGCACACCTAATGACCTCAAACCACTCCGAAATCGGAGCAGCGTACCTACTCTCCTGTCCGACTGTCGATAGTAGCCATGTGGGGCGCGCCTCACTTTGAATCCACGTTGACAGTAGAGCCAACCACCAGTCACCTGACCGTTGGGCGTGGCGTGTGCGACCTGTATAACCTCACCATGCACCATGCAGACAATGTAACCAGACTGTGAGCTGAAACCATGATTATTTTGCTTACTTGATGCAGGCCCTCCTCGGTCCTCGTGGTTCCATGCGTTACCAAGGTCGTCGTTCACATGTATGTACCTATATACACAAATACATCACTCCAGTGTCCCTCCACGTGTTCACCTACTTGTTACTCATGTCGCGCTGTGACGTCATAACAGCGACCGTTACCGTAGTAACTCGGACCACACTAATAATAATTATAATGCCTGCCGCTTCTCTCTCTCTCTCTCACTCTCTTAATCTCTCTATCTTGTGCCTCTCATGTTTTGTGTGTTTGAGTTGTTATTGTCCGAAATTTGGCTGGTACCTTTCGTCCTTGTTCACCGGGGCGTTTGACTTGTTTTCAGTTTGCACGGTGTTCCTTTTTAATTGCCATGACGTCAGCTTTGCGTCACGTGTTGATTAGTTGTATGTGATGGTCATGCTGGACTCTAATCATAGTCATAATCATAACATCCGCTGTGTCATGCCCAGTGCATAAGTCTAACTGCATTAATAAAAGCAAAGTATAACCTATTATTAGAACCCTTCTTGTTTTCCTTTTGTGTTGCCTTCCGTCCACGTTTTTGAAGCTTCATTCACATGCATTAATAATAACCCTATAATCATTTTAATTTATGTTATTGTCACTAAGCAGTGTGCGTTGTAAAGACTTATTTTTATTTTTAAAGAAGAGTTGCGATGCACACAGGTGTTGGTAAATAACGTAGATCTACAAGGGTGTGGGAATGTGGGAGTGGGTGGGTGAATGGGTGGGTGAGTGAGGAGGTACTAGGAGGGAGGGGGGATAGTAACCGTAGCAGATGTCAAACATCTTTCGGCACTCCCTTCTCAACCCGCAAGTTATGCTAATTGGGCAAGATGGTCGTTTATTAAGACTTTACCCTCACGCACTAAGAAGAGGGATTGCGCCATGCTCCCTACGTCATAATGAAAACCACGCTCGTACCTCAGTGGTCGAAGCTCTTCCCATCCCCAACCACCCCCCCCCCCCCAACCACCGCCCCCTCCCACTTACATTCACAGTTCCCTATAGGTGTTATTATTGTCTCACAAAGGCTAAATATTCCACGGGAGCTGTAATAAAGGGCCCCAGTGCAGCCGAGCACACTTCATTGCTGCGCAGCTGAGAAGAAAATTGCGCCAAAACTTATCAATGATTGTGGTGCGCCGAGACCAATGGAACTGGCCCGTGTGGGCTGGAGTGTAACCCCCGTTCTGCCACGGTGGTGGTGGCAAATTACAGAGATTATTGGTGGCTGATGAGGGTGGCGAAATGTCGTCGGCTAGGCCATTTACTGTGCCGTAGCCGCCGCCATTATGGAACGGCAACGTCATATTGGATGGTATTATATCATCGCGCGTCTAAACGAAAGGAAAAGTGTTATCTAGGCACCGCTACACCCATTCCTACTTCCATCCCAAATCTATTTTCTCCTCTGCAATTCATTTCTTCACAAACAGGATTTGTTCAAGAAATGAACTTATAGGGATTTGAGGAAGTTTAGTTTTAGATATAGTGATATATAGCTTCGATAGTAAATCTAGTACCCATTCATAGTTTCATCCCAAATCTATTTTCTCCTCTGCAATTCATTTCTTCACAAACAGAGGATTTGTTCAAGAAATGAACTTATAGGGATTTGAGGAAGTTGAGTTTTGGATATAGTGATATATAGCTT
This sequence comes from Branchipolynoe longqiensis, assembly GCA_030323885.1. Taxonomy (NCBI): domain Eukaryota; kingdom Metazoa; phylum Annelida; class Polychaeta; order Phyllodocida; family Polynoidae; genus Branchipolynoe; species Branchipolynoe longqiensis. The sequence goes on from CM059187.1 coordinate 126,936,544, forward strand.
CGATAGTAAATCTAGTACCCATTCATAGTTTCATCACCAATCTAGTTTCTCCTCTGCAATTCATTTCTTCACAAACAGAGGATTTGTTCAAGAAATGAACTTATAGGGATTTGAGGAAGTTGAGTTTTGGATATAGTGATATATAGCTTCGATAGTCAATCTAGTACCCATTCATAGTTTCATCACCAATCTAGTTTCTCCTCTGCAATTCATTTCTTCACAAACAGAGGATTTGTTCAAGAAATGAACTTATAGGGATTTGAGGAAGTTGAGTTCTGGATATAGTGATATATAGCTTCGATAGTAAATCTAGTACCCATTCATAGTTTCATCACCAATCTAGTTTCTCCTCTGCAATTCATTTCTTCACAAACATAGGATTTGTTCAAGAAATATACATATAGAGGCTTTGAGAAAGTTGAGTTTGGATATAGTTATATAGCTTTCATAGTAAATCTAGTACCCATTCATAGTTTCATCCCAATCGATTTTCTCCTATGTAATTCATTTCTTCACAAACAGAGGATTTGTTCAGGAAATGAACATATACGGCTTTGAGGAAATCGAGTTTGGATATAGCGATATCGCTTCGATAGTAAATCTTGTGGAGAATGCATTTTCTTCCTAGTGTAGTTAATATTATGTGGCGAGGGTCCACAAGAAAAACACATATTTCTACACACACTTCTGTATGTAATATCTCCGAATTTATTTTCAATCACAGTTGCATTATATATATATATATATATATATATATATATATATATATATATATATATATATATATATATAACCAACGGGAAATGAGCCTGACACCGAATGTGCATAATTCCTATACCCACTCTACCTGCACGCAGGTTAATTATTCAAGCAGAGCGCAAGTCGGCGTTTTACATATGAGAATACAGATTTAAAGCGACACAATCGAAATCAATTGGCAGAATATTGGCGTAATTGGGTTAGTTCGCCAGGGCGCGCAGACAACATGGCGGCCAAACGCTCGGCGCGCCCCCTACTGTCGCCGCCTGTTGGCCCCCTAGAACAGGCATTGTCTAAATGTGGCGAGGCACGTCCAAATTGTTCGGTGCTTATTGTCAGTGCGAGGCGTGTAACGATACCCAGGCCCTGCTAAAACAGGGCCGTGGAGGAACCGCCCCCTCCTCCCCGCCCATGCCCTCCGCCCCCGCCCTACCCCGGCCGAGACCTCTAACACTACACGGGGAAACATGGCTCACGTCAGAGGTCAGAGAAGTCGGCCTCGGCTGTGGTGGGTGTTGTTGCCGGGCCTGCCACCCCATAGAGTGATTGGGGGAGGGGAGGAGGAGGGATGGCGGGGCTGGGGAGGGGGGGGGGGTATTTTGTCAATTTGAGGTCCGATGTACACATCAAGTATATATGTACATATATGTATATATATATGTATATATATATATATATATATATATATAATATGGGGGGGGGGGGAGGCAGATGAGGCACGTGGAATAGATCGAAGTGAGTAATTGGTGTCAGTGGTCTTAAGTCGAGATTTGCAGGAGTTTCTGTGTGTTCTAATGGCGTGCTTCTTTTAATACTAAACCAAATTGTACGATGTAACTGTATGATATATGTGTATATATGTGTATACATGTGTGCATGTGTGGATACATGTGTGAATGCATGTGTGGAGACCAGACGGTGTGGCTGAATGAGTAGAGCGTCCGTCTCCTGTTTTGGGAGATCAGGAGATCCGAACCCATGAGTGCGTGGGTTCAAATCCTGGTCGAGTCAAACCAATGACTTACAAATTTGTACTTGTCGCTTCCTAGCCTGGCGCTCGGCATTATTAGGATAGGGCAAGGACTGGTTGGCTCAGTGTCAGGATAATGTGATTGAGTGGGATATCAGGCCATGGTGCTGGTGGCCTGGTTTGCTAGTGAGGCACCACTATAAAGTCACCATGAGCTCTCACTGTCAGAAGTCGGTACCTATCCTGATATGACCTTATATGTTGCTAGGACGTAAAACAACAACAAACAAACAACAAATGAAGCCATGTGTGGATGTGTGTATATATGTGTTTTTTGCACGTATTGTGTGTATGTATGCGTGTATGTATGTATGTATGTGGATATATGTATGTGTGTACGTGTGCGTGCGTGTATGTATGTACATATATATGTATGTGTATATATGTATGCGTGTATGTATATGTGTACACGTATATATGTATGTCGGTGGCGGTGGAATAACGGAAAGACTAAAGTGGAAGATGCATCTTAAATAAAACACTCCATACTGCATGGATAGACACACATATAATATACACATAGCAGACCATATCCTTCAGCACATGGTGGCCTGCAATGAACTTCAAGTGCTATCGCTCCCATCCATCCACCAATCCACCAGGTGGACACTTGCGCAGCCATTGTGCGCATGGGCTGTGCGCACGCGGTGTCCTCCTGGGAAATCCCGTGGATGTTAAGTTTAGAAGGGTAGCTACCTTGACTGCCTTCCTAACTGTGCAGCCTGCACAAACTACCCTACCAATAGCGTCTGGCGAGGTGTGTGTGTTGTGTTTGCTATTTGTAGCACTGCCATAATACTACTACTGCTGCTTGCGTGTGACTATTTTTGTTTAGAGTAACGGAGGGGTGAGTGCTGGGCACAACTTCCAACTCTCCATTTTAAACACTGCTTCTTTTCGTTGTGTTCCCATTAAAACCCGAGCAGAATACACCGTGTGCCCTTAACCAATACTCACATACATATGCATATATAAATGGTAGTATATATATATTAATAGAGCTTTTCTATTTCTTTAAAATTATATTTTATATATATTTTTAATTATTTTGTATATATAACATATTTAAAAAAAAGTCAAAGTAATCGTGGATACTGGGTGAAGAAGCGACCGCTGTATTTTATTTTTAACGGAGCAAAACTAAGTCTATGCTTGATTGGTGATTATATATATATATATATATATATATATATATATATATATATACATATATATATAAATATATATTTATATATATGTATATACATATATATATATATATGTAATACAACCACCAACCACCCAATCAATAATCTAATCCAACGCCCATGGTTATTTTTTTCTGTGTACCACTTGTGTGACACGATATGTGACATGCGCATGCCCAGGCTAATTATTGTATTGCACATAGTGTTTTAGTGTTAACCCTTGCCTTTCTTTCATTTCAGCGGGTATCCGTAAGCCTGACCAGAAGGATATAGTGATCTCTGGCGTGGCCTCACCCACCGACGTCTTCGTGAGTGTACCTGGCCGTCTGTCATTGCTAAGCAGTACGTCAAAGTACAAGGTCACTGTCGCCGAAGTCCAGCGGAGACTCTCGCCGCCCGAATGTCTAAACGCGTCACTTCTAGGAGGAGTACTACGAAGGTGAGTTGTCATCGGGCACAGTGATTGATTGACGCCCTGGTTATTGGGTATTGGTTATTGGTTATTGTCACACCAGCAGAAGAATCATAACATTAATAGAATTACTATTATACTGCAAGTTGCATCTATGAATGTGGTGTCCGTATCACTGAGGAAGCCTTGGCTGGTTTGTATATATATATATATATATATATATATATATATAAATATATATATATATATATATACGTGGGGAATGGCAGAATGAAAGCATGGTTGACTATTTATATATAATATCTATTATATATATATATATTTAGATATTTTACCTTTCTTCCAAGTTCCATCCTTCCATCCGCCATCCCTCCACCTTCCATTCTTCCACCCCTGCATTCCTCCATTCATCCATCCTTCCAGCCCTCCATGTTACCATCCTTTTTATTCTTCCATCCTTTCACACTTCCATCCTTCCATTATCCACCCTTCAATCCCTCTATTGTTCCATCCTTCCACTCCTACATCCTTCCATCTTTCCATCGTACAACCTTCCATACCCTTCCATCCTTCCATCCTTCCATCATACAACCGTCCATACCCTTCCATCCTTCCATCCTTCCACCGTACAACCTTCCATACCCTTCCATCCTTCCATTATTCATCCTTCCAACTGTCCAGCATTCCACCATCCCACCTGTCCACCCTTCCATCCCCACACCCTTCCATCCCCACACCCTTCCATCCCCACACCCTTCCATCCTTACATCACCCTTCTAGCAATAACCCCATGTGGTATGCCTTTGACTTTTCCCTCATACTCATAATGCCGGTGTGCCTGCTCGCAATTGCTGTCATGTCCATTGGTGTCGCTGGCAGGTTGACTCCATTTGGCCGCGCCCGGGACCCCTTGTCCTTTCCTCCCCGTCTGAGCCACCTTAGCTGCCCGCCTCGCACCCCCCCCCCCCCCCACACACACACGCCCACACTCACACCCAGAAACACCCCACCGAACAACTCTCGTGAATCAAATGCCAACAGTGATTGTCTCCTATTCACACCGCCTCAGTGAGTGTCGGATTGTGGGGAGTTAGTTGGATGGGTGGAGGAGGGGTGAGTGTGTGTGTGTGTGGGTGGGGGGGGGGGGGGGTGTAGGGGATGGAGGAGTGCGTACAGCGGTGGAGGTACTGCTCTCCACGTAATCATACCACTCCACAGCCCTTGGGATCGGGAATTTGTGCCGCCCAGTTGGACTGCGGCTGTCGATTGTGACAAAGCCTGCTAAGAAGCGATGTGATTACTGTATTATCTTCAGGCTGTCATGTCCCGACGCTCTCCTCTCTATATGTCTCTATCCTTCACTCTCAGTCTCACACACACTCTCTCTCTCTGCTGTGTTTTTCTCCCTTTCTCACTCACTCACTCTTTCTTTCTTGCTCTCTCTTTCTCTCTCACCCTCTCGCTTTACCTGTATCCATGGTTCCCACCCTGCTGCCTCCTCCACCTCCACGACTGGACGCCTCTCCCCGGACACTTCCCCAATACCACGCCACCTAGTGGGTCAATAATGAACTAATGAATGTCCCCATGTAAAACAACATTCAACTCATCCTCCCACTCCCCTACCCTCACTCCGAAATCGTAGTACTATACAATGTTTACTCACAGTCACACTGTTACAGTTAGTCTCCATTCCCCTTCCCCCCTATTCCCCTATTCCCCATCTCCCCTATTCCCCCACTCCCCCATTCCCCCACCGTCCATTGGTGCGTCTGGGTACGGGTGTGGATATGGGTGTGCGTGTGGGTGTGGGTGTGGGTATGAGTGCGGGTGTAGGTGTGGGAGTGGGAGTGGGTATGAGTGTGTGTGCATGGGGGTGTGTGGCTGTGGGTGCGAGTATATGTGTGGGTGTGGGTGTGGGAGTGGGTATGAGTGTGTGTGTGCATGGGTGTGTTTGGGTGCGATTGTAGGTGTGGGTGTGGGTGTGGGTGCGTGTCTGGGGAGACGAATAACTGTGAGGTTCTCAGCCGTTCGTTTCGACCCTTAATGCCGGGATCATATGTGTTTACTGTGTTTGTTATTTAAACCCCGCCGCCAATTATGTCCCTCGGCGCATGCCCAATTAAGCCGGGCGCGAATCAAAGGGTGCCGGTGGCGACGCGACGCGGGGCGCGGGTAGCGGCGCGCCGGGAGCGGGGCGCGGGGCGCGGCCCGGCGCCGTGTTGTGTCTATGTCCCGTCAGCCATGGATGGCCAATGTAGTGGAAAATTAAGATGTCTTGTCGACGGGTTCCAGCTGGGGTTGTGCACCGCGCCGCCCCGCTCGTTAGGAATGGACGACCGTTGCCAACATTTTAACGCCGAGACCCCCGTAATGGCGTGGAATGGTCGGGAGTGCGCAAGCGCATATACCTAAATCAGAGATTCACGTTGTTAGCGCCATAGAAAAGCTGTCATAGGACCCCGCCCTCGACCTCCCACCGTCTTCTACCCTCCCTCCTAACCCCCCCCCCCCAACGAGTACTTGTAATTGTTGCTACTCGTAGGTACTGATTGAACCTGCGCTGGTATGTGATTAGTTCATTAAAGTCTAAAACAGTGTGGGCTTAACTTTAAATTAACCTACCCTATCCCCCATCATACGTAGCCTAACCACCATTACCAGGCGCACTGACGTGCTCTCTTTCAGCCGCACTTTAGATAATTAACTTTATATATATATCTGAATGTCTATAATTATATATATATAATGCACAATCACTGACATGTGACTACAACTTACAAGTGTCTTGAAAGAGACAATATATATATATAGTTTTTCGTTTCAATATATATATATATAGTCTCTTTCAATATATATATATATATCTTCATATATATACCTGCCAGGCTCACTAAGTACATACCTACCACGGCATGTCTCCATTTCTGACATGCCATTCAGGCTTCCTGACAGATACATGCTGCCACCGTGACCTGCTGCACCAGTAACTCCATCTAGCGGTAGATTCGGGTGGCTTTGATCGGCCAGATTACCGCGTGTGTATATTGTCCCTGTGCGGCGTGCAAACACACCTCGCGGTGTGTGGAATCACGCCCTGGGGCATGGCATGGCCAGCCACCCGGCTACTCCCCATACTGCTCAGTATCAAACCCGACACAACCCGCTCCCCTCTACACCCCACTCCCGTCACTACCGGCACCTGCACCCGGCACTCGGCACGTACTCTAGGCACCGCCCCCCCCCCCTTCCACATCCTCCCGGTACATCCACTTTGCACCTCCTCCTTGCACTTCCATCCACCACCACCATCGCAACATCCTCCTGGTACCTCCACATGCCACCTCCACCCGCCACATCCTCCTGGTAACTCCACCCGTCACCACGACCCACCACCTCCTCCTGATACATCTACCCACCACCCCAACCCGTCACCTCCATCCACCACCATCACCCATCACATCCTCCGGGTACCTCCACATGCCACCTCCACCCACCACATCCTCCTAATACCTCCACATGCCACCTCCACCCGCCACATCCTCCTGGTACCTCCACCCACCACCACGACCCACCACCTCCTCTTGGTACCTCCACCTCGCACCTCCAACCGCCACATCCTCCTGGTACCACAACCCGCCACTTCTTCCTCGTACCTCCACCCGCCACCGCGACCCACTAGCTCCTCCTGGTACCTATACCCACCACCTCAACCCGCCACCTCCATCAACCACCATCACCCGTCACATCCTCCTAGTACCTTCACCCGCCACCACGACCCACCACCTCCTCCACATTGCACCTCCTTTTTGCACCTCCTCCTGGTACCTCCAACTGCCACCTCCATCAGCCACATCCTCCTGGTACCTCCACCCGCCACCACGACCCACCACCATCACCTGTCACATCCTCCTGGTACCTTCACCTTCCACCACGACCCACGACCACCTCCCGACACCTCCACTTTACATCTCCTTGCACCACCTCCTGGTACCTCTAACCGCCACCTCCACCTGCCACCTCCTGGTACCTTCACATGCCACCACGACCCACCACCTCCTCCTGGTACCTCTACCCACCACCTTAACCCGACACCTCCATCCACCACCATCACCCGTCACATCCTGCTGGTACCTCAACCTGGCACCACGATCCACCACCTCCTCCACCTGCCACCTTCACCTGCCACATCCTCCTGGTATCTCCACCCGCCACCTCCTTCCACCACTATCACCCGCCACAACCTCCTAGTACCTCAACCCGCTACCTTAACCCAACACATCCTCCTGGCACCTCCATCCGCTACTACAACCCGCCACATCCTCCTGGTACCCCCCCCCCCCTCACACACACACACTTTCACTCGCTACTTCCACCAGTCACATTTTCCTGGTACCTCCACCCGCCTCATCCACTCGCCACCTCCTCATGGTACCTCCACCCGCCACATCCACTCGCCACTTCCACCCGCCACATCCTCCTGGTGCCCCCACCCGCCACCTCCACCCGACACGTGACCTCCAACCCCGGCCCGTGTGGTGGTGGATGCGGTCAAATACAATTATAGGCAAACTACATTTTGCTCTTTGAAACTATGGCAGCAGTGCCAGCCTGGGCCGTCAACGTTGAGAGCGGATGAGTGCGTTTGTTATATTCCATTCCGCACAGGGCAGGCGAACAGGCAGAAGAGACCTTTACAACTATTTCGGCCGTCCAAGAGTTTGAATAGCGCGTCTGGAGTATGCGTAAAGGGCACCACATTGGATGGAAGATATCACGACTCAGTAAGCAGAATGAGTGCTCCTTCTCAGACTTGCACTCGTTTCTGTCTGAAAGTGGAACTTGTGGAACAACCTCGACATTTAAAGCTTACCCCTCACCCCGATAGTCAGAATTTCTTACTCCCACCCCCACCCCCAGACACTCTTCCTCAACCTACCCTGCGCAAGCGCACACTGATTGACCCTCCTACCCTCCCTGACCACACACACACACACACGCGCGCGCGCGCGCGAGCACCAACTGCTCAACTCTGAGCAGCAGGGGGCGGAGAACAGGTTTTAGAGAACCTTGGTGTGTGTAGTCCCAGATGTAGAGGAATTGTGCCAGTAAGAGAGTCTCAACTGACGGCAGCTTGTACCAACAGATTGTCTCTACAAAATTCGTTCCAAGCCTATTTCCCCTCGAAAATTTAAACAACCACTCACGGAAATAAACAATTAAAAAAAACACCAAAAGACTAGCATGATACAGACTAGGAAGATGCATACTGTCCGCAGTTCTACACTGCAGAGTGTATGCATGACCTTTTTACTTAGGTAAAACAGGAAAACAGTTTAGCCTTTGTGAGGGCAGCTGGACTGTACCACCTCATATAGTTTAGTAAATAGATTCTATCAATTATTAATAAAACTTTTCTTTTTCTATGGGAATTTGTTTCCCTTGACCACAAATATATGATTGTGAGCTTTTTAATTTAATGAGTGTCTATTGGCACATAATCGATTGTCTGCCTTTAAATGTAAAAGCGATGGTTTGAACAAAAAACAAACATTTCTCACCGTGAATATGGCCTATGCTGCCAACGCGGCGTAAAGCAACCACCAATCAATCAATGAATCAATCAAGCAAGATGATAACTTGATGCATGTGGTGGTTATTGGTTGGTTAGTTGTTGGAGTTTTATGGCATAGCAACATCTAAGGTCATCAGAACGGGCACCGACTTGTGACAGTGCGTTCTCATGGCAACTTTATAGTGCTGCCCCACTGGCAGACTGAAGACCAGTACCATGAGCTCATATCCCACTCAGTCACATTATCCTGACACCAAGCCAACCAGTCCTTGTCATCTAATAATGCCGAGCATCAGGCTAGCAAGTGACAAGTATCATTTTATAAGTCAGTGATTTGACTCGCCCAGAAATTGAACTCCCGACCTTCCTCATGGGAGGGCTGCGCTCTGCCGATTCGGCCACCGCGTCCGATATGTAGTGGTTGTTCTCTGGGTGAAGAAAATCCCACAATAGGCCAGTAAAAAAAATTGGCATGTTTAGTTAGGACAACATGGTCGGGGAATTGTTGGTAAAGCACCCCCGCTGCGCGCAGGCACACCGGACGCTCTGAGACTGGCAGCGGGGTGTGTGCCCAGTAAAGCGTTTGATTCCTGCTCGGTCGGCGCGAACAGCGGTGGCGCAAACAGTGAAACGAGTCTGTAAATGTCACGCTGCAAGTCCTGGCACCGGCCCATGAGCCACATGTGGCAGCGGCGGCGGCGGCAGCGGCGGCGGCGGAGGCGGTTTTTGTGGGGGCGGGGGTGGGGGGCGGGGGCGGGGCGAGTGGGAAGGTGGTTGGTGCACTCGCAGAACCCCTCAATTCCCGGTCACCTCTCTGAGAAGAGGACGGTATCATTGTTGTCCTCCTAGCTTTCACACCATGACTGGGCCTAATGCGTGGAGAGAGTTGATATGGGTATATCTATAATATATATTCTATATATATATATATATATATATATATATATATTCCAATGCGTGAGTGACAGTATTTACGGCACTGGTAGCGGTTGGGGGGGGGGGGGGGGGGGGGGCAGTTGGGGGGGGGGGGGGTTGGGGCTGGCGAACCTGTCCCACCGTGAAGAGGAGGTCAACCATAAAGTAGTTCACAACATCAGGGTGGCCAACAAGGAATATTCACTTATGCGCCTTTATACTCGCATAAGTTTTACACATCACATATACGATGACTGAAATATGATATTCTGATAACACTACTCCCTACATACAGCGGCAGTCGGCGCCCCCCCCCCCCCCCCCCCCCCCCCCCCCCCCCCTCCCCTCTTGTGGATTGGATGGGTAGTGTGAGGGACGCGGGGTCTGTGGGGGAAGGGGGCGGGATGGGGACTTTTAGGTAAGTTGTCGGTTTGGCTACATGTGAGAGGATCTAATGTAGCAGTCACACTACGACGACAAGGCCGACGACAGCCCAACGACTTGTCGTTTTGCTCTGTCGTCGGCTGTCGCTACGGTGTCGTTACATTGTCGTTCGGCTGTCGCCGCGACACCTCCGCGACAACTCCAGTTTCTCCACTGTCGCCCGGTTGTCGTCGGGTTTTTGTGCATGTTGAAAAACCTCGGCGACAGACGCTGTCGTTCGGCTGTCGCTACGCTGTCGCTACGCTGTCGCTACGCTGTCGTCTTGTCGCTAAGCTGTGCGCGTTACAGTTTCTGTCGCCGGGCCCGTTTCTTCATATACACACACAGATACACACACAGATACACACACAGAGACACACACAGAGACACAACACAGACACACACAGAATGGGACGGTCCAAACATGGCTCAGTTTAGCTTGCTTAGAGGGATGTTAGGACCGTCCCAAATATGAAGACTGCTTCCTAACAGGTCCGCCGCATAAACCTACATGTTTGCACCGTCCCATTCTTCATATTTCTCATGGAAACTGCTTCATGTGTGTCTCTGTGTGTGTGTCTCCGTGTGTGTCTCTGTGTGTGTCTCTGTGTGTGTCTCTGTGTGTGTGTGTGTGTGTATTTCTTATGAAGACTGCTTCCTAACAGGTCCGCCGGATTGTCTAATACACATGTTTGCACCGTCCCATTTCTTCATATATCATATGGAGACTGCTTCCTCACAGGTCCGCCGCATAAACCTACATGTTTGCACCGTCCCATTCTTCATATTTCTCATGGAGACTGCTTCATGTGTGTCTCTGTGTGTGTAGTGGTGTGTGTGTGTGTCTCTGTGTGTGTATCTGTGTGTGTGTGTATTTCTTATGAAGACTGCTTCTCTGTATGTGTCTGTGTGTGTCTCTGTTGTGTCTGTGTGTCTGTGTCTGTGTGTGTGTCTCTGTGTGCGTGATAAACCACACACACTCACTATCACACTCACACTCACTATCACACACACCACACACACTCACTATCACACTCACTATCACACTCACATTCACACTCACTATCACACTCACTATCACGAGTCATATTTCTCATGAAGACTGCTTACTAACAGGTCCGCCGCATAGTCTAACACACATGTTTGTACCGTCCCATTTCTTCATATATCATATGAAGACTGCTTCCTCACAGGTCCGCTGCATAAACCTACATGTGGTAATGAGTGTGATAGTGAGTGTGATAGTGAGTGTGATAGTGAGTGTGATAGTGAGTGTGATAGTGAGTGTGATAGTGAGTGTGAGTATGATAGTGAGTGTGATAGTGAGCGTGAGTGTGATAGTGAATGTGAGTGAGTGTGTGTGGTTTATCACACACACAGAGACACAACAGAGACACACACACAGAGACACACACAGACACACAGACACATACAGAGACACACACAGATACAAAGAGACACACACACACAGATACACACACATAGACACAGAGACACACACGCAGATACACCACTACACACACACAAAGCAGTTTCCATGAGAAATATGAAGAATGGGACGGTGCAAACATGTAGGTATATGTATGCGGCGGACCTGTTAGGAAGCAGTCTTCATAAGAAATATGAAAAATGGGACGGTGCAAACATGTAGGTATATGTATGCGGCGGACCTGTTAGGAAGCAGTCTTCATAAGAAATATGAAAAATGGGACGGTGCAAACATGTAGGTATATGTATGCGGCGGACCTGTGAGGAAGCAGTCTTCATGAGAAATATGAAGAATGGGACGGTGCAAACATGTAGGTATATGTCTCTGTTGTGTCTCTGTGTCTCTGTGTGTGCGATAAACCACACACACTCACTATGACACTCACACTCACCCTCACTATGACACTCACTATCACACTCACACTCACTATCACACTCACTATCACACTCACACTCACTATCATGAGCCATGTTTGCACCTTCCCATTCTTCATATTTCTCATGAAGACTGCTTCCTAACAGGTCCGCCGCATAAATCTACATGTTTGCACCGTCCCATTCTTCATATTTCTCACTTTGGTGGGGGGGCGGGCACTGTCGCCGCACTGTCGCCGCACTGTCGCCGCACTGTCGCCGCACTGTCGCCGCACTGTCGCCGCACTGTCGTCCAACTTGGCCCGAATTTGCATATGTCGTCGGGTTTTCACAAAATCCAAGTCGCTGGGCTGTCGTCGCCCCTTGTCGTCGTAGTGTGACAGCTACATTACACTGTTGAGTATCAAAATAAATATCCAGCCTTTCGATGCTGTACATGTAGTTGATACTTATATGTTTATTATGTATAATATATATGTTATATATTATATATCTTCTATATTATTAGTGGCAGTTTATATATACAACAGACCATAGAACACATAGATAATCCATACAGTATGATACAATTTGTATCACATAGCATCCATGTAAGAAGAGAACAACAAAGACAGCTGACCTTCTCCCAACACCCACCTTCTTTCTCCCACACCCACACCCACACCCACACCCACACCCACACCCACACCCACACCCACACCGAGACCCACACCCACACCGAGACCCACACCCACACCCACACCCACACCCACATACGCACACACACACACACGACCACTTCAATCATTGCTAATTATTCCAAACTGCTTAATGTATGGCCCAGTGAGTGCACTGCTGGGTGGGCCAGGCCTTGCTGTTTCCTACCGCCTGGAGGTAATGTTGAGAGCCCACAGGAGATCCTGTTCTCCTGTGGTGTAAGTGATCACAAGGCTGGTCTATACAAGTTAGGTGGGTGGTACATGTTCTCTCTTTTTTTCATGAGTTTGATGTATTCAATCAGTAAAAAAAAAAGTGGGACGAGAGGAAAAAGGGGGGGGGGGGGTCAACAACAGTCGATTCCCAGAATATTCCTTTTATGTGGGTTGGTATATGTTCTCTCTTTTCTTTAATCAGCAAATGTAGAGTACAGGAAAGGCGGGGGATTCAACAACACCCGACTCCCACAATAGTATGTGCATGTTACTTTTTTTTAACAATAAGAAACCACACACCCCTAAGCAAAATCTTGTTTTGCCTAACCTACCGGAAACCATTTGAATTAACTCTCAGACTCACTCACACACCCCTGAACCTCCCGCCCCGTGTCCGTGGGGTTAGGTTTTATGTACGGCCTACTTAGATTGTCTACACCAGAAGGTTGAGAAAGGCAATGCCCTGGAGCAAATGGTGTAGCTAATGGTATGTCCAGTTGGTCAAGTCATGGTCGGCGCCTTAGTGGTCACTGTTGAGAGATCAAAGACTGACCCTCCCCCCTAGCCACTCCACCAACCTCTTGATATAAACAGAGGTCACTCATCCATGCGGTGAGGAGGCGGCAGGGGGGCGGGTATAGCGTGTGTATGTGGGGGGGGGGGGGCATCCTCCTCCCTCCCTCCAACATGGCGTGGAATTCCTCTCGTGTGACTCATACATATATGGCAATTAAGGACTCTGCTTAATTAACCGCAAATGGCTATCTCCAACATACATTAAAACCTCTTTAATTGACCACCTCAACAGATTGACCACTCCCTTATATCGATCGCTTTATTTGGGTCCCAAACGATCACCCATACAATACCATTGTAATGATAAAAAGAAACTCCCTAAACTGAATGGACTATTTAAAGTCGGTCCCATGGTCGGTCGATTTAGAGAGGGTTTACTCTATATTAGAGCATAGTTATATTTGTATATACACATTTCCAAAAACATTCCAATAGGTCCTTTCTGACTCAGTGCCTACCAGTCCCCGATGTTGGACTAAAGTGCCTGGCGTGTTTGCAAACCGGTAGTGGGGCGCTGCTGGTTCCTCCCGACCCCCTATATCATTATAGGAAGGTCTTCACATACCACACTAAAAAGCAGTACTTCACAGGGTACCAGCGTTATGGGGATTGTGTGGTGTGTTAATGCCTACCTTCAGTAACCCCTGTGATGAGCGAAACTCTGTCATGTGCGGACAATTTGTCAATATACAAGGTGTCTCTGTTTCATTTGATTGTTACCCCCCCCCCCCCCCCCCCCCCCCCCCCGTGCTATATCAGGACACTGTCGGTCTGGATGCACAATTGTCGCCTGAATCCACTACTGTATATATTTATTAAGCCCAGCGTGATTGAGCATATCTAGTGATGCTTATATAGGGGGTGGGGGTGGGTTGTTGGTGGTGGGTTGTGGGTTGTGGGGGGTGAGGTTACACCCTTTATTATTGAGCTTATCCCACCAATGTTGAATGTATATATATAATATAGACTTCCAAAGCCCATAATAGTGTTGTTCTAAGCCCTTAGTGTTGTATACAAGTGCGTTCTAAACCCGTCATAGTTGAACACATATTGGTCATATAGGACTTAGTAGCTTATATATATATATATATATATATATATAGTTGAACACATATATGCATAACGGCTACTAAGTCCTATATGACCAATATGTGTTCAACTATATATATATATATATATATATATATATATATATATATATATATATATATATATACTTAAGTTCTAAGCCCACCATAGTTGCGCACATATTGGTAATATTAAAACCACCATAATTGAGTATATCCCTTAGTAATCTGCGGCCGTCACGTCTGGGGGTGGGGGCTGAGCTGATCGGGGTCAGCGCCGCCCGGCGGGCTCTCCTCCACGCGCCCCCCGGTGGGCTCTCCTCCACGCGCCGCCCGGAGAGGGCAGTCGCCCCGGGCGGGCCGCAGCCCCGGGCAACCGGCCGTCTACTTTAGGTGTCCCCGTTGCAATATTTGTTAGCACACACCCCGGGGCAAAGCCCGGGCGTGCGGGTGTTGACGCTGCTGCTATCGGAGCCTAGCATGGTGCCAGGCCATACTATGGTATACAACAATGTGACGCAGTCGCTGGGAATCAGCGCAATTGCTATAAGAAAGGGGAAGGTTGGTTGGTTGTTGGAGTTTTACGTCCTGGCAACATCTAAGACATATAGAGTGTGTGTAAGTAGCCCCAGAAATGTGAAGTTATTAGTAGAGATATAGACAAGGGTGCCGGTGGTCATAGCTTGCTTCGTTTGTTGTTGGAGTTTTATGTCCTGGCAGCAACTAAGGTTATATCAGGGCAGGTACCGACTTGTGACAGTGCACACTCATGGCCTTTTTTGTTGTGCTGCCCCACTGGGAAATCAAGCCGCCAGCACCATAACCCCGATATTCTACTCGGTCACATTATCCTGACGCTTGGCTAACCAGTCCTTGCCCTATTATTATTAATGCCGAGTGGCAAGTTTGAAGTGACAAGTATCAATTTTGTGAGTCATTGGTTTGACTCGACCGGGAATCAAACTCCCGATCTCCCGCACGGGTGACACGCGCTCTACCGATTCGGCCACCGCATCCGGTGAGCAGGGGGAATGAGGTGTGTGTGCGTGGGGGGGGGGGGGGGGGATGTCTAGTGGGTGCTATCCTACTGCAGTTTACGGCGCCTCGATTCCACCAGCTCAGATACTCCCCTCCCAACCGCCCAACGCCCCAACCCCCAAAGTAGAAATACTATAGAAGACTACATCAAGGATATTTACTAGACTGGCTGTCAGGAAAGTATATGTTCCCAACGCAGGGTTGACAGAATCAAATAATTATGTGATTTGATTGACTTACAAATCTTGCTATGTAATTTGTTTGGTTCAACGATCTAATATTACATGAATTGTTGTGTTGTAATATGCAACTATTTGTATTACCAGATATATAGGCAGCATCGTATGTATTGAGATTGGTGATGTGGCATGCATATCTGGCATAGATCTAAGGAAGGGAAATATTCAAGCAAACACTTGTTGAATAGGTATATAGTTAATCATAGGCAATCTTGTGAAATCCCGAACAAAATGTTTCGTTTTTACCCCTTTTTTTGCCAGATTAAATGTAATGGTTCATAATCATATCGATCTTAAAAGCCAAAATATACACACACTAATAAAACTTCACACGTAAAACCTCGACCACCTCACCATACCATGACATAGTCTATGCATGGCTCCAACACCAATAAAGCAAGGAGAGAGGCATTCTGGTGGAAAGCTGAGTCACTTGTCTCTCTGTCTCTATGTAATGTAAAGAGCTGAATGGTCCACTGTCAACATCTCGAAATACATTGGCAACCGATTGGGCGCTCAGTCAGGTAAGCCAACCATTCAGGCAGATTATCGCGTTATCCAACAGTTCTATGCACTCCGCTCAGGCTGCTGTGTCCACACGCACAGACACACACACATATACATATATACCATTCAGGCAGATTATCGCGTTATCCAACAGTTCTATGCACTCCGCTCAGGCTGCTGTGTCCACACGCACAGACACACACACATATACATATGTATATATATATATATATATATATATATATACAATTGGGTTTATTATCATGCAAACGAACATCCATGTGTATATATGTACGTACATATGTAAATATAAGTATATTTGTGTGTGTATAAATAGGAATGTTATGCATGTTTGTTTGTTTGTTGTTGTTTAACGTCCTATCAACATCTAAGGTCATATCAGGACGGTGTTATGTATGTATGTATGTATGCACATATGTGTATGTGTGTACACGGATATGCGCACATCATATTTGCGTACATGTGGACATGTCTGAACTTTTCATATATATATATATGTATATATATATACAATGTATCTGCATATCTGTGTATAATTATGCATATATGTGTACATAATTATAGATACACATATATACATATCTATACATAACTATGCATATCTATAAATATATATGCCCATATACACATATACACATATATACACTATCTATGCATATATACATACATATCTATGCATATTTTATTATTTATGCATATCTATACATATATATGCATATCTATCAATATATATGCATGCCTATGCATATCTATACACATATGTACATATATGTACATATATATAGACATAAGTATACATATGTAGGCCTACACATACAGAGATACACACACATATATACATACATGTATATATATATATATATATATATATATATATAGACGAGAATATGTCCACAGAAAAAAAACCCTCCCTGAATCACCCCCCCCCCCCTCCCTCCCACTGTCTGTCACTCGCACAAAGCGCTCAGTGCGCAGGCCCCGGTGACAATGGTGGCGCCTGCCCGCCTGTGACTGTGTGAGTTCACTCCGAGCTGCTCTTCCGCCCGCCGATTGCCATTCTCCGCAGCGCCGAGCTGCTCACCTCATCAATGGACGCAGCTCCGGTGGGAGCAGCCAATTAGACGGCATGCTGTAATTAGGATGTTTGAGTTAAGCTTCAGAGGTGAGGGACTCGCATAGAGCGGCAGGCGCGGGACGGCCACTCG
Source organism: Branchipolynoe longqiensis (assembly GCA_030323885.1). Taxonomy (NCBI): domain Eukaryota; kingdom Metazoa; phylum Annelida; class Polychaeta; order Phyllodocida; family Polynoidae; genus Branchipolynoe; species Branchipolynoe longqiensis. Next base: position 126,954,272 of record CM059187.1, read on the forward strand.
GGCCACTTTGTGTGCCCGCTCACGTCTCGCCAATTTATTCATTAGCCGGAGTCGGGCGGGGCACGGCCCGTGAATGCAGAATGTTCAATGGGCGCACGCCGCTGCAAGGTGTCGCGCGCTGTCGTTATGGGGTCGGCCGCACCACCATCCTCCTGCTCCCTCCTCCTGCTCCCTCCCGCCTCCTCCTCGTCCCTCTTCCTCCACCCCTCCTCCCTCCTTCCTCCACCCTCCACGTATAGGTCTGCTATACATGCCGCTTTAGAATTTGGGTGGACGTGTGTGTACTGGGTAATTTGTAGGGAGCTTATTAATAAACATTCACCATTTAATATTGTGAGATGCATATGCATAGACATTACAACTATATATATGCATATATGTATATGATATTTGTATATGCATATGTATATGTATATACATTTACAAATGTGTACCAATGACTATATATTATAAATCCATATATATATACATATGTTTATATATGTATATATGTATGTAAGTATACATGTATATATATATATATATATATGCATATGTATATATTATATATGTGTATATATGTATATATATGTGTATATATGCATATATGTATATTTGTTGTTGTTGTACATTAGTTGATTAAGCAGGGGAAATTTCAGTCGCAGACGACTGGTCTTCCTCATTCCACTGCTTCTTGCCCTATCCTAGTAATGCCGAGCATCTGGCTAGGAAGCGACAAGTATCAATTTTAAGTCATTGGTTTGACTCGACCGCTTTCAAACCTACGATCCCACGATCTACCAACATGGGAGACGGACGCTCTACCTCATTCAGCCATCCCGTCTGGTCACATATTAATGTATATATGTATATATATGCTTATATATATATAAATGTATTATAGATGTATGTATATATTTACAAATATGTATGTGTATATATTTGTATATATACATATATGTATATATAATCGTAGTCGTGTTGTTAGCATGCTGTGTGTCATCAGTTCTCTCAGTGTTCCGGGCTAGTATGAGGCAGATAATAAACCAGATTCTAAAATCTGCTTCCACCCCTACCACGCAAAAAAACTATCAAAAAGTATCTCACTGCCATGTGTGTGATGGTGTTCCTGTCTGTGAAAGACATGGGATGGCAGGTGGAATTCATCGGGTCTACTAATGTTTCCTTCCTACTTTGTTATAACATTGAACAGCAAATGTTAAAATATATAATAAATTTAATTACTTCACTGCTATATATAATATGTTAGACAAATGGATTACAACAGCAATAAAAACAATGTTAAATTATAGCAAATGTCTAATGGCCAAAACAAGTGTATTCAGAGTTATCCATGATAGGCAGTATAAATCTTCAAGAAAAAAAAAAGTATCTTTGTATGTGGATGTATTTTGGGTGGTGAATTGGTGGAGTAAGTCGGTGATTCGTTGGTGAATGGCGTCGACACCGGTTGGGGGGTTCCGGACCACGGAAGGTTGTCAGCTTCCATCACCCACTGATCATACATTTGGTGTACATGTGAGTGTTGACTTACACAGGTCACTCTCTCCGGCTGAACTCTAACAATGCTTCAAATATGATAATACTGCGCCCGGCAGTAAGTAGTCAAGCAGTGAATATACCAGACGGGATGGCCAAATGAGTTGAGCGTCCGTCTCTCGTGTTGATAGATTGTGGGATTTCCAACCTATGGATTTGAATCTTGGTTGAGTCAAACCAATGACTTAAAAATGTATACATGTCGCTTTAGATAGGGCAAGGACTGGTTGGCTCAATGTCAGGATAATGTGACTGAGTGGGATATTACTAGGTCATGGTGCTGGTGGTCCGGTCTCCCAGTGGGGCAACACTAGAAAGTCACCATGAGTGTGGAGTGTCACAAGTCAGTACCCGTCCTGACATAACCCTAAATGTTACTGGGACGTAAAACACCAACAACCGACCAACCAACCAGTTAATAAAACCAAAAACCCCACCCACATCCAATAGTCACACACACTGCACTCTCCAACGTGCACACATACGCACTCCTCACCTTGACCACCAGCATCACCACAATCACCCACAATCACCACACAGCTAGGGCTAAGATAAGACATGCCTGCAACCGTTGGCAATTTATCAACTCATTAAAGTGTCGGGTTTAGTCTAAATCAACTCCGGGTGATCAATTACCCTCACAGGTTCCTCCCCCCACCCATGTTTTCTTTTAAATATTTTTGTTTAAATTTTGGTTGCCTTCTTGTGTCGCATTCTATCGGTTTAAATTTTTTTTATAATTTTTACTGAGCGGCTGCCTAACCGCTGTAGACAGCCCGTGCACTTGTCACAGTGACGGGACTAATGGGAAAGCATGTTCCTGCTGAGGTGGGGTGAAGTGTAAGAAACGCCCACAGACACCAACTCAGGCAAACGATATACAATTATGCTATTAACATGCAGCAGAATATGGAGTACACCCACATATACCCACACACTCTAACAGTTAGGAACACTCACCAACACATACATACACCCACCCACATCCAGCTCCACTCACACCCACACCCATACCCAAACCCACACATATATCTAAATCAAAACCTACATAATACCTACACTCATGCTTACAAACACACACATACACCCACACAAACCCAGATACACTCATGGTCAGACCCACACCCACACCCATACCCACGCCCATACCGACAGACACACACATATCTAAATCAAAACCCACATAATACCTACACTCGCACTCACACACATACAACAACAAACCAAACGCCTACCCCCACACACATAAACCCACCACGCCCACATGCACTCACACCCACACCCATACATATGCACGCAAAGCCAACCCCACATAACACCTACACCCACATTTACACCCATCCATATCCACACTCATAGTCATACTCACATTCAGTACTTCACATTCACACCTATGCCCATACCAATGCCCATACACATAGTTATACTCATACCCATACTCACACTTCGCACCATATCCATACCCATACCCATATCCATACCCATTCCCATACCCATACCCATACCCACACCCCTACTTCTACCCATACCCATACCCATGACCATACCCATACTCACAACAATAACTATAACCATAACCATGCCCATAACCATACCAATACCCAAACTTACCACAGCGCATCATCATGCTGTCGGTCGCGATGCGACAAAGACTGCTTTCATTACTTGACTGCCACTCTCCATTTAGCTCTCTGCTGTGAGAGTTGTGTCCATGGGTCGGTCTTAATGTCTCTCAGCTTCAGGTTTCTCTTGATGGTACCACAGCTACACTAACTTTAAACACCCAGACCCACCCATACACTATTCCCAAAGAAGATCCTTCAAAATCACATTTAAATAAAAATCGAAGTCACATCAGGGGAAGAGCCGGTGAAGGTCTGACATAATGGTAGGGAACGCGTGTGCTCGCTCGTAGAAGATGATTCCGGGAACTATACATTCAATTGTGCTTAAAATGCATGAGGTTGCATCAAAATGTCGGTACCGCAAGAAGTTGGCCGCGAGAAGCGTGGCGGGCATATGCAGTCTGACGTGACGCCGCGTCACACGTCACGTGACGTCCGTGTGACGTATGACTGCGAGACGTGCCGCACGGTGTCACCCCTTCACCCCGGGCTGTCAACTTCACGTGAGGCATGTGCACGATTCTTAGCAGGGGTCTTTTCCCAACAGCCACCCGACGAACCCAGCTGCAAAATCCACACCCTGCTACCTCCCACCCACCCTCACCCACACACACCCACACACCCACATACCCACACACCCACACACCCACACACCCACACACCCACACACCCACACCCACACCCATATCCACACCCACACCCTCACCCTCACCCACACCCTCACCCATACACACAGTCAGCCACACACTGACCCTCACCCACACACCCACACACCCACACACCCACATCCACACCCACACCCACACCCTCACCCAAACCCACCACCCATACCCATACCCATACCCACCACCCACCACTCACCACCCACAACCCACACCCACACCCTCACCCACACCCACCACCCACACCCTTACCCTCAACCTCACCCACACACCCATACACACACACAGTCAGCCACACACTGACGCTCACCACACGCCCCCCCCCCCACACACACCCTGACCCTCGCAGTCAGTCACACACCAACTGTCGTTTTTAATCACTGTACACCATCTTAAATTCTTATTGGACTATCAAACTCAAAGTAGCTTAATTGTTAAACCGATGTAAATCGCTCGCTGGCTTTGCCTCTGCATTTGTTTCCCATTTGCCACGTGCGTGTAAGCCAGCTTTTTGCAATTTGTGTAGGAAAGCCCGGTGTGAGAGAGGGGGTGGGGGTGGTAAGGGGCGTGGGGGGGGGGGGCTTGTTAGTGCGCCGCCGAGATATGGCCGGGTGTGAGTGCGGTGGGTGGCGGGTGACAGGCGGTATCGGTTGTCACTGTGGGTAGCCTTCACATCTCGGCATGTCGCACTGTTGGGGTGTGCTGGTGGTGGTGTGTTGGTGGTGGTGTGGCTTGGGTTTAAACGAAGCACATCCGCCAGAGTATATAATATGCCCCATGCAGCCTAGAGGATATTCCACTCACTCATCATTTATGTGTGAACTATGGATGAAGACATAGCCACCAGCCGCCAGCCTGAATATTTCAGACTGATAATTGTCTATCTATTGTCTAGTAGTAGTAGGGCCCACCCCCCTCCACCACAACCACACACTATGCCCAGACATACATCATACATGCGCCCCTATTTAGTAAATTGCCGGTCATTGTACCGGTCATTGTGGCGTTCTCTGTGGCGGAGTGGTGAGAGTGTCTGACTTTTTTCTAGGTCAGACTCCTAATCTGAGGGTTGGCGGTTTGATTCCCCGTGCCCCCAGCTCTGCCAATTTGGATTTCCACCGCTGTGTATAACTTACAGCGTCATCAAAGGCCGGTTGCTCTCATACCATGTCTATGTGGTGTGGGAGGTCAAAAATCGCTTGGGTCGGTAAAAGTGTAGGCTCGGGCTTTCTATCAACCAGCAGTGGAGTGGGGAAGACCAGTCGTCTGTAACTAGGATTTCCCCTGCTTGGGACAACTAATGTACCCAAAAAAATGAGAGACAAATAAGTGTTCACACTTCCCGTCTACCATTCGCTATATCGCTAAAAATGATAGATATTAAACATATGCAGGTGGCGCCTTCGTGGGTGAAGATGGAACTAATGTCGGTATAATATATAATCATGTAGTACTAGTATCTCTAGGTTATATATGTATATATATATATATATATATATATAAACAAGATCCCTGCCACTCTCCATTCCAGACCACTGATGGTTTTTCCCGTCCAGGCGGCGCCACCTGCTCAGATCGCCTTACCGCCTCCTACCGGCGCGCAGGCCGGCCCTGGATGGGCCATGATTGGTGTTACTCAAGTGTCATTGGACTTGGCTTCTGTCGGGTGACAGAATACAATGGCGCAGCTCTCAGCGGATCGGGTTGGCGGAATTCCTTGGGCCGGGCACCACGGCTCCGCTGCTCCCTTTGCCGATGGTTTATGCTCCCCCCACCCCCCACCCACCCTATCCCTATCCCTCAAAGCAGCCTCTAGGTTTACCGGATTTGAAGGAGAAGCGGAATGGAGGGAGGTGGGCAGGGAGGCAGGGGTCTGCTTGTAGTCGAGTAAAGTGGAAATGGAAGATTGCGAGTCATTGGCGAAAGGCGATACTGCATGGTTCGATGCGGCTGGAGCTGGTGGGGTGGGGGTGGTGGGGGTGGGGTGGGGAGAGGATTGGCCGACTGTGGGTTCATTCAATGATTCAGACAAATGGGATCCTGAAGTGCTTGCCCTCTGTGACCCCCAGGGACAGAGTTGATGTTGCTTGTGAGAGTAACCCCCCCCCCCCCCCCCCCCACCACCCCACCACCACCACCTCTACCCACCGCCCATCCTCACATTCCCCCCTCCCCTATACCACTACTGTACCCACGTACAGTTTCAGGGCCTCTACCTCCAGTACTCCACCAACCAGCCATCCAGGGCGTGCCAAGCCAGGCCCGAGACCCCGATAGCCAGGCCCAGCTGACCACATCAGCAAATCTGGGGATAATTCCTCCTTATCTGAGCCCGATTAATCACGCCCCGCCCCGGCGGTCAGTCAGGTGGGGGCCCGGGGACCCTGGAGGAGGCGATAAGGGGCGCCCCCTGCCCGGCCTCTGCCCTTGGGGTCGCCCGGGAGACCAGTGGTCAATAACCCGCTACTGAGTGAGTACTGCTTCTTGCTCCCCGATCGGTGACACCGACTTTGACCCTATGGGTAGACTAGGCTTAATAATAGTACTTCCTTTTGTTGTTGTTTTTAGCCAATGAGAAATTGTAAACCGGATGTGAGTTGTGTAATGTTTTCTTGGATGTAATTAATTTGCTATGAGTGAAATTGGAAACTCATACTTGGTAGTGTGTGGTGGGCGCTCAGTGCGTGTGTGGGTGTGGGTGTGGGTGTGGGTGTGGGTGTGGGTGTGGGTGTGGGTGTCGGTGTGGGTGGGGGTGGGTGAGTGGGTGGGAGACGTGTGTACACGCAGTGCCACTAATGGCGAACCACGGGACGTGCACGTGCATGTGTTAGCTCGTGTATGGGCTGACTGAAAACATATGCTTGCTTTTCCTCCTTTAAAAGGGGTAGGTAGGCCTATATCATAAGCATTGTGTTTCTTTCATTCTCCTTTTCTTCATCGACTGTAATTAAGTTTCATGGAAATTGTAACTGTATATAAATTATAATGAAGATGTTGAAATAAAATTTAGCGAATTGAAATTGAATTGAAAACACTAAAAAATAGCTTAAGCATACTTTTAATAACTTCCCGTCCCCATGTCATAGATGTTTGTTTGTTGTTTTACATCCTAGCAACATCTAAGGTCATATCAGGATGGGTACCGACTTGTGACAGTGCGCACTCATGGCAACTTTTTATAGTGCTGTCCCACTGGAAGACCAGGCCACCAGCACCTTGACCTGATATCCCACTCAGTCACATTATCCTGACACTGAGCCAACCAGTCCTTGCCCTATCCTAATAATGCCGAGCGCCAGGCTAGGAAGTGATAAGTATCAATTTTTAAGTCATTGGTTTGATTTGACCAGGGTTCGAACCCATGAGCTCATAGGTTCAGAACCTCCGATCTCCCAAAACAGGAGACGGACGCTCAAGTCATTCGGCCATCCCGTCTGGTCTGCCATGTCCTAGAAAGTGGGTATAAGTAAGCCTAGTACTAGTACTAGTACCAGTGGTGCTGTGTGTCTCAGGAGCCGGTACCCCTTTAACGTGTCTTCTTTTTTCTCTCCTTTTTTTCCTTCGTTTTGGTAGCCCCAACCGGAAGTGTACAAGGGTTCACATTTTACACCCGAATTCCCCGCGTACAAAGCTCCCCGCAAGGCATAAAAATTGCACCATACGCAATTAAGTCCGCGCCTTTCTTAAGGCAGTCTCTCCAATAGGCATTTGACTGAATGGGGCTGGCAAACAAGGGTGATTTGCTTCTCTATAGTCGGCGGATGTGTTAGTCGAGGGCCGTGATAATCAAGTAGCCGGCGTTTTGTGTCCGCTTCTATATAACTGCGATACAGTCGCAATCATTATGCAGTTTTCTCAATGGGAGCAGGCGTTTGGGGGCGTCGAGCGACTGGCGTTTTGAGTTTGTGGAGGCCCGACCGAACTGCCGCAGTCACCATTAATAGGGGGTGCGTGCGCCCACGGTACTGTACCGGTACCGCGGTACCACTTCAATCCCGGACAGGCTTTATGTGGTGGTGGGGGGGAGGTAAGAGTGGAAGGGAGAGAACAAGAGGGATGGGGGTTGGGGAGGGGGGGTTGAGGATGGTGGAATGGAGTGGGATGGGAATGGAATGGGAATGGAGTGGGAAGCAGAGGTGAGGAATGAGGAGTGAATGGGAAGGATAGGGAGAGAGGATGGTGAATGGCAGGGCAGGCCATGGGGGGGGGGGGGGAGGTGCGGGAGGACATAGGAGGGGAAGGGAGGGAGGGCGAGGGAGGCCGAGGGAGGCAATGGGAGGGAGGAGATGGGAGTAAGGGAAAGGGGGGAAATGGAATAAGGGGGAAGGATGGGTAGGTAATGGGGGGATGAGTAGGGTGAAAGGGGGGTGGGATGGGTGGAGGGGGGGAAAGGGGACGGGGAAGGAAGGGAGTGAATGGACAGAAGTGGGGCGAAGGGGGTGGAGGGAGGAAGTGGGAGGGAATTGGAGGGGGCGTGGGGGAGGCAGAAGGGGTGGAGACGGGGGAGGTATGGACCGGGCAACCTTTTGTTGGGTGTGTATAATGTTCCATTCAAATGGAAATAAAATGTCGCGACACACTGGGACACTCACTGGAATGCCGAAGACAAATTGCACATGAACTCGGACGAGACTCGACCTAATGGGCGCGCACCTGTGATGGGGTTGTGTGTGTGGTGTAAAGTGAAGTTTAGACTGCTAGTCCCCGACTGACTGACTGACTGACTGACTGGGGAGCTAAGGGCCTGAGACGAAGATTAATGAAGCAGGATGACCAGTGCGGGGATGTCAGGGGCAACCTTAGACAAAAGCTGTAATCTATGCCTTGTTCGGAAGCTTCCCCAACCCCTCCTCTTTTGGCCGCCACTAATGACATAACGCCAGCTCGAAGCGCTACATGGACTAACTACGTGGCAGATTTGTTTTGTTTGTCGGTATAAGGGGCCTGCGGGTTTTGATTTATTATTGCATACAGTGTTTTCTAGCTCACAGTGTTTGCAGATAAAGCCTTTTCGATTGGCTCATCTTTTTTCGTTAAGAAAAAAAAGGTGTTTTATTGATTGGGGATTTGGCCTTGTGCATGGTAGTCCCATTTCATGGCACCGCTTCGAAGTGACTTGAGAGTGCGGGGTGGTGGTGGGGGTAGTGGGGGTGGAGTTGAGTCGGGTTGAGTGGAGTGGAGTGGAGTGGGTGGGGTTGGGCGGGATATGGGATCGGGGGAGGGTGGTTGTAGAGTTCTGGGGTGGGAGATTTGGCAGTGGGATGGTCTGTCTGCTACGGGCGGGGAGGGGGAAGGGGGGGGGGAGGACAAGGAGGAAGGGGGGGGGGTAGTGGGAGGTTCCACATGGCGGGTTGGCTGTGGCACCTGTAGCAGTCAGCGGCATGGCGTGGTATGGGTGGTTGGGGCCTATTGGAGGAGAGGGGAGGAGGAGGAGGGAGGAGGGGGAGGAGGAGGAAGCGGGAGGGGAGGAGGATGGACCAGACGCCGGGTGCAGATGTGCCCTACCTGCCCACTGTCACTGCACAGAACCAGGGGCAGCTGGGCTCGGGCCCGGTTTGGCGCGTCCATTAGATGGTAGGCTGGCCGATTTGCCAGCTCTCACGTATTGACCGGCCGGCCACTGCCCACACCACAGCTGAACAGGATTAGGAGAGAGCGGGAGAGCGCGAGAGAGGAAAAAAGAGGGGCGTAGGGTGGAGTGGGGGGGGGGGGGGGGGCTTTCATGTCTGCCACCACAGGGCAGTGGCTCACTATCCGTTTCAACCACCCCTGTACTCAACGCACCGCCTCCCCCCTCAACTCGCCCCTTCTCCAACACACACACCATCACAAGGTGGGTGTGAGGGGAGGTAGGGGGGGGGGGTGAGAGAGAAAGGGAGCTGGGCGGAATTATGGAGACCCCCACGCCTAATTAGGTCTTTACTGGGAATAATCACATTTATGGGATGGGATTGGACGCTCGGGGTCGGCTCAGGGCATATATCACACCAGAAGGGAGGGAGCGGCTGGTCATAGAGGGGAGCAGGGAGCAGGGGGTCCTAAGTAGGAAGGAAGGTGTCCTGAGCAAGGTGCAGAGTGCAGGGCGCAGGGAGCAGGGGGGGGGGGGCTGGAGCGGGAAGGGCCTTGTCTTGAGAAGAGACGAAGAAGCAGTAAGCAAGGAACAGAGCACATGGTGTCAAAAGACAGAAGCGGAGAATAGGGTGTCAAAAGAAAGGAGCAGAGAACAGGATGTCAAAAGAAAGGAGCAGAGAACAGGATATCAAGAGAAAGGAGCAGAGAACAGGGTATCAAGAGAAAGAAGCAGATAACAGGGTGCCTGGATCAGAGGATTTTCTAAACAGGGAGCAGGTAGGAAGGAGCACTGAGCAGTGTGCAGTGGGCTGTGAGCAGTGGGCAGTGAGCAGTTGGCAATGAGCAGTGGGCTGTGGGCTGTGGACTGTGAACAATGAGCAGTGGGCAGTGAGCAGTTGGCAACAGGCAATGAGCAGTGTGCAGTGGGCTGTGAGCAGTGGTCAGTGGGCAGTGGGCAGTGGGCAGTGGGCAGTGAGCAATGAACAGTGGGCAGTGGGCAGTGAGCAGTTGGCAATGAGCAGTGGGCTGTGGGATGTGGACTGTGTGCAGTGGGCAGTGAGCAGTGAGCATTGAGCAGTTGGCAATAGGCAATGGGCAGTGGGCAGTGGGCGGTGGGCTGTGGGCTGTGGGATGTGGGATGTGGGATGTGGGATGTGTGTAATGAGCAGTGAGCAGTGGACAGTGGGCAGTGAGGCAGGGAGCCCGAAGCAGGGAGCCCGAAGCAGGGAGCCCGAAGCAGGGAGCCCGGCTCCAGGGGAATCATGTTGCCTGGGCTCACGCACCGCTTGAACCGGCGATTGAACCCTCGTCAGCCCGTGTTTGTCAGCCGGCCCGGGATCCCCGGAACGCCGGCCGGCTGTCTCTCCTTCCTTCTTGCATGTGGACATTAGGAATATTGGTGGGGTTCCCAGCTCACGCCGTGTCACGTGACTCAGACGGACCGCGCCCCTCGTGCACTTCTGAGACGGCCATAATCTGCCTACACAGAACAAGAGTGCGCAGGCGCCAGCTGGTTGGCGTTTTCCGAAGGCCACTGCCCTGCGCAGATTTTGGTGACGTCACAAAGGCTTGCGCTCTCAGAATCTGACGTGTGGGCATTTGATCAGTCAGCCGGAAGTTGTCGCGGCCTGAACCCCCCCGCCCCCACACACTCACCCCACCCCCACCCCACCCCATGCATTATCAGCTGAGTGGACATGGTGTCATGTCACCTCCATCACCCTCCGCACCCCACCCCACCCCACCCCACCCCTACACACAAATACACAACAACTGACCAGCTTAACAACGTTGAGCTCCATTCACACACACACAACAAACTACTTTGTATACACACTCCTCGGGGATTTCAGACAGCTAAATCTGGGCTATCTAAAGTCTCTTAAATCCCGATATCGGTGCTTCAGCCTCGGGTAGTGGTAAGCCACACGGGGCTGACCGGTGACCTATGACCTCCGTCGATACGCTTGATGTGACTGGAGGCCAGGCTGCCGGTTGTGTATGTAATCCAGACATGCTGCGCGTAACGCTACTTGTCTCGTCGCCCCCTGGTGGTGTGCGGTCGAGTTAAGGGTTTGTTGTTGCTGCGTAACCTGCCAACCGTTCGTAACGGTTTCCTTTCAGCAATAAGACACGCGATAACATAGGTCTGGAGGTCGGCAGAGCGTGTGCAACTTTCTGTAGGATGAATACCACACGAAGAAGTTCTGCTGATATTTTTGGTTAAACCTAGGTGCTCTATAATGCACTGTGGGAATATAAACACAGACACTATTCTCATACAGTTCCTAATCCTAGATTGTCTTCCCACTCACACAGGAATTGTTGTACGAATTGGTATCCTTTTTTAAAATACTATAGCGACATGTGAATGGATTGTCTCACCGATGAATCAGTGTAGGCTTCTTTATACTTTTACTGGTAGTCTATTTGTGTACGCCTATGAGATAGTACAATTTACTCAACCACACTTGCTTAACCATTTCTCTATGTTTGGACTATGCAACTGTGCCTGTCTCTCTCTATGTATATATATATATATATATATATATATATATATATATATATACATAGAGAGAGATGCATTTATATATTTATATTTATATATAATATATGTATATATATGAATATATAATATATATAAATATAATATATTATATATAAATATAAATATATATATACCTGTATATAATTGTTCAAAATTCAAACAAAATATATTTTGATCTAATTTTAAGTTGTTCTAAATTTGTTTTTACCATACAACACTATTGATCTATCAATATCAATACTGTTTTAAAATGTAAATGCTGTTACACTAAGAAGATGTGTCCATCTTCGACCTTGAGATGAGGAGGGAGTGGAGTATTGGGAATGGCGGATGGAGAAAGATAAAGATGTGTGGGAAGGGGTGGCTGGTCAGTGCGCTAACCCCCCCCCCCCCCCCATACCCATCCTCCTCCACCCACCTCCCTCCCTCCACACAGATTCATTGTTTGTAAGGCGAAGAGATTTCTCCCTCTTACAACCCACTCGGTCCTGCAATTAAATATCAAGTGTACTTGCGGCTGGAGACCGGCTGCTGAGGGCCCTGGTAATAATGCCACTGTCCCCCCTGTACCCGGTCCGCCTGTGTTTGCACCGGCCCGCTGAACAATACCCCGGTCAGCCCCGATCTCATTAGGACGAAAACTGTAATCTGTATTGTGTGAGGCGTAACACTGCTACCCCACTCTCCTCCACCACCCTGTTCTTCTGCTGTACACCCCCCCCCCCCCCCAACCACGTCCTCTCATCGACGTGTTGTAGCGTGCGTACCTGACCCAATAGGCAGCGAATAGGGCCTGGTTAGAAAGTCAGTGTATGTGGGTGAGTGTGTGGGTGTGTGTGGGTATAAGTGTGGGTGTGTGAGTTGGGGGGGTGAGTGTGAGTGTGTGTGTGGGTGTGAATGAATGAGTATATCAATATGTGACTAGGTATGGGGGTGTCGGTGTAGGTGTGTGGGTAAATATGTGAATGTGTGTGAGTATGGGGTGTGATCATGGGTGTGTGAGTGTGTGGGGTGTGAGTGGGTGGGTGTGTGAGTGTATGTGTGAGTGGGTGAGTAGGTGTGTGAGTGTGTGGGTGGGTGAGTTTGTGGATGTGTGAGTGTGGGTGTGTGAACCTCTGGGTGTGTAGGTGTCAGTGTGTGGGTGTCAGTGTGTGGGTGTAAACACCTGTACCTGTAAGTGTGTGAGCATGAGTGGGTGTGAAAGAATGAATGCATGCTTGTCTTAGTAGGTATGTGTGTAAGTGTGTACATGTGAGTGAGCGTCAGTGCGTCAATGTGTGAGTGCTTAAGGCCCTGTCACAATATGCCGTATTGCGTCGACGTATGTGACATACGCTGTCATATGGCGGAATTTTGAACATGCTAAAAAATAGTACTTATGCCAAACTTACCCATAACTTATCTCAGCATACACCAGTGGGCTTTAACGAATACTACTTATACCAAACATACCCATAACCTACCCATAACTTGTCTCAGCGTACACCAGCGTAAACGAACGTGTTGGTGTAAAATCACACACGTCGGCATACGCTAACGCAATATGGCATAGTGTGACAGGGCCTTTAAGTGCATGACAGTTAGTATGCGTGCACGTGTATGGGTGTGAAAGAATGAATGGGTGAGGGTTGGTGTGGTGAGTGTGAGTGTAGAAGTGTGTGAGCGATTGTGTGAGTATTTGTGTGAGTATGTGAGTTGGTAAATGTGTGATGTTTGTGAGTATTTATGCATACGAGTATATGAGTGAGGGTGGGTAGGTGAATGCGTCAGTGTGTATATGTGTGAGGATGTGAAAGTGTGTATATGTGTGAGTATGTGAAAGTGTGTATGTGTGTGAGTGTGTGTGTTGAGTCTGTGGGGGAGGGGGGGGGGGGGGGGGGGAAGAGGGGTGCGACTTGTCAAGTGGTTGAAGATAGCGTTCACAAAGTACCCCCACTTCCCCTTTCGGTCCCACCCCAACCCAGCCCCCTATCTATAGGCACGTGTTTCACAGCAATATGATAACAAAAGAGAAAGAATAACAATTTAAAACAAATTGATGGTTTCATGCTAATGTTTATCTCCGCCCCCAAAGTAGAAACTGTCGTTATTATCATTGAGAACAAAGATTATTATGCCAAGATTCTCACATTAATCAAATCACATATACATAAACCAATTTGTTAAAGAGCCATCATACTGGATATTAAAAAGAAGAATTAGCATGCGAACCCTAAGATATTTTGTTCAACAACAAAGATGAACTGGCACGGCCTAATTGAATCAATCTGACATATCTTATTTCAAAGGACAAATTCCCAAATTAATGTTAAGTGATTCAAATCAGTATTCAGCCCTGTCCGCCCTTCGTTGTGCTCTGGTGGGGAGAGAGGGGGGGGGGGAGAGAAGGAAGGGAGGGGGGTGGATCTTATCTAGGCCATGTCAGAGCGGTCGACAGTGACCGATCCACGGCTCGTGTGGGGCCCCGTGATACGGGCCTGGGTCGGTATTGTTCCTGTTGTTGACAAGGCAAGATGAATGCCTTGACCAATCACTCCCGCCCCGCTCCGCCCGGCCTGCCGTGGACGCGGCCAGATATGTCAAGGAGTGCTGATTGGAATCAGGCCGAGGTTAAGGCATAAGCGTGCTGTATCGGTTGTGTTTGGTCATGTTCTGGAGATAGCCAGCAAGTGCCGGTTTGATAGCGTTAGTCAGTCTTGTTCAGAGTGCGAGATGCAGCAGACAGGAGCTGGTGGCGCCACACCGCGGGACTTGACAGTGCTTTATCACCCACCCCCACTCCCAATTCACCCGCCTTCCCACCCTCCCTGTATGGAATGGTGTCTTCAAGAAAGTGACCAAGATACCTTCTCTCCCTCACCCATTCTTCTGAGTTCTATCACCACCACACACTTCTCCGGAATCACGCCTGGTGGCGCCACACCGCGGGACTTTACAGTGCATTACCAGCCACTCACCCTCTCACTCCCAATTAACCCTCCCATCCTCCCTATGTGGAAGGGTGTCTTCAAGAAAGGCACCAAGATACCTTTTCTCCCTCACTCCTTCTTCTGAGTTATATCACCACCACACACCTCTTTCGATTCTTACCTGGTGTGCAGGTCTGTGTGCATCAAGTAGATATATCCAGAAACAAACCACAATCTGGCGACATACCAATAGTTCATATCGCATGCCCCTTTATCAGGAGATATGAACAGTGCACTGAGGTTGTCTGTTCCAATGGCGATTAAGCCGCTACCAAAGTCACTTTTGGGAATCACCGATTTATTATTTTGTTAATTAAAAAACTAATTATTATCCCATGTTTTCTTCACCCTTAACTTTTATTTGACAAAATATGAACACTCTCTGCCTTCACCACTAGTATTATTATTTTTAGGTTTAATAAAACATTTGTTTTACAAAATGAATCCCAGTCACTTCCACGACTAACGCTTTTGAAAAGTACCATTCAATTGTATCACTAGCACTAACGCAATTAATGCTTAGATATTGCTAAGTATTAATGTATATATACATGTAAGTACACATATATGCATACATGCATGTATGTGTGTATGCACGTTTGCATATATGCTTACATTACATATGTATGAATTTATGTATTTATTCAAGTACACAGTAAATCCTCTCTAGCCGACCACCTCCAGAGATCGACTACTCCCCAATATTGATTGCTTTATTTGGGCCCCAAATTATCGCCTATTGTACCGATAAAAAAAAAAACCTCCCTAAAACTCCCATTGTAACCATACAAACTTCGTAAACCGACCACCTTGGGCCATTTAAAGTCGGTCCCATGGTCGGTCGATTGAAAGAGGTTTCACTGTATATATACATCTGTGCATATGTGTGTATACATGTATGCATACATGTATGTGTTTATATGTGGGTGTATGAATAAATGATTTTATGAGTCTATTTCTGTATATATGTATCAATATAATTGATTTCTTCCTGTTTTACCATATACCACTCCCTATTCACATTTCTGTAATTAAAATATAAAAAAGTCTACACAGGCGCTAACTTTTTGTGAATATGTTCTTTTGGTTTGCAGGGCAAAATCCAAAAATGGTGGACGTTCCTTGAGAGATAAATTAGACAAAATCGGTTTAAGTTTACCGGCAGGCCGACGCAAAGCAGCCACGGTGACCCTGTTAACATCCCTTGTCGAAGGTGAGTGATGAACACTGTTAAAGCCTGCTCTTACACCTCCAGTGTCCAGAGCGTCACCACCACCAACCACCAACCACCACCAAGAGGGGCGGGCCCTCCTCCTACACTGTACACCACACAACCGGCAGCGCTCTTCCCAGAATGCCCGGTCTCCCCATGTGTCACACACAAGTACCAACTCGCCTGCTATGTCTTATATTTGCAGGGCTAAATCGAAAAACGGTGGCCGTATACTGAGAGACAGATTAGACAAAATTGGGCTAAATTTGCCTGCCGGGCGGCGCAAGGCAGTGACTTGTACTTTGTATACTGCTTTGATGGAAGGTAAGTACGGTACCAACAGAGGCTAGATGCATGCTGGCGTTAGCCATCTCTTGGTGTGATGTCCTGTGTCGCTGCCGGCCGCCCGGTTCGTAATGCTGCCCGCCCCGCCCCCCCCCCCCTCACCCATCCCCCTTCCCCTCTACCCCCACACCCACCCGACCCGACACCCAACAACAAACACCCTCCAAAAATGCATTTGGTTCACGCATTTAAAAAATAAATCATTTACAGTGTACTCTTCTTCTCCCTCGCTGTCGTAAGCGGCTGTCACACCTCGACGGATTGGGGGGAAACGGAAAGAAACCGAACAAAGTCCGTTGATAGTCCGGTTTGTGTCCGTACAAGTTTTGAACATGCACAAAACTTGGAATGGATGCCGCCGGATTGACATCTCCGGTTCTTGTCCAGTTTGAGTTTGTTTCGTCCATTGGCTATCCATTCATGTCCGTTTCATGTCCGTTTTATGTCTGTTTCATGTCCATTTCATGACCGTTCGTCCAGCGGCCTTTGACCCGATATCGCAACATTTTGACACATTTTAATACATTTTGATACTTATGATGCCCGAACACCACCGGACTAGACAATTCTGTCCGTTGCTAAATCCGGTGATGTGTGACAGGGGCTTTATCAATTTCAAATATAAAGCCAAAATTTTCCACACACATTCTCTGTGAATGAAGAAATAATACAAAATATTTTTAAAGGCCCACACAATCAGTGGACATTTCCCGTCGCTGCCACCGCGTTCATTTATTTATTTATTTATTTATTTATTATTTTAAAGCAACACGTGTCATTCTCCTATTCAAAAGACATACATATTCCTTTTCGCCAACCCACCCCTCTTGCGTCTAGTGTTTGCTGGGTGTTTGTCGGCGCTATTATTTTCTGCTGTACAAATGTGATTCATCTTAGTTTTGACTTTAGCTGTTGTCGCTGTCATTACTCAACATTGCATTTTGTTCATAACGGTGGTGCTGTGTACTTAATTCAGTCCTCCTTTAGCTCCAGTGCCGCGTATCTGTGCTTAATTCCTAAAGGAACCACGTGTTCTCATCGAGTGGGGGTTTAAACTCATAGCCTGTGATAATTTGATAACTACCAACTTTCAGAGAAATAACTTCACCTTCCAAGTTCCAGCGTGCGGCCGTGTGTGAGTGAGGTTGGTTGCTTGTTGGAGCTTTACGTCCTGGCAACATATAAGGCCATATCAGGACGTGTACCGACTTGTGACAGTGTGCACTCATGGTTGGTAACGTCATAGATAGTGTCGCCCCACTGGGAAATCAGGCCGCCGTGTGTGTGAGTGCATGTGAGTGACAGTGAGTGTGTTTGAGTGTATGTGAGTATGTGTGAGTTCGCGTGTGTGTGTGTGTTGGAGGAGGTGTTGGTGGTGGTGGAGGGGAGGTTGGGGTGGGATGGGATGGGGCGGAGGAGGGGCCATGTACCCTACCATCTCGGCTATTAGGTGCGTGGTAGCCGGTCGCACGCGTCTTGTGTTTAGTAGGTGAATGACTAGATCATGTCCGTCACCACCTTATCATGTCTCCCTACGCCTGTACGGCTTCACGTGACCCATAATATCAAAGACATGCCGCCGGCTTTCATGCCCACATGTCCGGTGGGCTGTCCCCCCCCCCCCCTCCCGTCTCTAGCCTCCCCCTCCCCCGTCTCCCCTCTCTACCCCGCCTCCCCCATCTCCCCCATCTTCCACTCCTCCCAGTCTCCCCTTCTCCCCAACCTCCCCGTCTCCCTCTCCCCATCGCTGGTCTCCCCCCTCTTCCTCCTTCCCTATCCCCCCGTCATCCCCCTCCCCTCTTCCCCTTCCTCCCCCCCATCTCTCTTCCCTCTTCCCTCCCCCGTTCTCCCTTCTCCCACCCCTCCCCGTCTCCCCCCCCCCCTCCTCTCCCATCCCCCGCGCAGCACCAGCTCCCATCTCTCCCCTTACCCCCGCTTCCCGCCCTCTCCCCAACCCAACCCCGAACTCCCCTCCCGCACCTCCATAGCTAAACACTGGAGGACACCCGATCCGGGATGAAGGAGCCGATTAAAAGGGCTCCCGGTGTCTCGGCCTTCCTGGAGGGAGCCACCCCTGCCGGCCCCAGTTCAAAAACTACAGGCCCCGTGTTTAACCGACTGCAGCCCGCCAAGCACCAGCCGAGGTGGATGTGGTTTGTGTGTCTGTTCGTGTGTGTGTATTTGGTGTGTGTGTTTCCCCCCGCCAACGTTATGGAGCTAAGGCGAGTGGGCCGACATGCAGAGTTCGCTTCGGGTTTGTTGGAGTGGGAGCGGGGAGGATGGAGGAGAGCGGGTGGGGAGTGTGGGGGGGGGGAGGGGAGAAGTGTGATGGGAAGGGGCCTGCCTGATCACAGGGTGCTTACTCCGGGTGATTAAGTGGCGCTGATGAGAAAGCCATGTGGCTTCCAGCGTTTAAGAAGGCGCAAATCTGTCTGAATTAGAGAGAACACACGGAGGAGGCCGGTGACCTGTGCAATCCGGGATTTCCGGCACTGGGCGCCCCATAAATCAGGTGGCGCACCAGGCGGCGGGTACAGGTGCGCCGGGCAGGAGGAAGTGGGCACTGCCACTTGCTATCCGGACCGCACTTCGTCCATGCCTCTCTCTCTATCTCCTCTCTGCTGGCCATGCTCCTCCTTGATAATGTCTTTAAAGAGTTCCAGGAGGGGGAGCCCACCAGCATTTCACTTTCTACTCTTACTCTGTCCGTGTCTTTGGCTCGCTGGCTTGTCACCATAGAGCAAATAGACATGGTCCTTTGACTCAACTCTCCTCATTTCTCTTTCCTATACTCTACCCATTTTTCTTTCTCCCGGGATTACTTCTCCCCTTGATCAAGATAGTTGGTTGCTTGGGTGGGGCCCTTTACCTTATCGTTTTCTCTTGCTTTGTTCTTGTTGCTGGAACCGCTGGACCCACCTTTACCTGTCCCTTTCTCCTGAACCCTTGCCCCTGTGGACTGGATATGAGTGCTTTGCTACCGCCGGACCAGAGTGATTTGGGGTTGCCCTAATGATTCGTCGTCTTGAATGTTGTAAAGACATCCACAGCTTCTACAATCGTCCCACCTGAAGATTAATCTTCAACCAAAGATTGGACCAATTTATCGGCGCCTTTCTATATTGCTGCAGTTTTGCAGTCGGTAACCGTCGTAAGGTTATGAACCCCCCAAAAGCTAGTGGGCCCTGGGTGCCCCATAAATCAGGCAATGCACCGGGCGGTGTGTACAGGTACGCCGGGCAGGAGCTAGTTGGCCTTGGGCGTCCCATAAACCAGGCGGCACACCGGGCGGCGTATACAGGTGCGCCAGGCAGGAATGAGCTTCTCCCAACACAGACACTCACTGGGCACACACTGGTCACGTGACGTTGTTGGTCCTCCCTTCTTGCTTCCTGTCCCCAAACCCGGGGAGCGTGGCTTGGCTTTTGCTGCGACTAGGGCAAGCAAGGTTGGGGTGGGTGGTGGCGGGGAGGGGAGGGGGGAGGAGGGGGAGTTGGAGTGGGAGGAGGCTGGTGGGGAAGATGGAACGCCTGCAGGGGTGAAACAGCGTTACGTGATTCAAGGCAAGCAAGGCAAGGTCACGTGATTGAAGCAAGTTTGCGCACGCGCACATATGCTTTCCGTCTACAGAGAGGCATTGAATCTCCGCCAATTTTCCTTTGGCCCTTCACCTTCACCTCCTCCTCCTCCCATCTGCCCCCTCACCCCTTCCTTCAGCTTCCCCGCCGCAGGGTGTCTCCCGGTGGGTACTTGTGGTCGGACACTCTGTTTGCCTGACGGTTCTGTCGGCACTGGAGGACAGGCGAGATCAGCATATAGCTGCTGGAGATTGGGACGTCCCGAGTGCCCCGCGGTGCCCTCTCAACACCCTGGATGAATGGGGCCCGCGGGCCCTTGGCCTTCCCCGGCCCGCCCCCGGTGGTGGTGGCGGTGGCGGCAGTGGTGGTGGTGGCGGCGGTGGTGGTGGTGGTAGTGGCGGTGGCATTGGCATTGGTGGCGGTAGTGGTGATGGTGGCGGCGGTGGTTGTGGTGGTGGTGGTGGCAGTGGTGGAGGTGGTGGTGGCAGTGGGTGGTGGTGGCCAGGGCTCACACGTGTCGGTGGCCTGCCTGCCTGGCCTGCCTGCCTGCTTCCCTGCCTGCCTGCCTGCCTGCCTGCCTACGTGCCTGCCTGCCTGCCTGACCTGCCTGCCTGCCTGCTTTCGGGCCACCAGCTGTATGTAGGGAGGTAAGCAACCTAGCTGGCCAGAAAACACCTTTATCCCGCATAAAGGAAGGCGGGGGAAACATGCATCAATCCCGTAAGGCTGGCAGCCCGGGGGGCAGTCAGCTCCAACCAGCCCGGTAGATTGCCCCCGCGGTGCTTTGGGCATTGCCTCGCGTGGCGTTAAATCGTGTCAAACAAAGAGTTATGTGTGTGATGGGGAGTGTGTGTGAGTGTGTGTGGATGTTGGTTTGGTGGGGGTGGAGGGCTTGGTGTGTGTGGTGGTGGGGGTGAGGAGGGGGAAGGGGGGGGGGGGGTTAGGCGGGCCTAACCGGGCGTCCGATGGGGCACGGTGTGGCGCGGTGTGGCGCGGTGAGTGAGGTGGGTTGTGGCGGCCCGCAGGGTGCGACCGTCAGACCAGACAGCTCCTGGAGAGATAGCCGCTCCAGTAGCGGTACTACCCCCACCCACCCCACTCCTCACCCTCTTCTCCCCAAGGCCGCCAATTTGTAGCCAGCCTCCCCCGTCGCGCCTCGAACAGGCCCGGGGTTATGTTTGTGTAACGGGCCGGCCGACGACAGGTTAACACCCGGCCGTATACAACGCCAAGTGGGCCCGGATAGGGGATGAACAACTTATTGGTGGCACTCATACCCAGCCCCGACAGCGGAGCGTGCAGGTATGCCGCGCCACTTATCTCACATATCCGCCCTCCAGAGAGAGACAAGGGTTAAGAACCCCACGATTTAGTCTCATTTGAATGGAGACCTACCTATGCATTTGGTTTAGATCGTTCCTGATGTATGATAACATGTGATGGGAGTTTACTTCTTGTCTTGTTATTTGTAGCCCCTTTTCTCCCTCTCACTCTCTCTCTCCCTCTCTCTCTCTCTCTCCCTCTCTCTCTCTCTCTCTCTCTCTCTCCCTCTCTCTCTCTCTGGACGATGCATGTTAAATAGAGGGTTACACTTTTCTAGCTTCCGAGAAGGGTCAATGAGGCGGGAGTGACGCACCGTTAAAGTTGCATAGTCCGATGGTTTTGAGTTTCTGTCATGAACATATTAGGTTGATCATTATAATCTACATTACTTTAGTTTGAAGTAACTTTTCTTTGAAATGGTAAACTTTTGAGATATTTGAAGGGCCATCATGCACAATTATTTTGACAAACATGTCAACATTCTTATACCATAGGCTTCTGCAGTGACAGGTTCTATTAAATTGCCTCAGTACCCCCAACTATGCGGCGAAAAATGTTTAATAAGTACACGAGTAGGGCCTATCTAATGTAGAATCAAATCTAAATAATTGTTTTGGTTTTGAAAATGTAATATGTGAATCGGACTATGCAGTTTTAAAGAAGTAGAGAAGCACCCGTCAGTCTGAAACGCCTCTGCACTTCTCAAGTCTCCCACTTCGCACACTTCCCACCCACTTCCCCTCCACTTCCACTCCGAGCCGCCAACATGTGGCTTGCATTTTGGATCCAGGCGGCTGTACGGCCAGTGCGAGAGGTCAGAGAGTAGGGTGGGCGGTTGCCATAACAACAAACAACAAACGTCAATGACCACGGAACACTCGGTGTATGGCCGTTCGTTATCTGCTGGCCCCGCCTGGAATGGGGCATTATGGTCATGAAGGGAATAGCTGGCATGCAAGAATGGCATGGATGGTCTGAAGGGCAAAAAGGGCATGGAAGGTAGGGCGGGCATAGAGGGCATGGAGGGCCAGAATGGTATGGTTGGTTTGGGAGGCATGAAGTGTATGGAGGGAATGGGAAGCAATAGGGGCAATACGGGCGTGGAAAGGCATGAAGTGAAAGGAGAGTAGGCAGGGATTGGAGGGCAAGAAGGGAGCGGAGGGCAAGAAGGGCATTGATTGCAGGAAGAATCGTGGAGGGCGAAGGATGGCATAGAGGACAAGTTATCAAAAATCCTATATTTGAAATTCTACTTTAACTTCTTAAATATGATAAATATTTCCGTCATTTTGACATGTACATCATTGCCAACTAGAAATTGGTTCACATCTGAATTACTGAAGACTTAAACTTGGAGGAAATACATCTTGTTTAATAAATAAATTCATCTCATTTTAATTTGGATGATGTCATTACCACAACTCCGCACCCCCCCCCCCCCCCCCAATTACGCGACTGAATAAGGGAGGGTAATTATTCATAAATTGTGGAATAGACATTGGAGCTGACAATGTGAAGGAGCCCCTATCTAGATTCCCACCACAACCCAACACCACACTGCCCACACAATCACTGACTCAGTGACTGGGTGGGGTGGTAAGGACCTAGGGAGGGGGTCGGCGGGGGAGGGGGCTGAGGGTGGCGGGGAAGGGTGTGGGGGCACGGGCGCCACTTGCCGCCGCCGGTCAACAAAGGCGGGGTTTTGGCCACCCGACCGAGCAAGAAGAAGTTTAAATATTAAACCAGTGGTGGATCGACATTTCGCGACCGGACCCCTTCCCCACCGACACCCACATTCACACCCACACCCACATCCACATCCATGTCCACACCCACGTCCATATCCATACCCACATCCACACTCACATTCATACCCACACCCACACCAAGAACCACATACCTGCACCCACACCTGTATCTACATCCACACCTACATCCAAATCCACATCCACACCCGCACTCACACCCACACTCATACATACCCGCACCCACACCCATAGCCACACCCATATCCACATCCACACCCATTCCCACACTCACACCCACACCCACGTTCACACCCACACCCATACCCATATATAGGTATCCATATATAGGTATCCATACCCGCACCCACACCCCCATTCATACCCACACCCACACCCACACCCACACCCACACCCACACCCACACCCACACCCACACCAATGCCCACACCCATACCCATACCCACACCCATACCCATACCCACACTTACACCCACACCAACGCCCACACTCACAACCACACCTACACTCACACCAACACCCACATCCCCTGGTGGTACCCCGGACCTCTCGGGGGGGGGGGGGTGAATGAGGTGAGAGGGCGGGTCGGGGGCGGGTCGGAGGCCGGGGCGTGGACCCACTGAAGGCCGGGGGACCTGGGAGGTGGCAACCCTACGTAAGAATGTGACGCGCCCCCTCTCCACCCCCCCCCCCCCCCCGCCATTCCCGCATCAATCCTCCCGAGGGTTGGGCACTAATAAATCATTGTTACACCAACATTGGATATTAAATGATGAGTTAACACACCACTCAGAGGGGGGGGGGGGAGGGGCGGGCGCACTCACTGTGTAGTCCGACAGCATGTCAGAATAGTACTAGACGGCAAGAGCAGCTTAGTAACTGTTTCTCCGCGTGTCAAGTATTCAGTCATTAGTGAGCATCTGTTATGGCAATGCACAACAACAATAACAACAAAAGCCTCAAGTTACCCTGAATCCTGTGAACTCCCGCCCAATATCTGTGGTTAGGGTTTGTACCAACCTGAACATATGACCTATATATGAGTCTGACGAAGTCCTCCAGGCTTCCCTCTCGAATTCTCCACAGTACCCCGCCATTCTCCCAGTCCCATCCTCACTCCTTACACTTTCCCACTTTCTCATCTTCTGTATGTCTGTATGTGGGGGTGTGGGCGTGTGAAAATCAAATATCCCTTCAACCGTCTTCCCCCACTCACATACCCACACCACTCCACATACAAACACACATACCTACATACACACATACATACATACACACACCTGCACATATCCATGGTGTTTTGGTGATAACGCCCTCACCGTAACACACACACCCCTCCCATACAACCCCCTACACACACACTTGCCCCGTCACCAAGGTGCCCCTCCGATTGCCCTGGACGGCCCCTTTGTTTGCACCCAGCGCGTGTAATGTCACTTGTTTGGCGGACCCGGGCATATGGCCGCCAGCACCAAGCCCCTTTAATGGGCGTCATTATGCCAGTCAATGGAATGGGACTTGTCAGGACAAATAAATCGCCGAAAACCCATCCTACTAGGATAATTGCCCCGTGCCGTTCTACCAGTTCGCAGATTGGGTTACGTCGTCTGCCTGGTGTGTCACCAGAGCCAGGATGTGTAGGTGTGCGTGTATGTGGGTGTATATATATATATATATATATATATATATATATATATAGAGAGAGAGAGAGAGAGATGTCGATAGATAGATAGATAGATAGATACACAACGACACTCTTCCGACACAGTTTCAGTAAAGATATATATCACATCTATATATCACACCTATATATCACATTTATATATCACATTTATATATCACATCTATATAGCACATCTATATAGCGCATCTATATAGCATATCTATATAGCACATCTATATAGCACATTTACATATCACATATTATTACACCTATATATGATGACATCTACATTATAATTTATATCACATCTATATTATATCACACCTATGTTATATGACACCTATATTATATCACATATATATCATATATATCACATCTATATATATCACATTTATATATCACACACATATATATCACACATATATATCACACATATATATCACACATATATATCACACATATATATCATATATATCACATACATATTACATATATATCACATCTGTATATCACATCTGTATACCACATCTGTATACCACATCTGCATATCACATGTATCAGTTATCACATCTATATATCGAGTTACATATCACATCTAAATTGTTATCTATTACATCTATATATCACACCTGTATATAATATATGTATATATATATAGTTATATGTGTGTAGCACGGTGTATGCTGCATGGGGCAGCACCTCATTCGGCCTTCAGGATTTCTTTTAAAAGTTCCACTGTACACCGACACAGAGGTGGTATACTGTTAGTATTACTACTAAGTATATTCTAATCTCTTAAAGTCGCATTTTCCAATTAAGTCATCAAACAAATTTAAACACGTTAGATGCTGGTCCACTTATTGAATATTTATTGATGTGTAAACAATAAATACTAAGTTAACTTATTTGAACAGGCTGTGGTGTCGAGCATTTCGACACCATAGCCTGTTCGAATAAGTTAACTTAGTATTTATTATTTACACATCAAATATCTTATAGAGTTAATATCAAAGTTACTTCAAACTAAGGCCAGGTAGATCATACTATCATAGTCTCAACATAGTAATACATGTATATTTATCTGCAAAGTATGGCTGGACTTTAAAACGCAACTTAAAGGCTCTGTCACACATCACCGGATTGGGGAAACGGAAAGAAACTGAACAAAGTCCATTGATATCCGGCAAAGTCTGGTTTGTGTCCATTGCATATCCGTTGCATATCCGTTGATATCCGTTGATATCAGGTCCGATCCGTTTACAAGTTTTGAACATGCACAAAACTTGGAACAGATGCCGCCAGATTGACATCTACGGTTCTTGCCCGGTTTGAGTCCGTTTAGTCCACTTACCATCCGTTGGCTATTCATTCATGTCCGTTTAATGTCTGTTTCATGCCTGTTCGTCCAGCGGCCTTTGACCCGATATCGCAACAATTTTTACACATTTTAATACATTTTGATACTTATCACGCCCCAACACCACCGGACTAGACAATTCTGTCCGTTGCTCAATCCGGCGAGGTGTGACAGGGGCTTTAGCTTTAGATGGTACTACTCCAACATTAAAGCGAATACCGTGATATTCTATAGTATCAAATTTACACTGAATTTAACTAAATATGGAAAGTAATTCCAATTAAGTCTCCGCCACTACCAAAACCCACCCACATCTGACACCCACACCTACATATAGGTGATGCATTGGGTGAATCCGGCACCAAAATCCATATTCATTATACTACTACCGCGGAAACAAAAGGTGAGAGTATACCTCCACCCTCCCCTCATCCCCCACTCCCACACAACACTCATCCATTCAATCATTGTTCTGTTTAAGCGCAGATGGTTCAGTGTTGTGAGACTTGTCATCCTGGACTATAGCGCACTGCGAAAAGAACAGCAGCAGTTGAAACCCCGGGATAGGTTTCAAAATTATTTTCGTTCCACTGAACAAAATGGCGTGGTGTGGCTTGGTGCCCCATTGGTCTATGGTGATACAGTGTAGAGTGTGCTGACGGAGTGCGGGGTGCGGGTGGCTTTGTTCCGGGGATTTGTAATTGCATTTTCAGTCGATTTATTTCGTCGTTTTCTCGCGGGCCCGAGGTGTGGCGGCACACTTACATAGGGGCGGGTACAGGAGCGGGGCTGTGGTTCGGTATATCATTCACCGGCCGCCCGACCCCGGCGTGGGGTAAGGTAAATGGCCGGCCCTACCAGCGGGGGACGCCGCCCCGGCGTCAGCACCCCGCACGGCGCGCCCCCTAGAGGATAAATCACGCACTGAACGCTCCAGCAAACAAGACCGACGCACTTCACAAACCACCCGTCACCTTCTTCTTCTTACCCCTCCCTCCTTCTTCTTCTTCTTCTTCTTCTTCTTCTTCTTCTACCAGATGGGATGACTGAATGAGTTGAGTGTCCGTCTCCTGTTTTGGTATATCGAGGGATCCGAACCTATGGGTGTGTGGATTCGAACCCTGATCGAGTCAAACCAATGACTTAAAAACTGACACTTGTCGCTTCCTAGATAGGTGCTCGTCATTATTAGCATAGGGCAAGGACTGGTTGGCTCAGTGTCAGGATAATATGAATGAGTGGGATATCAGGTCATGGTGCTGGCAGCCTAGTCTCCCAGTGGGAGTCGCCATGAGTGTGCACTGTCACAAGTCGGTACCCGTCCTGATATGACCCTAGATGTTGCTAGGACATAAAACAACAACAAACAAACAAACTCGTCTTCTCACCCCCCCCCCCCCCCCACCCACCCACCAGCAAACAAGACCGTTCCCCCTGACAAACCACCCATCACCTTCTTCTGGTCCCCCCCCCCCCCCACACACACACACAAACTCCTCTTCCTTTTTTCCTATCGCATAAACGCAGATATGATCTACACAACACGGGACTGAACAAATGAAGCAGCGGCCACAACCCCCCCCCCCCTGCCCCTCCCCTCCTCGCCTATACTCGGCGGTTTTATCGCCCCCCCCCCCCCCCCCCCGAACACCCGATCCTTCCGGATCGCTACGGGCGACACGTCGGGGGGAGATAAAGAAGGGCGGGCGCGCCGATAACATCGCCGCCCCACCTGGCGGCGCGCGGCGCAACTATTGAGGCGATGCGCCTTACGTCTTATTTACGGCGATATGTCGGCAGGAATGCGGCACATTGAAAGCCGACACCCAACCAGCGGCAATGGAAGAACACTGTTGTGTCTGAGTAATGTCTAAATAACGCCGTGCCCGTTAAGGAGGTGGGGGGAGGGGGCGGGGGCGGGTGGGGGGGGGGGGGGGGGGGAGACTAACACTCACAGGCGCTCGTCTCAAACTAGCAAAGCCATGTGCTGGGGCGGCCAGAGCTGAGCACGCTCGTGCTAGAACTTAGAAGTGGTGTGTATTGAATGTACAGCGAACTGTTGTGTTGTAACTTGTAGTCCAAATGCTTTCAGCTGAACCAGACATGTGTATAGGTTATACTTATTACTTGTATAGGCAAGCTTGTATGTGACATATGATATATGTATATGTTATAGATATGATATCTCTGATATATATGTTATATATGTACTACAGATGTTATAGACATATGATACATACGTTTTATACGCAATATGTTATGTATGCAATGTGTTATACATGTAATATATGCTATATATGTTATGTATGTGCCATATACATGTTATATATGTTATATATGTTATATTCTATACGTTATATAGTTTCATATAAGTTATGTAGATTTTAATATGTTTTATATACGCTATATATATATAGGTTTTATATATTTTTTTACTATACACATTATATATACAATGTTATATACGTTACATAACGCTATATCTATTATAAACGGTATATGTGTATATGGTTATATATATATGTAGGTTATACTTATGTTATAGACTGCATAGTTTACATATAAGCTATGTAGTGGAAGAAATGAACATAGTGAAATTACTTCTCCAATGTTCGCTCTCTATTTTATATATAGGAGTATATATATATATATATATATATATATATATATATATATATATATATATATATCATATTTGCCAGATCATCTGATATCCGTATAAATGCACGGGAGATACGATCTGCGTATATGTCACCGCTGTCAAGAAAGAGTAATTCGCCTATAAATCTTTAAGGGTCGTGCAGGAGGGGTGGGCTGATGTCTAACATGTGCACCCCGTCTACTCGTTACGTAAGGCAGTGGGCCGCCCTGCCCCACGTCCCACTGACTCTTGTCTGGTTGGGCTAATTGGATGCAGCTTCCAGGCTAATAGACCTCACACCGGGATGCCACTGAAAACCGTACACAGTGGTGACAGCATAGCGCACAGCACTGGACTCCCATATCACAACACATGTCCACATACCGCCACTGTCAACGCAACACAGGCGACTGTCCAGCACAGCACAAGCAGCACATCTATATGTTTCACATCTATGTTTCACATCTATATATCACATCTATACATCACATCTATACATCACATCTATACATCACATCTATATATCACATTAGTTATCACATCTATACTATATACTCAGTCAATAGTCTATAGTATATATCACATCTATATACCATATATATACCACATCTATATACCACATCTATACATCATATATATATCACCTATATATCACATCTATATATAACATCTATATATCACATCTATATATCACATATATATATCACACCAGTTATCACATATCTATATCACATCTATATATCAGATATACATATGACATCTATATATCATATACATCACATATATATTGTATCTATATATCATATATACATAGCAAATATATATATCTCATCTATATATCTCATATATATATCACATCTATATATCACATATATCATATCTATATATCACATCTATATACCACATCTATATATCACTTCTCTATATCACATTTATATGTCATCTATATATCACATATATTGTATATATATCACCTCTATATATCACATTTATATATTATGACACCTATATATCACATCTATATATCACGTTTATATATCACATCTATATATCATTTACATATATATAATATCTATATATATATCTACATATCACATCTATATATCACATCTATATATCACATCTATATATCACAATATATATCACATATATACCACATCTATATATTACATATATATACCACATCTATATAGCCCTTCTATATATCACATATATATCTATATATCACATATATATACTATCATATGAGTTTCCCAACTATATATCTCGCATATAGCTCAGTGGAACCACCCCACATGTCAGTAAGACGCATGGCACACTTCAATAGACAATTCTACCCCTCCACCATATCATCAACTCTATTGTACCAAAGTCTGTCACCAAATTCAAAAACCACCCGCACCCTCATCCTCTGCGACGGAGCCGTTATGCTCAAATAACTCACCCCGATATGTGTGGGGTGATTGTTGTTTTTTATGTTTAAACGAAAATCATTGTTGCGTTGTTTGGGTTCTTTTCTATTTCAAAGCGTTATTCACTAATATAATTTGACTTGGATAACATGTATCACTATGGTAGGTAATAAGAAGTCATGCACACAAATAAATAACATATATATATATATATATATATATATATATATATATATATATATATATATATATAAACGCATGCACACGCACAACTACACATATAAATGCACACATTCACACGTGCACACAAAACTTATACAGTAAATCTTCTCTAAATCGACCAACCATGGGACCGACTTTAAATGGTCCATGTAGGGAGGTGGTCAGATTAGGGAGTTTTTTTTTGTATTGCTACAATACGCAATTGTTTCAGACCTAAATAAAGTGTTCGCTATAGGGGAGGGATCGATCTGTGAATGTGGTCCATTAAAGAGGTTTTACTGTATAATATTATATTATAATATATAATATATATATATATATATATATATATATATATATATATATATATATAGATATATATATATATATATATATATATACACAGGTCCACTACTTTGTGGGAGTTAGCCACCCACCACTCCCCCCCAACTCCCAACTCCCATCTTCTATCTCCCAACTGCCGCCGACACGGTTGCCATGGAAGCCATGCGAGGCGACAGCGGCGCCACCTCGAGTGGAAGCGCCGAACTTGTCCGGCCGGCAGCGCCAGCCCGAGGTGGTTCGGTGGAAAGTTTTGTGGGGGCGCCCCGGCGAGGTGACACCGCCGAGCCGGCCGCTCTCAGTCTAAATAGCCGGGCGTATCGGGTATCCCCGCCCGGCCGGATGAGAGGCGCCGCCCGGCGCGCCCGATCACGAGGCTCCCTAGCTATGTCTTTGATCCGCAGAACCTGACCTGGCCGGGTTGCACCCGATTGTTGCGACGACATCGCTCGTAGCGCCCCCTCTCGGCGCTTGTTTACACTAAGCCCGACCTGCCTCTGTATTAGCAGCGCCGGTGTCAGCGTCTCACCTCCCACAAGTCTGGTTCTCCACAAGAAATATGTTTAACTCCAATACATTCTTTAATATATGCGTCAATATTCTAAAAGTCAGAGAATATTGTTCTCCACAAGCAATACGTATTCTCCTGTATTCTTGGGTTTAAACTCATAAGAATAACGGCTAAAAAACAGATAGTGATAATCAGGTCGAACAAGCGACCAGAAGTAAACACGGCGATGTCACCGAATCGGTTTTTCGCCAATAACTTCTTTAATATATTTCACCAATATTCTCAAACTCGTAGAGAATATTGTTGTACACGTTTCCTCCAGTATTCTTGGGTTTAAAGTCATAAAGCCAACCAAAGTTTGCTTTCGTCACTCGAATCCGCGCATACGCAGAAGCGATATTTGGGAAATGAGACTTGTGGGAAATAAGACGCTGACACCGGGCCGGTGCCACACCACACATGCAGGGATGACATTATTATATTAAAGCTGCATACTCCGATTGAGGATATCAAATTTTCAAAACCAAGACACTCACCTAGATTTGATTGTGCATATCTAACTTAGACAGTTATGAAGCATTTGTTGCCAGATATAAAGGTGTAATAAGTGAATTTAGTACTAGTAGAAACTGTTACTGCTGAAGCCTATGGTGTCAGAGTTTTGGCGTGCTTGCACAAATTAACTTAGAATGTTCGCACTCCAAATATCTTCAAAGTTAGCTATTTCAAATCAAAGTTACCACAAACTAAAGTAAGGTAGATTATAACAATCAATTTAATACCCCCCCCCCCCCAAGGGGGAGGCTAAGGACTAACACGTTTACATATATACATAAACAATACCCAGACTCATAGAAGTGGAACCTGAAATCACCTAAACCCAGCAAATGGAAAAGGAAATAGCCCTATATGGGCGTCACCATTTGTATACTCATGTTGAATAATCAAAATCCAGCAAACGGAAATGGAAATCGCTCCTCAAACTTCGCTATGCAGCGCACAGGGTGAACAACAGCGATTGGTTAATAATATACTCGTGTTGATAAATAAATAAATAATTCTCCGAGCATTTAGCAGGAGTCGGTCCTAAGCATTGCTTATTCATATTATATTTATCTCAGAAATATGGCTGAATCTAAAAATCATCGGACTATGCAACTTTAAATTGCGGTATTTGTGTAGACACACCAGCTCACACACACACACACACACACACACACACACTCACACACTCTCTCACACACAGTTGGGTATGAGTCATAGTCATACAGGCCGAATTATAAATGTTTTCTTAGGGCATTTATTAGGTGTATGAGAAGAGGGTGAGGTGGCTGTTAAAGTGTTAGACAACATGCACTACCAAGTTCATTTAAAGTCACTTCACCTCCCACCACACCCCCACCTCAACCTACTCTCCATCTATCCCTACCCACTTTTCTTTCCAGCAATGCCGCATCATATGAATTGGCAATGTGATTTGGAAGCTGGAATAGGATTCTCAATATAAAATAACACAAGTCTAACCAAAATATCGCTAGTAAATAACAAGTATCGCAGTCCAGTCATGTATAGTAATAGTATTAGTTGATTACAGAAAAAAAAGGAATTGGGATTATCACTTGTATTTGTAAGTTGTGTGACTTGCCCGACAATAGCTAGGTTATGTAGACATTTTCTCTCTGTAGACATTTTTCTCTTTATGATTTCTTTACAGTATCCCATAGCTCATTGACGTGTCATCATTGGGCGATCAGTTCAACATGGAGTTTTAAGGCATGCATTCAAGTTTTAGCCATTTGTCCAGTTTGGAGCCCATTGAATAAACTTTGCAGTATTTTCCAGCAGACCATGCTGTCTGTCTGTGTGTGTGTGGATCACCATGGCATGAGGTATTGCTACTGTCTGATTAGTGTACGCCATCTACAGGAGGAGAGAGAAAAAAAGGATACTTCTGACATGGAAATGTCAGGCAGTAGAAGGGCTTGACTCGGGGAGAGGGTGGGGGGGGGGGGGGTCGTAGTTAGGGTAGGGGAGGGCAGTTCTAAAAAATAATTGGAAACACTTGAGGCTAAGTGTGGGCCTAACGAAGCCAGCAATCTGTATGCGGAGCACCCCCCCCCCCGCTCCCTCCACACATCCCACACACTCCTCCCACTCCACCTCCCCCCACACACCCATATATCTGGCGGGCACGACTACGCCTGAATAATGACTGTAGTAATGACTGCGTGGGGCCCGGTCTGGCACCGGGGTGGGCCCAGATAAGAGGACCGTGACAGGAGACGGCCAGCCCTGGAGGCGACGGTCAATTCGTCACCGGCAGTGGCGCCGGGAAACAATGCACTTCACACCTGGTGACGAGGTGCCCGCTAGGGGCGCTACCATCACGGGCCTCCGAAGCCCCCCCTCCCCCCCCCCCTGCAGTATCATCCCACCCCTCTAGCCAACCTCAGCGCCAACTCCCGTGTGGTGGTTTATGCTAAGACGCACTGGTGCATGGGTGTTGGCTGATTCCCTGTGAATGTTGGTGTTGGTGTTGGTGTTGGTGTTGGTGTGTGTTGGGTTGGTGTGTGTGTGTTTGTGTGGGCTTCTCATTGGAGTACTGGGGGGCGGTGGCCGAATCGGTTCCCAGACGAGTCAAACCAATGACTTATAAAATTGGTACCTGTTGCTTCCTAGCCTGGCGTTTGGCATCAATAGGATAGGTCAAGGACTGGTTAGCTCAGTGTCAGGATAATGTGACTGAGTGGGATATTGGGTCATGGTGCCAGTGGCCTGATTTACCAGTGGGGCAGCACTATAAAATCACCTTGACTGTGCACGGTCACAAGTCTTGTACCTATCCAGATGTGACCTTAGATGTTGCCAGGAAGTAAAACTCAAACAACCAACAAACCAACCAATCTCATTGGAGTATAGATATCGGTGTGTTTTCTGGAGTGTGTGTTGTGTGCGCTGGTGTGCGTGTGTGCACGTGTGTGTGTGTTGACGGGTGGTGCTCTGGAGGTGTGTGTGTGTGTGATTAGTGGAGCCTGATCATACATTTATGGTGACAACGAGTGGGATGTTGGGATCGCGATCCAGAACCGCCTCCTCCAGCCACTCGTGTCTCCTCCAGTGGGGCACTCCACGACGTCGTTATTGGGGGAACATGCGCTACACCCCACCACCAGGCAACTCCTCCTGCCCCCCCCCCCCCCGCCCCCTCTCCACCCCCACCCTCCTCCGGCTCTTGCTCCCTCCAATGCTCACCTACCGCCCACCGCCTCTACACAGTGACTCGTAGGGAATAATTACACACAACACAGTCTTGAAAACCACTCCATGGTAGCTGCTTACCTGCTGAGTGAACTGCCCTCGCCATCGACATTTGATAATTTGCCTTGGATGGAGATAGGGAAGAAGGGGGTAGGTAGGTTGGAGAGGCGAGTGGGTGTGAAGGGGGTGCTTGATTATTGATATAAAGGTTCTCATAACCTCAGTCTCCAAATATATATATATATAAACTCAATCCCAATGAGTTGATTTTCTCCGAGCTTCGATATTCTTCGGAATTAATTTCTACATGCATATCCATGATTATGGCTGTGACCTATATTAGTAACATGTCGTTCGTTGACCTCTTCGCAACTACCAACGCGCATGCGCACATGTACACTCAGCCAGCCCGCCACCTGCCCGCCACCCCCACCCCTGCCCCATGTGAACATTGTGAGCTGCTCACCTTCCCCACCTGGATACTCACTTACCGCTCAGGGGCCGCTCCTTCCCGGCGTTATTTAGCTCATTAGCGGGCAGGGCATGGAGCTAACCTGTCACGACGTGACGGTGGGCGTCACGGCGCTGACAGCCCACCCAGGGTGCCTGCGTCACGTCTGCCCCTTCTGTGACAGGTCCGCCTTGTGACAGCACCCACCGCAGCCCCCTTATCACAATCCTAGCCCCCCCCCCCCCCACTCCCCGCCTGCCTTCCTCCCACCGCCCACAGCTTCTACCCCTCCTCCCTCTTCTACCACCACCCGTCTCCAGCACAAGACCTACGTGGTGGGGAAAAGGACGTCGCACAATTTCTTAGGGAATCAGTGATTGCTATTACAAATTTTTTCGTTTTTTTCTTGAAGATATATATTGCCTATCATGGATAAGTCTGAATAGATTTGTTTTCACCATTAGACAGTTTGTCGATAGAAAGCCCGAGCCTACACTTTTACTGACTCAAGGGATTTTTAACCTCCCACACTACATAGACATCGTATGAGAGCAACTGACCTTTGATGACACTGTAAGTTATACACAGCGGTGGAAATCCAAATTAGCAGAGGTGGGGCCACAGGGAATCGAACCACCACCCTTCAGATTAGGAGTCCGACCTAGAAAAATGTCAGACACTGTAACCACTCTGCCACAGAGAACACCACAATTTTTCTAATAGGAACATTATGATTTTATTGTGTTTGCCTTAGTAAAATATGTTATATTGTTACATATAATCAAGCTGATCTAATGCGAGCAAATGCATAGTGAAAATAAGGCAGTGTGACTACCCATCAAATTGTTGCTGTGGTTGGTAACGCATTTTCAACGGTGGGCTTTTAAAATTAATCATACATGTATAGATATATATATACACATACATATATATACATCCATATATATATACATATACATATATAATATATACATATATATATACATATATATACATATATACATATACATATATATACATATATACATATATATATATTATATATATGTATATATATATACATATACATATATATGCATATGTAGGCCCTATGCATATGTATACATATGTATATACATATACGTGTATATGTATATATACATATATATACATATATATACATATATGTGCATATATATATACATATATATATATATATATATACATATATATCTGCAACTGATAGTGACACTGGTAGCAAGGATGTCCTACTACTCTTACTTAGTGAGTTTGGACGTTGGGTGGTGATGGGATACACCTAGAGATCCCGACATAATCACTAATGAAACACGCAAGAACCACCGTTATTTACACTCGCATAAATCCTTATTTAGCAAATAACCGTTGCCATGGAAACTAATCCCCCGTTGTCTTGTATTGCAGGCGAAGCTGTTCGATTAGCACGTGACTTCGGCTATCTGTGTGAAACAGAATTCCCCGCTAGACAGACCGCAGAGTACATCTCGCGACAACACAACGACCCGTCAGAACAACCCTCTAGAAAGAACATGATCCTCTCCGCCAAGTAAGTATGCCAAGTAGTCTCCTGAGTAGTGTCCAAAACCGCCGGACGCGACTTTGTACGCTAATAAACCGTCCAATAAAGCGCAAAAGGCAAATCCCATCGTACACAGGTTGACTTTTTATGAGGTTGTATTGCGGGGAAGGTGTGTATGTGTGTGTGTGTGTGGGGGGGGGGGGGTACTGGAACACACATACATTACAGTGTGAAGGGGGGCGGTGACCGGTGAGGGGTTGGGGTGTTCTTTGTGTTGCTAATTTCTGGATATAGCTCCCGAATTGCCCCATCCCTCAACGATACAATGGACTGGCGCAACAGTGATCTTTTCTCTCTCTCTCCCACTCGTCCCTTTGTCCGACCTGATTTGCTGAATCCAATGAGAAGCCCATTTGATAGACATTATAAAACAGTAAGAAAGCAGATGAGGGATTCCCCGCGCCGCCGATTTGGGCGCGGAACATTCCGGGCTTGAATGGTAATAAATCACTGCGCACACTCGGGGAGGGTCAATAGGACCCCTTCACGCTAAAGCCGCCCGCAATTTCCCAGGGGCACCTGCAGCGTGAGGATTGAGGGCTTTCGGTAAGGGGGGAAAGGTGTGTGTGAGGGGGTGGGGGGTGGGGGGTTAAGGTCGGAGGGGCAGGAAGGCTGGTGGTGTGTGGTGTGGTGTGTGGTGTGGTGTGTGGTGTGGTGTTTGGTGTGTGGTGTGGTGTGTGGTGGTGAGATGACCGCCACCCTCTCCTCCTCCCCCCAGCCGCCCCCAACCCCGCCCCCCGCCCCGCCCCTACTAAACCTCGCTCACTATTCGCGCTTCCATTTGGCCATTCTCAGAGTGCGCACCCGCCGGGGTTTGAATTGCCTTCAGGTGTGGCCATTGTCCGCAACCCTATACGGTCGGGGTATATTGGTGATGTGGATGAGGCGGACTGTAGGGGGGTGTAGGTGAGAGGGAGATAGATGGGCTTCAATATGCGTATGAGTTGTGTTTGGGGGGAGGTGTGGGGAGGGGAGGGTTGTGAGAGGAGGGGGGCAGGGGATGGGGATGGGGGACTGTGATCGGAGGGGGATCGGAGTGGGGTGAGATCGGGTTGGGGTGGGGGATGGGGGTTGGGGGGAAATATAGAGTGAGGGATCGGGGATGAGGAGATCGGGAATGGGGATGAGGAGATTGCGGATGGGGAGATGGTGATGGGGGAGTGAGGTTAGAGCTGGGGGTGGGGGAGATTGGTTGGAGGGAAGGGTGGAGGGAAGGGGGTGGGCGGAGTGAGGAGTGAGGAGATGGAGAGTTTGGGGATGACAAGGTGGGGGTGGGGTGGAGGGAAAGGGGGTGGGTGGAGTGAGGAGTTGGGGGTGGGGAGTTGGGGTATAGCGAGCTGGGGGTGGAGGGAAGGGAGGCGCGGGTGGAGTGAGGTGATAGGGGATCGGGAGTTCGGGGATGGCGAGATGGGGGGGGGGGGTAGAGGGCAGGGGTGGGAGGGGACGGGGGGGGGGGACTGTGAGTCGATCGCCCTGGGCCATTGGTGGCTCGTGCTGCTGGCCGCTCTCAATTACCGCCCGGAAGGGCGGGTGGGCGGGAGGGGGCGTGCGGGCGGGGCGAGCATGGACGGGGGCGGGCGGGGCAGGTAGTCAGCCGGCCAAATGCCACGCGGCGCTGCTCGCCTAATGACATTTGGCCGAACTGGACGTGCCGGCTGAGAGCGGGCGGGCCGCCGTGGAGGAGGTGAGCGCCGGCGGAGTGGGCCCCCATCAGGCACAGGAGGAGCGGCACCGCGGGGCAAGTCACCGGGCCATCTCCTGCCGGCTACGCCATTGTCAGCGCCGCACACGCCCTCTTAGGCCTATTCCCGCCACGAGCAGCACCTCACCCCCGCCCCACACCTAGCACCCCCACCCCCCTACGCCACTTTCCCACCCGCAGACTCTGCAACACAACCTCCACAAATCCCCCCCCCCACCCCTCCACCCCACTGCTTCCACGTTCTCGTAGAAAGGAACTCAGGAAAGTCTAACTCTCAGAGGAGGTGACTGTAGCCTTCAACAGTACATCTGGGGTTGACAGTTGAGAGTGTTCTGGCTGGCGGCAGTGTTGTTGGCGTTGTTGTTGTTGACAGTGTTATTGGTGTTGACAGTGTTGTTGGTTTAGAAAGTGTTGTTGGAGTTGTAGGTGTTGTAAGTGTTGAAAGTGTTGTTAGTGTTGAAAGTGTTGTTGGTGTTGAAAGTGGTGTTCGTTTTGAAAGTGCTGCAAGTGTTGTTGGTGTTGTTGGTGTTGTTGGTGGTGTCAGTGTTGAAAGTGTTGTTAGTGTTGAAAGTGTTGTTGGTGTTGAAAGTGTTGTTGGTTTATAAAGTGTTGTTGGTTTATAAAGTGTTGTTGGTTTATAAAGTGTTGTTGGTGTTGAAACTATTGAAAGTGCTGTAAGTGTTGAAAGTGTTGAAAGTGTTGAATGTGTTGCTGGCGTTGACGATGTTGGTGGCATGATGTTTGTAAGCATTTTTGGTTGGGGTTTTTAGTCCGTATGATGTACTTCAGTCTTGAATAAAGCCACATTTAAAAAGGATGCGGGGTGGGGGTCCATGCTGTCTTGATTTGCACTCCACACTTCTTGAACGTGCTGTAAGTGTTGAAAGTGTTGAAAGTGTTGAATGTGTTGCTGGCGTTGACGATGTTGGTGGCATGATGTTTGTAAGCATTTTTGGTTGGGGTTTTTAGTCCGTATGATGTACTTCAGTCTTGAATAAAGCCACATTTAAAAAGGACGCGGGGTGGGGGTCCATGCTGTCTTGATTTGCACTCCACACTTCTTGCCTTGCGCCGAGGTACTTCCAATCAAATTCTACAAGGTTTTGTTTGTTGTTGTTTAACGTCCTAGCAACATCTAAGGTCATATCAGGACGGGTACCGACTTGTGACAGTGTGCACTCATGGTAACTTTATAGTGCTGCCCCACTGGAAGATCAGGCCGCCAACACCGTGACCTGATATCCCTCTCAGTCACATTATCCTGACACTGAGCCGACCAGTCCTATTCTACAAGGTGTACCAGCGGGGTAAAGTTCAGATCTGGTGCTCTATGGTAGATGGAGGAAGGGGTGGAGAGAGGGGGTTGGTTGGTTGGAGAGTGGAGGTCGGGGTATACCGGAGTAGACGCATGCGCACACTCACCTGCTGTTAGTGTTTCCTGTCGAAACACAGAACGCTGCTATGCGGCTCTCAAGATGGCGAGCTCCATTCACCATGTTTTTGTTGACCCAGGAGACAACTAAAGAGAACATCTGGTGCTCAGGGGGCCTTTCAGATCAGTGCAACGCCTTTCACCAACAGCGGCGCATTGCGACGTTACGTCATTCGGAAGTGGGCCTAATTTTGCCAGAATTATCGTTGTTACCTGTGACGCAGCTGAGAAGGTCCTAATTGACGTGTTCTGTGGTCGCTGAGAAAGAGAGACATAGAGAGCAAAGGAAAGTGAGGGGGAGAGACACATATAGAGATATAGACCCAGCGAGAGAAGAGTGCGAGGGTAGATAGAAGGGGAGAGAAGAAAGGGAGTGAGAAAGAGGGAGGGCGAGAAGGAGAGAAAAAGGAAAAGAGAGGGGGAAAGAGAGAGGGAGAGAGATGGATGGTGGAGATTACAGGTAGGAATTATCCGCTATTATTTAATATTAACGAATGACACCATAACAAGATAGATGGCTCACACCTGCAGTGGTTTTGACTATCGGGTACCGAATTAGAGTGCATCAGACCAATGGGAATTAATACTATAATAGGCCGATTTTTGTTTTTGTTCATATAAAACTGAAGTAAATTGAACAAATTCCAACAACTACAATGTTAACCAGATCAAGTTGAGTGCGATGTGGGGGTCAGGTGATATTGAGTTGACGATGTCGATAGCTTAAATGTGGTAGCTTAAATCATCCATCCACTCACCACTCACTCACCCTCCCAACCAGCAGTCCACCCCTGCCACTCGTAACTAGGTCACGATCGATGTAATCGATGTTGTGTCTGCCTGTATTTGTCTGGGGAGTGGTGGTGGTGTGGTGGAGGGGTGGGGGGGGGGGGTCGCGGGCATGGGACCGGGGGGCTTGATTCTCAACATTTCACAGATAATCATCAAGTCCGTGTCAGATTTGGTGAGGAGGACGCAGTGTTGTGGTGGTGGTGGGCAGGTGAGATGTGAGGTGGTGCCGTTGGGGGGAGGGGGGGGGGGGAGAGGCAGGGTTCACACTAAAATTTAATTGAGTGAATAAATATATAAATTCACATATATAATAGTTTCATTTCATAATCACATTGAAAATTCAGTTAGTAACACTTTGGAACGTATCATTGTAGCAATAAAATATACGGTAAAACCTCTCTAACCGACCACCTCCACAGATCGACCACTCCCCTATATCGATTACTATATTTGGGTCCCAACAATACCATTGTAACCTTATTCTAACTCTCCAAACCGACCACCTCCCTAAATGGACCACTTGAAGTCGGTCCCAAGGTCGGTCGATTTAGAGAGGTTTTACTGTAGTAAAAATTACAGGGATATACAAAAAAGAAAATCCGGCCTGGTACAGATATAGTATATCGATGAAATGGTTCATTCATCCGTAGACACAGCATAGGGTATATATGTGATTATCATTGCTTTAAGAAATATGTATAAATATGCATATATGTATATATATATATATAAAGAAATATATATAAATGAGATATTATATACATATATGTATATGCATTTGGCAGAAATATATATATTACTTATTATATATATATATATATATATAAATCCCTCCTGTGTATGAGGCGCAATGGGGGGGGGGGGGGGGGTCACCCGCATACATTCAATCCCCTATGGAGGGGAGGGGGGGCACTCCACAAATGCGTAGTAAGGAGGATTAAGAATAATACATTGTTCCCCTATAATGTATAAGTGTGTAATTTGGTAGGCAAACACTTGGTAAACATTTACAAGCACTGCCCCACTCCGGGAGGCACTCTCCAGTACGACGCGCTAGCAGATTACCTGACGCAATACCGCACGGGCCGCTGATGATTTACGTGTAAAGTAGTTCAGGCAACCGACACCAGGGGTGTGTGGTGTGCGCAATGTGGGTGGGGTGGCGGGGTGGGGGCTATGTGTGTGAGTCGTGCCAGCGCCAGCAACCAGGTGGCGCCACGTGGAGCGGGCGACACGGGCGCGGGTCCGCACCCCACTCAAAGTGTCACGCGTGCGGCGAATCGTAAATTCACGTCGTGGGGGCGAAGAGTCAATGGCTTTAGCTTGTTACTTCACAGAGTCGCGGGGAGCACGCCCGTCCCCGCCCCTTCCTGCCTCTTCCCGCCCAGCCCCGCCCCGTGCCGCCCCGCCCACCCCCTTGCCGCCCAGCTCACCCCCTTGCCGCCCAGCTTACCCCCTTGCCGCCTCGCCCCGCCCTGTCCCGCCCCGCCCCGCCCCGCTCACCCCCTTGCTGGCCAGCCCAGCCCAGCCCAACCCCACCCTTTCCCGTCTAACCGCTTCCCGCCCTGCCCCGCCCCTCCCCACACCGCTCCGCTCCACCCCGCCCCGCCCCACCTAGCCCCGCACAGCCCCGCTACACCATTTCACCATGAAGTCACGCAGCACATTTACGTAGCTACCCTGAGGCCTTCATATCGCCTCGATTATGTTCTAATTATATAAGCAACACAGGCAATTACGTTTGAATAATTACTCTTTAAAGGAAACATAAAAAAGAAGGATAAGCTCGTGTTATATGCGTGTGCATTCTAGTGTATGTCGATATTTTACGCAACCTGCAACACACACACACACGCACGTCCTCACTACATAACGCTACACTTTATTGGTGGCCGAGTTCGTGCTTGTAACCATGGTTACATCGCACCTGCCCAGGTATCTATAGTATCTACGTGTATTGATTACAGTGGGATGGCGGGGAGGGGGGGAGTGCGGGGGGCGTGACCTACCCGTCCTCACGGTCACTACCCCCGGGAGGGGGTGGGTGGGGTGGGGATGTCGACCGAATTTCCTCTGGTGTAGGTGAGGGGTTTTATTAGGAGGGGATGGGGTTACCACAATACCAATAGCAGTTTGTGTCCTCATATAGAACTATTATAAACGAATGGAATCACGCCACAGTGAACCTGCTATATTTAATGTTAATTCTTGTGTACAGTGTTAGTGATGTATTAGTAATATTTGTGTGTATGTATGTGTATATATGAGTACATATACATATATATACATCTATATATACATGTATGTATATATATATATATATGTATATATATATGTATATATATATATATAGGCCACCATAAGCCAATGGGTTGGGCGTTTGAACTGTTATTAACTATTATTATTTTGGTATTAACTCGTCAAATTATAATTCATATTTGCTAATACACATAAAACACTACAATAATTGCGAATTACCACGAGTCAGGCAGTCCACATATATGAAGTATAATACACTACTTCCTCTGTATAACTATAAGTACACACTTCTTGTTTTATACTCTGTATAGTAAGTAAGCCAATCTCTGATGCCAACCTTCGGTTTTCTCCTTTTTTTTCTCTTTGCAGACAAATCATGAAGGAGCTGGTGGACCTGTTGAACCAGGACCGCACCCCACTCGGCAACACGAGGCCACAGATCATTCTGGAACCGAACATTCAGAGACACTTGAGTCACTTCTCGTTGATAACGCACGGCTTCGGCAGCCCGGCACTCGTCGCCGCCATTACGGCCGTGCAGAACTATCTGACCGAGATGCTCAAATATGTCGAGAAGAACTATCCAGGCACACAGGGCTCGAACCTCGACCAAAGCAAAGTGAAAGTCGACAAGGAGGATGGCCGGAAATGAAAGTCAATCGTTGTGTCGTCGTCCCCGGAAGTACAGTACATTGACCCGTGGGAGCTGGTGTTCTCCTGTGGCCAGTTCCCACTCTCCAGGTCGACCTCACACCACAGTGTTCAGCCTCTAGACACACAATGAACGGGACGCCTAGGTAGGCTTCATGGGCCTCTTCCACGTCGAAACAAAAACAGGAGCAGAGTTTTATTACCGAACTTAATAATCTTACCGGGGGCGGAGAGCTGAGCGGCCTCTGCTGTAAGGGGAGGGGGAAGGGAGGATTCAGCGTATGGTTGGTTCTTGGTGATTTTTGTGGGGTGTTTTTTTGTGTGTGCAATGCCAGGAACTCTTATATAAGTCTACCTTATGCGGTACTACACTGGCACCTGATGAACGGAAGTACCGACGCACACGCGCAGGCGCATGCGCCAGCGTTTAACGTCGCGTGGAGTGGATATTCAACTAACTTAAGTCAATGTTGTACCGAGAGAGAGATAGAGAGAGAGAAAGAGGTGTGCGCTTCTGCGAAGAGAAAGCAGAGGACGATTTGCGGTTTTCTGACGTCATCGCGCGCGTCACATGGCCATGCCAGTTTCCCGCCGAAATTGTTGGTGGGCTGAACTCTGGGAG
Source organism: Branchipolynoe longqiensis (assembly GCA_030323885.1). NCBI lineage: Eukaryota > Metazoa > Annelida > Polychaeta > Phyllodocida > Polynoidae > Branchipolynoe > Branchipolynoe longqiensis. The sequence goes on from CM059187.1 coordinate 126,998,302, forward strand.
AACGTCTGCCGCTCGGGGGAGACACCAGCGTGGTATGACGCAGCGGGACGCGGCAGGGCGCGGCGGGGTCCCCAGGGGAGCGTGACGGACGATAGGCGTGCCGCTGCCGCTTGGTTGGATCGGGTGATACCATCGATGTAGTAGTGTCACGGACACCTACACACACGCGCGCGCGCGCTCCACCGACCATGGAAGCTTCTCCTCCAGCGGCCGCCTGCAGTGCCAGTGCCAGTGCCAGCCAGCACTCCTCCCCCACACCGCCGGGACTCGACGCCGACTACTGTAGTCACAAACAATACATGACTTGACCCTGATTCTTGCCATCTAAAAAAATAAAGAGCCTTGGAGGTAGGATTGCATTGTTCCATGGCAATCGAGGCGTTCATTGGTCCCTGTTAGCATTCAAAGTAAATGACGCCGATGATGAAGGTGTCGATGACAGACAATGCGCCAGAGTCCCGATCCTTCACTCCTTACCTCCTCCAGTAGGCATGTCCCGACTGAGAACCCCCCCCCCCCCTCTCTCTCCTTACCTGCACCCACCACCGATCTACCCCCATTCACCCTACAGGAGGTAGTGAGAGGGAACGCAGGTGACTGACCACCGCCGCCCTCCCCACCCACACTTCCACCACCACCACCACTGCCACAATCATCGCACCGGCGACTTGCAAAGTTCTATGGACCACGTGTGTGAATGGATCACAATGTATGCTTGCAATAATGATAATGCATCGTGTATTAATTAGTATTACCAGGCGAGATCTCAATTTGAACAATGATCTTCCTTATTAATAATAGTAATGGGTGACTTTCTTGATAATTCATGTTTGTAAAAGCAATTATTTTCTGTACGGAAAGTGAAAGTCATAATTATTGTAGCCATGATGCGAATACTACACATGTTGTATGGGAATGCAATATATGTATAAATATTGTATTCCCCCCGTCCTGATATGACCTTAGATGTTGCTAGGACGTAAAACAATAACAAACAAACGACAAACTTGTATTCCCATCATTGAAATGTATATATGTATATATATACATATTGTATGGGTATACAATATATATATATACTGTATATTCCCATCCTCAACAGATAAGGCGCAAATCCCTGTAAATGCCAATAAAAAAATTAACTTGAAATTGTTCAAATTTACCTGAAGGTAATTTCAATTCTCACAAATTCCACGTTGGCTGTGGAGAAATGGTTATGGAGCAAAAAACAAAAAAATCGGAATGTAAAAAAAACAAACCTTTTGGAGGTTTGACTCCAATGTTTATCTCAAAATTCGGATTGTCGTGTCCGGGGTTTTGCACCTGACCTATTATATATTTATATATATATTTATATATATATATATATAAATATATTTATAAATATATATAAATATATATATATTTATATATATAAATATATATATATATATATATTATGTGGGTATGTTATACAGCCGGAACTAAATTCCAAATTCCACTGAACTTTGAAAAAAAAATGGTGACGTATTTATAGTGTATGCATAGATATTATCTGCTTAGATACCCATTGTGATATTTTGGTGTGATTCACTCGGCTGCAACAACACTACTTATTTTCAGCAACTTCCTAATTAACCACCCACCCTGAATAACGTGAGATGGCCATGTACTGGGGAATATGAAGTGGTCTGTGTGGTTTGTCTGATGGGTGGATGGGGTTAAGAGGGTGTATGTGAGTTGGGGGGTGTTACATAATACAGAGTAGGTGGGGGTGGGTGGGGGTTGATTACTCGTGCGGTCAGTGTGCAGTGTGTGGGGGGGGGGGGGGAGTGGGGGTAGAGTGTATGGGTGTGGGTGTACAAATACTCAGAATGCCTACCTACGGGGGAGGTGTGTGTGTGGGGGGGGGGGGGGGCGGGGGCGGTCACTGGCAGGTGAACCAGGCAGAAACCCTCATGGGGTAACAATAATCGGTAAACGAAGATGTAATGTCAAAAGAAACAAAGAGTCCACACCATGACTCAGAAAGCATTTGACTAAAAGTAGATGTATATATTCTTTCAAATGCCATAATAATAATATAAATGATGATAATTATTATATATTGATTGATCTTGTATTTGTAGGTTTGCCGATCCTTGTCACGTGTCTGTTTTCACATCTTTCAAGAAGGAAACTAAACCTCTGTTTCATAGGGGAGAAAGCTTTCCTGGTGTTCGCCTGTGGCATGGCGGGAGCTCTGTGTGTAATACTATCTAAAGTGCCTTCTCGGTGCTTACAACATGCTGTACATGGCAGTTCGAGAACAACAGGCATTTCATTTTCATTTTTAGTTTGGTCTTTATTTTTTGGTCACCGATCCCCAATACCATAGTAGTAATTAATAACAATAAACAATTCATTATCTGAATTGTAGCACTAGCTATGATTAAGATATTTTCTTACTTTGATCGCATATGACTTCGAGTCTGTATTGTTTAGTTATTTTTGGGGGGCGGGTTTTAAAATAAATAAATAAATAAATAAATAAGAAGGGAAAAATCAATCTTTTATGCAATAATGCGATAAGGACCGATGTTAGCTGCAGCGGCTCAGATAAAAAATATTTAAAAAACCGATACCTCTAACTCCAGTTTCATGTTGTGCGCAGGGATTGGCTTCTTTCTACTGACACTGCCCGGGTGCTATAAGTCCTTGTCCACGAGATAAGGAATGAAGCGTAGCAAACCGGGGGCAGTTACCAATAAGCAGTGAGGGTGTGAGCTTTTGATATAGCATAACGGTATGAATTAGGTCACCTCTAGTCGTATTCTCCTTGTATGGTACCGATGAGTGAGTAATGATGATGATGACGATGATGATTATGATGATTCAAATGGTTTCAGAATTGAGAGGTTCTTCTCTCTTTTTTCCCCCCGCCAGGGGGAGCGACCGGAGCATGCAGCATCTTGTACATTTTATACATGTGCTATGTGTTGGAGTACTTGTGTTTTCGTGCGTGTAGGCTTGATGAGTGGTGACGACTTGACATGTTCATTTAATGTGTATATATAATAAATATAAGGACCAGCCCCAGGAGGACAGACACCTCGTTGAAACCTGGTCTGCGATCTGTGGCATCTGTGACGTCACTGCGGTGTTATGGAAGCGTGGGAAGAAGAATATTATAATATTAATAATTATGATGATGATGATATTTTTTTGGGGGTGAGAACTAGGTCATTGGTTAGGATATTCAATATATGATGTCAGGAACTCGACACCTTGCTATCAATGGGAGAACATTTGTATTATGCTTGAAATAGAAGGGCATCAAATTGTCATCAGATTGTCATAATAATACTGATAATGTAAAGTATTTTGCGCGTTGCACGCTCTATCCCAGGGTGCAATTGGATTCCCGACTCACCTTCTGTACACACTTCCGTTATCGTTGGCTTCAGTATATTCGCTTTGTAAAGGTAATTAATATGTCAGGACCTAATCAAAATTGTTTATATGATCCACATGCATGAGTGTCTGTCTGAACAGTATTGACATCATTATATAGACTTGAGACTGAAATCCCTGTTAGATTCGACAGAATGCCCCTCTCTAAGTACACCAGTACCAATTGGTCAACGTCCCATCGCCAGGTACATCCATGGGTGTGTACCCGGAGAAGGAAAATACTCAAAATTCCTAGAAGTGTTTATTAAAGGTCATTCATTCATTACCAAAATGTCATGTTAATCTGCTATAATTTTATTACCAAACTATATATAAAAAGTTTAATGTTATTTTGTGTTTGTCTGCACTTATTTAAGTACGGAGAAGACGCAGATTTAAAGATTTAAAAAAAATGAATAAAGGGTGTATTTATGGTCCATCCATTGTACAGTGTAATATTATTAAATAGATTGATTGAATCTTATTTAAGATTAGTATACTCCAGGTCTTGTTGTGAATATGGTACGAAGATAATTTCATTCGATTTGTTTTGGTATGACGTGAACGCACGATGTGAAAAGGCGCGAGACAACGCATGTAATATGACGTTAACACCCGACTCAAAGAAATAAATGTCAACCAATCAGAATCCTTCTTTTTTTTACTCCATGGTCTTAGCTTGAATTATAGGAAGAAACAAAAGAAGGGCTCTATTCAGAAACGCGATAAGCGGCAATAAAATAAACACGAGTTTGCAATGCCAATGCCAAGTTTGTAGATCATGTTTTGGAAAAGAGCTCTTCATATATGTATATATATGAAGATCTCTTTATATATATGAAGAGCTCTTAGAAAAAAAAGAAGATTTTCCACATTTGGCATTGTAAACCCATCTGTGGGATTGCCGCTCATCGCGTTTTGGAAAAGAGCTGTTCAAATGCACCGTTTTCTTGCTTGTTGTGGTGTTTTTTTTAAACCATTGCTGACAACTGAATAAATCACTTTTTGTTTCTTTCATGAAATAATTTATTTCTATAAAAACAAAAGTCCCCTTTCGAAATACATTCAATTCACATGTGACGTATCAATAAATATACATGCATAGATTGATATATTATGTGTACGGTATCCTAAGCTGGAATCCGTTCATCGTTTGGCCTGGTATATTTTTGCCAGGATTTCTATCGAAGTTCGTGTACAGCTGTATGTCTCTTATGAACGCAGATCTAATATCAAAGATACCTCAATAACCAAAGATTCAAGTGTTTGTCTCGTGGCACAGGTATTCCATAGTGAGGTCTTCTATGGAGTCTTAATGCCTTTCATTTGCCATAACCTAACTGCCTGATATTTCTATTCTATATAATAAAAAAACTAATTTAATAAAGCATATTGTTCTTCTGGAGTATGCCATAATCTACTACTTTGTGCTTGACCTCTTTTTCTTGTATGATATCATCGCGTTTCTTGCTGTAGTTTCAATTACCGTTCCTGATACTTCAAACCATAGACTACTTTGCTTTCTATATGGCTGTCATAATCAAAACCTTTCAGCTAATACCCCTGTCACACTACGACGTAACGAGCCAACGTGAGCCTAACGTGATGATTTTTCGTCATTACGTTGCCGTACGTTGGGTTACGTTATGATGACGTCATAATGACGTTAGAGTGACGTCGAGCTACGTCATATTACGTCGTGTTACGTCGGCGCGCGTCGAGGTTTTGAACCTGTTCAAAACTTTCGACGTATCTCAACGTGAAGCCGTTACATCGGGATGACGTGACAATGACGTTAGGTAGACGTTCCGCGATCGTTATAGCAGCGTAAATGACGTTAGAGTCACGTTATGTCACATCAGACCGACGGCCCGGATGGGAGCAACGTGTGGGCAGCGTTTTGCACGTTACGGTCACGTTACGGTCACGTTACGGTCACGTTACGGTCACGTTACGGTCACATTACGGTCACGTTACGATCACGTTACGGTCACGTTACGGTCACGTTACGGTCACGTTACGGTCGCGTTATGGTCACGTTACGTCCACGTCGCACCCGTTATGGCGACGTTACGCTCACGTTACACTAACGCCCGGTCACGTCGCCAATTACCCCTCCCCTCTAACGTTGTCACGTTACAGCTAACGTCACGAGGTACACCGACGTTACTTTCACGTTACGCTCACGTCAACTACGCGGCATTCACGTCCACAATCTGCATATTACGCCGATAACTTCGACGTGATATCATTATTTTCACGTTGTGGTTACGCTGACGTAGTCACGTCGTAGTGTGACAGGGCCTTAAGACCATTTTTTTTTTTTTCCTGGGTGTCTCCTCGTTGGTTTCTTTCCTTGCTGGAGCTTTAATCCGTGTGCGTCACGCTCTCTCAGGTGTTGACCAGTGCTGCCACCATGTGGAGTGTCTGCCTAGTGATTATGGCAACGGTTTTGCTATATATACATAAACCGGGCCAGTTTGTTCATTATCACTGTGCCCCATTAACATGCTATATTGTGATCAGTGATCACGAATGAAAAGAAAGAGAATTTATTGAGAGAGAAAAAAAAAGAAAAATGAAAAGAAAAGAAAGAGAAACCTCGTCATGTACGAACGATGAAATCGTTGATGTTGAACTATATTTATATTTGTAGTGAACATAGCAGAAGTATAGTAGTGGCATTCATGACAATAAACGTACATGAACGATTCTTATGTGCACCTGGGTGTTCATGTGTAACTCCTTACGTCCCGCTGTTAATAAACAAGAAGCAAGAAAGCCTAAATCATTACTAAAACAAAATTCAACAGATTTAACAGAAATTGGATTAGTGCTGCTCAGCGGTGGAAACAAGTGTTCACACATTTATCCGTTATGAGCAGGGTAAATAAATTCATTACAAATATATATATATATATATATATATATAACAGACTCCATAGAAACATCAACCATATTATTAGGTAGAAATAGCTGGACATTTTGGCCTTTTGTGAAATTGAGATTAATAATTTGGTACATCCAGAGCGAAATCAGTGGTTGCTTTTTGGTTTTCAAGGTGGGGTGATTTGTTTGTTCAACACGGTACTGAATTGGAGGTTTTCAGTAAGGTTCATTTAGTCCATTGGAAAAGGCAGCATTAGTGGCAACTTTAAGGCCTACTGAGTCCTATGTAGGAACATTAATATATAGATAGCATTTAGTGTAAACCAAAGTTACCAACAGGTACTTATAGTTCATTCGTTTATAGAATTGAAGGCAGCTGTACGTTAGACGACAATTTCCCTAGAACAACGGTGATCAGTCATGGAGAACTTGGAATTCTACTGAATTAATGGTTGATGGAATCGATATACATAGATACATATATAAATACACACATACAGACACACAGATATGTGTATATTATATATATATATATATGTTTATATATATATACATTTATTTATATATAGTGACAATGGCGTCAATATAAGGTCACATCCCTTCCAATGAGGTTTTTGACAGGTGATCAGCGTTTGAGGCTATTCGAAAGAGAGAGGGAGGGAAAGGGAGAGAGAAAGAGAGAGAAAGAGAGGGAGAAAGAGAGTGAGAAAGTGAGAAAGAAAGAGAGAGAAAGAGATCGAGAATGGGAGAGAGAAAGAAATGGAGACAGAGAGAAAAATAGAGAAAGAGAGTGAAAGAGAGAAGAAATAGAGAGAAAGAGAGAGAGGGAGAGAAAAGCCAGAAAGAGATAGAAACAGAGAAAATCATCATATTTATAATCGGTGATACCAGCAGCAATAGCTCCCGGAACCAGTGCTGGCCGCGCCTTGTTCTCGCCGGTACGTCCGGTGCGTGAGGCGGGCCTCATAACGAGCCCGGCCTCTGTCTACACACAGTCCCGGTGTAGTAAGTTCAAAACACTACCCCACAAAGACTCTACGGTAGTGTCTTCAACCTAGGTTCAAAACACTATGGTAGTGTTTTCAACCTGGTTGAAGGTAGGTTCAAAACACTACTGTGGCCACGCTCAAAACACTATCCGTAAGTTCAAAATACTTGCTTTAAATTTAAAACACTACTCTAATGTAGAATGCAGTAGGGTGGGGTGGTGTGCAGTCGGCTCGGGAAGTATGCAATAGGGTGAGGAAGTATGCAGTAGGGTGGAGTAGTATATAGTAAGTTGGTACAGTAGGGGTTGTTGTTGGTTGTTATTTTATGTCCTAGTAACATCTAAGGTCATAGCAGGACGGGTACAGACTTGTGACAATGCGCACTCATGGTGACTTTATAGTGCTGCTCCACTGGGAAATCAGTGCGCCAGCCTGATATCCCACTCAGTCACATTATCCTGACACTGAGCTAACCAGTCCTGGCACTATCCGATTAATGCTGAGTGCCATGATAGGAAGCGACAAATATCAATTTTAAAGTCATTGGTTTGACTAGACTGGGAACCGAACTCCCGACCTTCCGCACGCGAGGTGATGCTCTACCGATTAGGCCACCTCACCTGCGGGTGGGGATGTATGCAGTAAGGTGGGGCTGTGTGCAGTAATGAGGGGCAGTATGCAGTAGGGTAGGGAAGTATGCAGTAGGGTGGGAAAGTTTGTTTTGTTTGTTTGTTGTTGTATTACATCCTAGAAACATGTAAGGTCATACCAGGATGCATACCGACATGTGATAGTGCGCACTCATGGTGACTTTATAGTGTTGCCCCATTGGGAGACCAGGCCAACCAGTCCTTGCCATATCCTAATAATGGTGAGCGCCTGGCTAGGAGGTGACAAGTATAAATTTTTAAGTCATTGGTTTGACTCGACCAGGGTTCGAACCAACAAACCCATGGGTTAGGATCCCTTGATCTCTGAAAACAGGAGAGCCAGGACACTACCAGCATATACTAATATGGTGTTAAGCACCGCAGCACTATCAGTGTATACTAATATTTGATAAACTCCGCAGCAAGATCAGCATATACTAATATGTGATGCAGACCCTGCACCACTGTCATTAAATGCCACAGCATGGTCAGCTTCCACGGTAACATTGTTACGCACCACATCACTATCCGCGTACACTAATTCAGCATTATGTGCTGCAGCACTATCAGTGTATACTAATATGTTGCTTAACTCTGCAGCACTATCAGCATATACTAATATGTGGTGCAGACACCGCAGCACAATGAGTGTATGCTAGTAATACATTGTTAAACACCACAGCACTATCAGCATATACTAATATGGTGTTATGCACTGCAGCACTATCAGTGTATACAATACATTGTTAAACTCCATACCACTATCAGTGTATACTACTACGTTGTTAACCTCTAACTTCAAATGCCGCAGCACTAACAGCATATACTAATATGTGGTGCAGATGCCGCAGCACTACCAGCATATACTACCAATACATGCTTCAAATGGCGCAGCACTATCAGCATATACTAATATGTGGTGCAGATGCTGCAGCACTATCAGCACATAGTACTAATACGTGCTTCAAACACTGCAGCATGGTCAGCGTACCCAAAATATATATACGTATACCAAATATGTATACATATACCAATATGTTTATTTTGCGGCACTATAACCACCCCTGCTGTGTCATGATAGTGTTTTGAACTTTGGTAGTGTGTTGAGCATATGTGGGGGTAGTGTTTTCAACTTAACAGTAGTGTTTTAAACCTAAGTTCAAAACACTACGGTAGTGTTTTGAACCTAAGTTCACAACACTGCCGTAGTGTTTTGAACGGGGTAGTCTTTTTAACGTCCATCACCGGCCTGCACCAGGTCGGGTTCCCCGAGCTGCGGATCGCCGCAGTCCACGGGCCGACGTCGGGGCACCCCGGCAGCACAATGGCACGGGTCCCCGCCAGTCGCCGGTAAGACAGTAATTACAGCCCACCCTACATCTCTGTGGAGTGAGAGAAATAAGGTTGGAAATCAGACACCATCTCTACTCCTAGACGCACACAGCTAACAGTTTACCGATCGTTTCCAGAGGAGTTATCTTTTACATGAACAAACTGCAATGCATGCTTAAATTATGTTTTTTAACCCATAGGCCACCACATCATTATGCAGTGGTTATTGTGGCAAGCAGTCTTCACGTGGTTGCTAAATACTTTTTTTGTTGGTTTTTAATTTGTTCTTTTTGTTGAAAGATTTCTTTTCTTTTCGTTTCTGATTCGCCCGGTAAATATTTGGTGAAGCGCTCTCCGTGCGTCAAAGTCGAGCAGGAACTAGGCGTAATTTCGTCGTGATGGTCGATGATAGGGGCCGAGATGGAAGTGTAGGTGTGTGTGTGGGTGAGCAACGAGGTTAATGTTAGAGGTCAAAGGTCATCTGGATGAGCATGGTCGGTCATGAGGAACTTACAAGGTCACCAGTGGACATATTCATAAACAAAGGGGTTACAACCGTGTCACTTGCACAATAATAACTCTCACAAGCACCACTCCACAGTTTGACGTCCAACCGCCCAATGATAAACAAAAATATTGTTGCTGCATAGAATCTCGTAATAAGTCAATTTAATAGAGGCTGTTACTACTGAAGTATTTAGTGCCAGAGCTTAGGCATGCTTGCCAAAATTAATTTCGCCTGTTTTGACGCACCACTCACCAAAGTTAGCCATTTAAAATAAAGGTAACTTCAAACTAAGCTAAAGGAGACTATGATGATTAGAATTTTTTTTTTTTCTTGAAGATTTATACTGCCTATCATGGATAAGCCTGAATAGGCTTGTTTTCACCATTAGACAGTTTGTCGATAGAAAGCCCGAGCCTACACTTTACCGACTCAAGGGATTGTTAACCTCCCACACCACATAGACATGGTATGAGAGCAACTGGCCTTCGATGACGCTGTAATCTATTTATCTCAGAAAATGGCAGACGTTCAAAAGCATCGGGCTATGCAACTTTAATAACGCTATGTGGTATATCGTATAGACCTATTTCATATGATGTCAGCATATATGTATCTAGGTCAGTACGCATGCCTTTTGGCTGCAGGATGACACACTGTCACACTGCAAACTCAATGGCTATGAGGAATCTTCATAGAGAACAAGTGAAATATCTCTAGAACCACACCACCTAGACACAAACCGTGTGGTACACATATAGAAAACATATTCAAGGAATAGATTATATTAAATTTATAAGGCTATGGTTCTGCATTTCTATTAATTTTGAATAAAATAAACGTTTTGCACTGCTCATACCGGCAAACTCAATGCAGGTATTGCAATATCTGCAATACCTGCATATCATATCATATCATATCATATAATATCATATAATATCATATCATATCATATCATACCTGCATACGCGCATACACAATGTTTATAAACATTGAAAGGGGTCTATAGTATATCATAACAGTTAAAGCTAGGATTCCTTACATGCGGTATGCGGTATGTGAATGCGAATGCGAATGCGGCAAAAAATCGAAAAGCATCTAAGTCAATGGGGGTGATTCCTTACATGCGGTATGCGGCATGCGGCATGCGACATGCGAATACTGAATCGGTCCATGTAGCGATCGGTGCGGCATGCGAATGCGAATGCTGCTGCGTTTGCCATAGAGAACAGTGGTGAGGAAACCTGACACTGTGTGTGGGTGTGTGTGTGGGTGTGGGTGAAAGGACCCATCCCATAATCACGCCGCACGCCGCATGCCGCATGCGGCATGCCGCATACCGTGTGTAAGGAATCCTAGCTTAAAGGGCGCATTCCATATATGCGTAATGCGTAATGCGTAATGCGTTATGCGTTATGCGAATGCCATCATTCCATATACGCGTAATGCGTATTGTGTTATGCGTTATGCGCTATGCAGTGAAGTATATAAAAAGTATATAAAAAGTGTGTGTGACTCTGTGTCTCTGTGTGTGTCTCTATGTGTGTGTCTGTGTCTCCGTGTCTGTGTGTGTGTCTCTGTCTGTGAGACACACACACAGACACACACACAGACACACACACAGACACAGAGACATACACACACAGACACACACACAGACACAGAGATACACACAGACACACACACAGCAACAGAGACACAAAGACACAGATACATAGACACACACACAGACACAGAGACACAACACAGAGACACACACAGAGACACAGAGACACAACACAGAGACACACACACACAGACACACACACACAGACACACACAGACACACACAGACACACACAGACACAGAGACACACACACACAGACACACACAGACACACACAGAGACACACACAAAGACACAGAGACACACACAGACACAGATACACACACAGAGACACACACACACAAAGAGGGATGTTAGGACCATCCCAAATATGAAGACTGCTTCCTAACAGGTCCGCCGCATAAACCTACACGGCTGTCCGTAATTATCAGTCGCCTCCTCCAGCCTTATATCAATGGACAAATGCGACTGATGCTTTTCTGTTCACAGACACAGAGATACAACACAGAGACACACACACAGAGACACACACACACAGAGACACACCCACAGACACACACACAGACACACACACAGACACAGAGACACACACACAGAGACACACACACAGACACACACACAGACACACACACAGACACAGAGACACACACACAGACACAGATACACACACAGAGAGACACACAGAGAGGGATGTTAGGACCGTCCCAAATATGAAGACTGCTTCCTAACAGGTCCGCCGCATAAACCTACATGGCTGTCCATAATTATCAGTCGCCTCCTCCAGCCTTATATCAATGGACAAATGCGACTGATGCTTTTCTATTCGCAGCACCTTTACACATTACGCATTACGCACCGATCGCTACATGGAGCGATCGGGATAATGGATTTTATTCGCATTCGCATTCGCATTACGCATTGCGCGTATATGGAATGTAGCTCATAGGTTTCAAGGCGTTTTGATTTTTTGTCGCATTCGCATTCGCATTACGCATTAAAGCTGAGATTCCTTCTACGCGGTATGCGGCATGCAGCATGCGGCATGCGGTATGCGGTATGCGAATGGGAAGATTCCTTCTACATGGTATGCGGCATGCGGCAGACGGCACATGACTGGCTATATTTAAAAAATAAAAATAAACAAGGATACTCCATACTGCACTGTATATGGCCTAATATGGCATGTATATCCATGTACCTCTTGGTACTGCACATGGAAGTTCCTACCTTTATAATTACCAAATTATAGATAAGTATTCATATTTTTGTGGCTCTGGTAGCATTTTTACCAACCCGAACCCCCACACTACCATATTGTAAACGTGCCGGCAGTTGTCGCATTCGCATTCGCATTCGCATTCGCATACCGCGTGTAAGGGTTGCAGCCCATTGACTTCAAGGCGTTTCGATTTTTTGCCGCATTCGCATTCGCATATGCCTAACGCATACCGCGTGTAAGGAATCCTAGCTTAAGCTAGGATTCCTTACACGCGGTATGCGGTATGCGAATGCGAATGCGAATGCGGCAAAAAATCGAAAAGCATCTAAGTCAATGGGGGTGATTCCTTACACGCGGTATGCGGCATGCGGCATGCGGCATGCGAATACTGAATCGGTCCATGTAGCGATCGGTGCGGCATGCGAATGCGAATGCTGCTGCGTTTGCCATAGAGAACAGTGGTGAGGAAACCTGACACTGTGTGTGGGTGTGTGTGTGGGTGTGGGTGAAAGGACCCATCCCGTAATCACGCCGCACGCCGCATGCCGCATGCCGCATGCCGCATACCGTGTGTAAGGAATCCTAGCTTAAAGCTAGGATTCCTTACACACGGTAAGCGGCATGTGGCATGCGGCATGTGGCAAGCGGCATGCGGTATGCGAATGGGAAGATTCCTTACACACGGCATGCGGCGTGCGGCATGCGGTAAGCAGCATATAAAAGTGTGCACCCATGTGTACATTCATTGGTATTCATATTTCTGTGCATATGGTAGCATTTTTAGCTTTAAGCTAGGATTCCTTACACACGGTAACCGTCAGTCTCCCGATTGGGACGGTCCTAACATCCTAAACCGAGCCATGTTAGGACCGTCCTTTTCGGTCAACAAAACCATTATTTTGTCTTTATGTGTGCTATTTCTACTCGTGGGGGTTCCTACCTTTATTATAACCAAATTATAACTAAGTATTCATATTTTTGTGGCTCTGGTAGCATTTTTAGCAACCGGAACCACCACCACTACCATATGTTTCCACTCAGCAGCCACTTGCTATCCGGACCGCACTTCGTCCACACCTCTCTCTATCACCTCTCCGCCGGCCGGACACCTCCTTGATATGTCTGAAAAGAGTTCCAGGAGGGGGTGCCTGCCGGCATTTTCACTTTCTACCCTTACTCTGTCCGTGTCTATGGCTCGCCGGTTGGTCACCATAGGGCAGATAGGCACGGGCCTTTGACTCAACTCTCCTCATTTCTCTTTCCTAGATCTGCCCATTCGATTTCTCCCAGGCTCACTTCTTCCCCTAACCAGGGTTGTTGTGTTCTTGGGTGGGGCTCTTGACCTTTTACGATTTCTCTGTCTGGTTCTTGTTGTGGAACGACCGCTGCTCCCACCTTTGCCCGCCTTCCTCGAACCCCTGCTGACCGGATGCAAGTGCTACACTACACACACCACACAGCTCTACTACAAACAGACTGCGCGGAGAGATCCGCTGCCACCCGGCGCCCCGTCGTCACTACGTCGTGAAGGATGTCCCAGCCTTCATAACACTTCCTCTGAGACCACTTCACCCGCAGAAGACATGTCTTAACCAAAGACTGGGCCGATTTATCGGAGCCTCTCTATAAATGTTGCAGTTCTGCAACCGGTAACCGTCGTAAGGTTACGAACACCCCATACCATACCACCATACCACCACTCAGCAGCCTTGGAGACTGCTTCCTAACAGGTCCGCGCTCTACCTTGTCCTGGCTGTCCGTAATTATCAGTCGCCTCCTCCAGCCTTATATCAATGGACAAATGCGACTGATGCTTTTCTATTCACACCCCTGTGTCGCATGCCGCATGCCATGTTAGGACCGTCCTTTTCGGTCAACAAAACCATTATTTTGTCTTTATGTGTGCTATTTCTACTCGTGGGGGTTCCTACCTTTATTATAACCAAATTATAGATAAGTATTCATATTTTTGTGGCTCTGGTAGCATTTCTAGCAACCGGAACCACCACCACTACCATATGTTTCCACTCAGCAGCCTTGGAGACTGCTTCCTAACAGGTCCGCGCTCTACCTTGTCCTGGCTGTCCGTAATTATCAGTCGCCTCCTCCAGCCTTATATCAATGGACAAATGGGACTGATGCTTTTCTATTCACACCCCGTGTCGCATGCCGCATGCCATGTTGGGACCGTCCTTTTCGGTCAACAAAAGCATTATTTTGTCTTTATGTGTGCTATTTCTACTCGTGGGGGTTCCTACCTTTATTATAACCAAATTATAGATAAGTATTCATATTTGTGTGGCTCTGGTAGCATTTTTAGCAACCCGAACCACCACCACTACCATATGTTTCCACTCAGCAGCCTTGGAGACTGCTTCCTAACAGGTCCGCACTCTACCTTGTCCTGGCTGTCCGTAATTATCAGTCGCCTCCTCCAGCCTTATATCAATGGACAAATGCGACTGATGCTTTTCTATTCGCACCCCGTGTCGCATGCCGCATGCCGGACCGATCGCTACAGGGACCGATCGAGTTGTCGCATTCGCATTCGCATTCGCATACCGCGTGTAAGGGTTGCACCCCATTGACTTCAAGGCGTTTCGATTTTTTGCCGCATTCGCATTCGCATTCGCAGACCGCATACCGTGTGTAAGGAATCTCAGCTTTAGTCATCGTCGACAGCTGGCGTGATGTGAGTAGTATACAAAGAGGACACTTGAACAGGCGCGCTTTGTGCCTATCTGTGAGCGTAATGCCGCGCTTTGACTGCGCCGGGAAGAGGAGACGTCGTGGGAATATTGCTGTCGTTTCCACCAACCAAGTCAGGCAGGTGGGGACATCTTTTGCCAGTCTTTGCTTTGCTTAAAGCTGCATAGTCCGATGAAAGCATCACATCTTCAAAACCAAAAACACTGACCTAGATTTGATTCTCCATATTTAATGTATATACCGGTGAACTTAGTGAGCATTTGTTTTTGCATAGAAATTTACTAGAAACTTTACTGTCAGAGTTTTGGTGTGCTTACCAAAATTAAATTGGCATGTTTGCACTTCAAATTTCTCCAAAGTTAGCCATTTAAAATAAAAGTTACTTCAAACTAAAGCAAGATAGATTATGATGGTCAACCTGATATATTTATCTCAGAAAGTGACAGAACCTCAAAACCATCGGACTATGCAACTTAACCGAGTTCAATCCCGACAACATTGGCCTGGGATTGTTGGCAACGATTCGTAACTATGCATCCCGTATATAAAATCAGTATATAGGCATACCAATACAGATGAGAGCCTTGCTCAGACTAGCACTATGAACCTACTACCTACTAGTTTTATTTACATATATACACTTTATTGGGGGATACAAGAGTTCAGGTGCAAAAACCACGTAAACGCCAATCCAAAAATGTAGTTTAAATATAAGATTTGCACCTGAAAATAATTTTAATTCTCACTGATTCCACTTTTAATATGATCACATGGTTATGAAGCAATGAACAAGTAGGAATATAACATTTTTCATTTTGAAGGTTCGATTCCAATGTTTATCTCCATTTTTGGATTGGCATTTACGTGGTTTTGCGCCTGAACCCTTTCTAGCTTTTTATTCATCAAATGATTTATTTTATCAGCGCCATAATACAGGTCTTCCAGCCATAATATAATCTAGTATGATACATTCAATAGGCTTTTGGTTGGACAATTGTAAATATCTTATAAAATAGAATAATAGCGTGCATATATGCTACATAACTACAAAGTAATCAGAATAAAAATCGATGGATAAAAATACAACAAATAGTTTAAGACATTTTTGTATTATTAATTATGAGAAAACGGCCTGCTTGCCTTAATAAAATGAACGAGGGCAACATAAAAGAAACCTTCAGAATTATATTCGTCGATGATTTTAAAATGGATGGTTCAACTGGGTATATTCCTTTTACAAGTGTTAATCCGGTCAGATATTAAGCAATATACATTGGAATCCAACCATCAAATAAGAAAAGTGGAATTGGTGAAAATTAAAATTACCTTGCGATAAAAATCCATTATTTTAATGACATTTTTGGATTGGAGTTTACGGGGTTTTGCACCTGAACTCTTCATATGTATATATATATATATATGTATATATATATGTATATCTATTTGTATATCTGCATATATATGTATATGTATATATGTATATTCATATATGTATATATTTAGATATACATATATACACACATTCATATACATACATATATAATCATATATATATACATGAGGTGGGGAGAGCGTGCATATGTGTATGCGCGTTCATGCTCGCCATTAAAGCTGATCCTGATGATATGTTTAAAGTTATAACAACCGCCCGGCCTTGCAGCACGCATGCGCACGCCCATCCAGGTTCCCCGTCTTCAACAGCGTCTCCTCAGCTAACCTTCGCGTGACCTTCACTGCGTGCTTACTGCAGCGTCCGTCGACTAATGGTGATCCCATTTCCGCAGAGTAGCTCCAAGGCAACTCAATTTGCTCAAACATTTGTAGAGGATCGCGTGAAATTCCGAAGTTTTTATATCACCTTACACTTTGTGCTCTCATGATAGGGCGACATTGAATGAATAAATGATTGCTAGGGAGAGAGATGATTTAAAAAAAACACCAAGACGGGATGAAAGGTATGTAATACTGATAATTTTTTTTTTTTAATTACACTGTGCTGGTAGTGGGTGGTAGCATTGACTTCACCTTGTGAGTCAGTCATTGTTAGTTTACTGCATGCATCTCATTAGGATCACATGTGTGTCTATATCCTCCCCATTAAATACGCCGACAAGTTTGAAGAAAGATTAATGGAAATTATATCTCACTGTAGGACAATTCAATTGCAAATGATGCAATTAGGGACGCAGTGATGTGATCTTTTAGTTGCATAATCTGATAGTCTAAATTTCTGCCATACTATTGTTTAGATAATTATATTAGGCTGATCGCCATGGACCTATATGATATAGTTTGGGGCGTGGTTTTTGCTCCACGAATGGCTCATTTTGAAGACAGTTTTGAAGATATTTGAAGTAAAAGCATGCATTCAGCATACACACCTGCCTTTAAAGATCTGGTCATGCAATGTTAGTATTTATTCCGTAAATGACTTCAATGTATCTTAATGAGCGAACACAGTTAGAATGATCAATTTGAGTTTGGATCCAGTAGGGTGAGATTGGTCTGCCCAGCACTATTATACTCGGAGTACCCCACGGCTATGCATTAGCAGTTCTGTGATGTCAGACGTGGAAGGGAAGGCACGACATGATCCGCGACGCACGACACACGACTTGAAACGCACGACGCACGACACGACGCACGACGCATCACACGACGCACGACACGACGCACTACACGACGCAAGACACGACCCACGACGCACGACGAACGACGCACCACGCACCACGCACCACGCACCACGCACCACGCACCACGCACCACGCACCACGCACCACGCACCACGCACCACGCACCACGCACCACGCACCACGCACCACGCACCACGCACCACGCACCACGCACCACGCACCACGCACCACGCACCACGCACCACGCACCACGCACCACGCACCACGCACCACGCGTCCGTCTGCGTGTCGCAGGTGTCAGGTCAGGTTACTACCACACACCTACTGGAGGAAATTGACCAGCGATGGCCAGGGGCGGCCAGGTGTGTGCCATGTGACGAGATAGAGAGAAGGGGGGTGGCAGAGGTGCTTAGCGGTGCGTAGGGGTGCGTAGGGGTGCGTAGGGGTGCGTTATCATCTGGGTTCGGGTTGTGATCGTGGCTGTCGGGTTCGGGTGGGGTTCAGAATGTGGCTCGATCGCTGTAATTACGGGCCCTGCGTGAGAGGAAATGCCAGCTCAGGTATCGACGAGTGAAGTCAAGTGGCCACATTCTCGCCCGGGGAGAACCTGCACGTGTGGAAAGGTGAGCTGGGGAGAGTAGTCTATCGGAAACGAGGCTCCGGCAGGTAACCCCCGTGCACCTATCAGTATCACCCGCACTCGGCACTGTCATTTGTGCTGCTGATTAAATGTGTGTGTGTATATATATATATATATATATATATATATATATATATATATATATATATATATATATATATATGTGTGTGTATATATATATCAGCCTGTCTCAAAATGTGATAATTCTTCTTCTTTTTGTCCATTGTAATGATTGACACAAAACAGCACAGAAACGGTTACACTGAAAACAGAAGGACATTTGCTTCAAATCAATATGTATTCTATTTCGATTATGAAACACCATGTAAAAAACAAATCAGGTTATCCTGAGCAAATGCATAAGCATGTAGTATGTTGATCGTTACAATGGACAAAGTTTTGTCCCATATTGCTTAGCACCTTTGAGACAGTCTCATATATATATATATATATATATATATATATATATATATATATATGACAGGACGCGGTGGCCGAATCGGTACAGCGCAGGCTTCCTGTAGAGAATGTTGGTTGTTTGTTTGAGTTTCACTTCCTAGCAACATCTAAGGTCATATCAGGACGACTGTAGAGAAGATTGGGAGTTTCAATCCCTGCCGAATCAAACCAATAACCTATAAAATTGATACTTGCCGCTACTTAGCCCGGGTGCTCGGTGGCTGTAGGATATGGTAAGGACTGGTTAACACCGTATCAGGATGCGACTGTGTGGGTGTGATATCAGGTCATGGTACCAATGGCATTGTCTCCCACTATACAGTCGCCATGAGTGCGCACTGTCACATGTCGCTATCCGACCTGATATGACCTTAGGACGCAAAACAACAGCAACCAAACTGTAAATGAACATGTGGATCCCTACCCACAATCCAGTTATGTGCTTGCTTATTTTTTATATCATTCCTTCTCAAATTCGGAGTCCATAGCCGTGTTCACACGGGGAATGTAAATCGATTCGTAGAAAGCGACTTGCCTAGTTCGACGCACATTTCCCGTGTGAACGGGCATCTGAGTCGAATTAGGGCTGAATCGATTCCTGTGATGCGGATAATGTAAACCACCTCACGAGGTAGTTTACGTGACGCGATTTCTGTGAATCGATTCATTTTGCCTGTGTGAATGCAACCGACTTACGTGAGGCGGATTAAGGACATGACAGTCGAGACCTGAGTGTGTTGACTTTCCGGTAAATTTGCTTTATGAACCTGCTAGAGGTGAACATATATTTTTTTCAACATTTATTTTTAGGGTTTCACTGCCAAGCAGAAGTTTTGACCATTCCAAACCAATACGATTCAGTACATACATAACTAGGTCGAACGCATTCTCTCGTGGCGACGTCGACTAACCGAAAAATGGCGCTGGTCAGACTGGACTTGCTCATGCGCAGATATCGATTTCCGGCCCAAGTACTGCCCGTGTGAACGGGCCGCTAATTCGACTCACCTGATTCGCCTTGCCTGATTCGCTTTACATTTTGCCCGTGTGAACACGGCTTAAGTTTGTTTTCAAGGGAATGGCGGGGAAGGGGGGCTTTAGGGGGGGAGGGAATAAATATGTGTTATTTCTCCGAATCGATCTTTTTTTCAGGGCCCGTGTAGGACGTTCAAAGCATTACCCCGTCGAAAACACTACGGTAGTGTTTTCAACCTAAGTTCAAAACACCACGGTAGTGTTTTCAACTTAAGTTCAAAACACTACTGTTAAGTTCAAAACACAACCCCTATGTACATCCAAAACACTACCCAAGTTCAAAACACTATCATAACATGGCAGTGGGGGCTGTAAGTGTAATGTCGTAAAATGTAACCTAGTTTGGTTATTGGGAGTTTTACATCCTGGGAACATCTAAGGTCATATCAGGACACATGTATTAGTAGTATACGCTGATAGCACTGCGGCGTCTGTAACACGTATTAGTATACGCCGATGGTGCTGCGGCAACTGCACCTCGTATTAAACTATGCTGATGGTGCTGCGGTGTTTAATTGTTTGTTTGTTGTTGTTTTACATCCTAGCACCATCTATGGTCATCTCAGAAAGGTCTACTGACTTGTGACAGTGCACACTCATGGCAATATTATAGTGCTGCCCCACTGGGGGACCTGGCTGCCAGCACCATGAGAGTAGTGTTTTGAACTTAAAGGGAGCGATTTGAATTTAAGGATAGTGTTTTGAGCATGGCCACAGTAGTGTTTTGAACCTACCTTTAACTAAGTTGAAAACACTACCATAGTGTTTTGAACCTAGGTTGAAAACACTGCCGTAGTGTTGTTGTCGGGTAGTATTTTTAACTTACTACACTGGGGCTTTGGTCTATCGGTCATAGATCAGTAAGAATTTACCCACACAAATCTTTATGTACTTGCATACCACATGGATGCATTGTATTGTTTTCAGTAGATTAGAAAATACAAAGCATATAAAACATTGTGTCTTTTTGTGTGTTATTTTTGTAAATATGTTTATTCTGCTGAATAAGTATTTTGTCAGTTCCGAAGCAATGGTCTTCCAGCCATTTTTCAATTCAGGGTTATTTACACAAAAGGTATATAGAATAAGGTATGCAATAACTGTTGAATACACAATTTGCACCTTGTAACACAATGGAATTCTGTAACCCAAAAGTTCCATAGCAATATGGTAGCAGTAGTGTCATATAACTAGATCAATATTGTCAGATCAATGTGAGTTTTTACATAGTATTTAGAATGTAAGCAGAAGTTATCTTCTGTATTCAGTTGGTAAAGTTGTAGTAAATTTTAATATTCAGTTGCAGTTAGGCAAGTGGTATATAAATGTCAGTTTGTTAGAAATATTCTAGTGTAACTCTAGGGTAGTTAGTTATGTGAGTTGATGAATTATGTTGTTGGGGTGGGGTTGTTAATAATACACTGGACCAGCTGTGACCAGTGAAGCACTGGGACCAATCCCAGTGCATTTAGGTAATAAATTTTACATTATTATTTGGACCGTCTCTGTCATCGTATATGGTTGAGTGGAAATAACAGAGGAACAGCAACAATTATAAAAAGGGGGTGGGGGGGGGGGGAACCGAGGCTGAGGGTTCGGTGGTCTGCCACTTACGGTATGGTGATGCCATGGAACATACTTTACTGCAACTGCATAAGGGCCTGCCTAATCCGATGTACTCTTAGTGAGTTTTTAAATTCTAGGTAAGAGGACGCTGCCCTGGTCCTGGCTGGTAGGTTGTTCCACATCATGCTGCCTTTCTAAATTGGTGCTTTTATTTGTTTGTTTGTGGAAGGTATTAAGCCACATATACATTACTGGCTAGACACAGGGTCTGTGTTTTGTGTAGTTTGGATAAGTGTGGTTTGGATATTATATGTGTCTTTTCCCTCTTTTTATTTTGCATTGACACACGACATATGCTTTACACAATTGATACGTGTCACTTCTTAGCTAGGTGCTTGGCATTATTAGGATAGGGCAATGGCTGGTTGGCTCGATGTCAGAATAACCTGACTGAGTGGGATATCATGTCATGGTTCTGATGGCCTGGTCTCATAGTGGGGAAGCACTATAACATTGCCATGAGTGTGCACTGTCACAAGTCAGTACCCGTCCTGATATGACCTTAGACGTTGTCAGGACGTAAAGCTCCAACAAATAAACAAAGTGATTTGCAGTTCCCCGACCTGTGTATGAATTGTATTTTTTTTAAAATCGTAATCATGTAGCATTGAACTTCACCTGCCGTATTTAGACTATTCATCTATAATGTTACTTACGCGTATTTAAATTACGAAAATTAGTGTTAGCATCAAGAAATCTGGCCCATGTGAATGACAGAGTATGTGTTTCATGTCATTGTTAGTCCATATGGTGGGGTTTTATGGTATCACCTTTCTCATTCTATGGAATTAACAAATCTGTACTGGTTAGCTGTATTTGTTTTCAGAGTAGCACTTTCCATGTTATTGACTAACTATATATATATCTATATCGGTGCTGCGTAATAATCGTCATTAAGCAACAATATAACAGCATGAATATCAATTATCATAGAAACCATTACATAGATAACTATATATTACAATAAGCCCAAGTACCAAAGGGAAAAGGCGTGGGAAAATTCCTGCTGTCTTTTTTTTTGTGGGTGTCTGTGTCTAGTTCTTCCACATTTTTAACCTGTGACGTAATGCTGATTGGCACAGGTACACATACATAAATACACCGACAGCACATTAACATTGTTGGTACTGATAAGCTTCCGTCTTTATCTGATGCTGCTGGCAGTCATGACTCTCCCCGGAGGTTCTGCACTACACAACAGGGTCCTCAGTGACGGGACCTGGCCGTGTGTACCCCCGGGTGAAACACCGGTAGGATGCACTGAATATCGCCCACCTGAACACATTCATCACCATCTTCCCTCCTTCCACCGACCCCCACACCCCTGACCCTCACCCCAAACCCCTCCTTACCCCCTTTCCCAAAGCCCTTCCTCACCTCCGTGCCCCCAGCCACTCCTCACCCCTTCGCTCAGCCCCTCCTCGCCCCCCTCTCCCCCAGCCCCTCCCCACCCCTCACCCCCTCGCCCCCTACACCCTCCTCACTATCTCTACCCCATCCCCTCCTCACCCTCCCCCCTCCTCACCCCTTCACCCCTCCTCACCCCTTCGCACCAGCCCCTCCTTGCCCCCTCTCCCCCAGCTCCTCCTCACCCCTCACCCCCTCGCCCCCTAGACCCTCCTCACCCTCTCTACCCCATCCCCTCCTCACCCTCTCTCTCCGCCCCCTCCTCCCCCTCACCCTCTCCCCCCAGCCCCCCCCACCCCTCGTCCCCAGCCATACTCCCTCATCCCTCCACACAACTCCTCCCCTACCCTCTTCTATTCCCACCCGCGCTTCTCCCCAGTCCCTCCACACCCGCCCGGCCTCCACCCCCGCCCGGCCTCCACCCCCCGCCCGGCCTCCACCCCCGCAGGGCCTCCACCCCCGCCCGGCCTCCAACCCCGCCTCCATCCCCGCCTCCACCCCCGTTCCCGCCCGCGCCCGCGCCACCGCCTCCGCCCACGGCCGCGGCACCTCCACGCCACCGAAGGGCCTTTCTTGGGAAGAAATAAAAATATATCTGTAGTTGCTATCATTGTTATGTTTGTGTGTTATTACTTCCACCTGCAACACTCATAGTCATAGCGGTTGGTGCCCGGCAGCAGGGGGTGGGTTGGTTAGCTGGCTGACTCGGGAGTCTCGCCGCTGGACACCGCCTAAGCGGGCCACACTGGCGCCTTTGTCCCGGTGGTCGCGGTTTCTGCTCAGCGGTACACTAGTTCCCGAGGGCGACGCCAGGGGGCGTGGCGGCGGCGCTGTGGCGGCGTTGGTGCCGGTGCACAACTGTGAGCTTCCCAAACGGTAGGTGCAATGGCGCCCAAGGGTCCTCGGCAAGTACCCCACAAAAGGCGACTGGACATTACAAAACTTAGGCTCACGAGGACCTCCCACTGCCCAATGCTAGCATGTAGTTACTGATCAAACATTGCATTATCAGATCTCCTCTGATCCCATCAGCATACTCATCCCATAATCCAGCGAATAAAGCTAAGATTTCATATACGCGGTATGTGACATGCCATTCACATTCGCATTCGCATTCGCATTCGTATTCGCATTCGCATACCCATTCGCATTCCCATTCGCATTCCCATTCCCATTCGTATTCGCATTCTCATTTGCATTCGCATTCGCCTTCACACCAATCGGTCCATTTAGCAATCCACTTTGCCGCATATGCATTCGTATTAGCATCCAGACATATGTAAGCATCACCATGTGTTTACATGCTTTTCTATTTATCGTCATATTCTCATCCGCATTTGCATTTGCATTTGCATACCGCATACAAACCACAAACCAACGTCATATATTCCATCCCATTCACTTACATGTCCGACCTTGGTGACCCAAACACTCCCCTTTTTGCTCCTTCCCATTCCTGATGTTGAATGGACGTAAAACCCCAACAAATTAGAAACACACCATCTTATTCATCTACACCACCCATTCCTTCCTCTCTTATCCACCCACTCGCCTATTCTCTTTTCAATATCCAGTGCCAGTCGGAGACCACTCTGTCTTTCCCTCTGATCGGGCGTGGTAGCTGAATCGGGAAGAGCTTCCTATGCGGAAGGAAGTTCTGCGGTGGGAATCCCAGCTAAGTCAAACCAATGACTTACAAAATTGATACATGTCGCTGGCTGGTAGTAGCCTGTCGCTTGGCATTACTAGGATTGGACAAGGACCCGTTTGCTAAGCATCAGGATATTGTGCCGGGTATCCCATTGGCGCAGCACTATATAAAAGCATAGTAGTGTACACTGACCTCTCGGGCAAGGAGCCACATAGACAGGTAGGCGTAGGTATTGTGGTGACATCAGGGAGCCTAGGTGATGTAATGGTTAACATACTGGCTCAGAATGCAATAGATGTGACTTCGATTCCCGCTCTAAGCGCAATATTTCCAATTTTCATCACCCCACGACACAAGCCACCATGAGTGTGCACTGTCACAAGTCGGTACCGGTCCTGATATGACCTTACATGTTGTAAGGGTTTAAGACCCCAACACACAACTTTCCCTCTATTCCATGTGTTCCCTGCCAGTCCCTCCCGCAGCACCCACAGACCACACACGACCCCCGCCGTGCCTCCATCCTCTCTGACGGTTAGCAGGGCTCCTTTATTCCGTCTAATCGCACAAAGAAGCCGTCCCCTATATTACTTCACTCCCCAACTATGGCTTCTTCAGTTCCTCACATCCTCTGAGCCTCTTCTTGCTTTCCAACCCACTTAGCTTACTTTCACTTACAACATCTCTCATTAAAGTGGCACAGTCTGATGAATTTGAGTTTCTGTCATTTCTGAGATTAGGTTGAAGGATATAATCTATCTTATTTTGGTTTGAAATGACTTTTATTTTAAATGGCTAACTTTGGAGATATTTGAAGTTGAAATTAATTCAGGCAAACATGCAAAATCTCTGACACCATAGGCTTCAGCAATAATATATTATATTAAATTGACTGAGCATATCCTTCTATGTGGCAAAAATGCTTGATAGGTGTATCAGTACCTTCGTTTCAGGGTACATTAAAAACCACATGCTCATGCGTTCAATTTTAAATGTCATTTAGGGGCTTCAAATGCTAACAAAAATGAAATTCGAGTATGTTTATATCCTAATTGACTTGACTGAATAAAGTATATTCTAGGTGTTCTAACTATATGTGGGACCTAGAAATAAACCTAAATAATACAGCAAGACAGTATAATCTGCCGATATATATATGTCTCAGCTGGCAAAAGTCTTGACTGGGAAAGTGTTAAATGGCAATTATGGGCTCGCAAATAGCGGGTGAGAAATGTCGTGACAGCATCATCTTGTAGGTAATGTGAAAGGGACTGAACAAATAGAGCCCTGTTTATGACACAACTGGGGATGTGGTTGGATTTGACCAGACAAAGTAAACACATGTTTGTTTGTTTATTTGCTGGACAGTGTGTTCTCATGGCAGTCTAATGCAGTGTATCCATAGACTATTCCCTTCCGGTGAGTTCACTTGTTGCATGTTCGCTTGTGACCTTCTGACGTGCCACACTGACAATGAACCTGTGTTTTGCTTAGTGGCCATACGCCATGGAACCAGGATCCGAATAGCCTTGTGCACAGCACATATGACATGCTGACCAGGAACATAGAGAATGACCATGTTCATTGTCTGTGTGGTGCATCATAAGGTCACAAGCGAGGATGGAACAAGAGAACACGCCACAAGGAAGCAGTATATTGATACAGACCTTTACAGTGCTGCCGATCTGGGGGATTGAGACACCGACAACATCACCCGATATTCCACTCCATCGCATTATCCTGATAAACTTACCCCACAATCCCTTCCTTCATATACAGTAGCGAACCCTTCCATACACCTCATCAATAATCAGGTGACCTCTTTTCACTAAGATCTTCCACGGCACCACAAGGTGATATACACCGGTGGTACGTCGTAGCCCGTGGGTTTTGGCAACATCTAGAAATGAAACTACAGGGGAATCGTATGCAGTAGAGGTCAAAGCAAGGCAACAAATACAAAATGACGACATCAAGTAACATCATCTCGACTTTAAATATCATACACCTTATCGGCATCTTATTGATTTATTGCGGTTTTACGTCAGCTAACCAGTTCCTACCCTGTCTTAGTAATGCCGAAAACGGGGCTGGGCAGCACCAACTATCAAGTTTGTTTGTAAGACTTCGGGTTAGGCTCGACCCAAACATTTATCCCCCGACTACGAGGACGGGAAGTGGACACTCTACCAACTCGACCATCCATTCCATTTGCACTGTAGATGCGCTAACCCACAGCATACCAATATATGATAAAACGCTATGATAAAACACCTTGGAGAATAAATACCCAAATATTAGTAATAAGTCTCACATCCAACCACCCCTCATCCGTCCTTTGCCACTTCCCGATGGCTGTGCACTTTCCCCCTCTTCCTCTTCCCCCACCTCGTCCTGCTCACCCTCATCATCTCTCTCCCCACCCATCCTCTCCCCCTCCCCCCTCTCCCCCTCCCCCCTCTCCCCCTCTCCCCCTCTTCCCCTCCCCTTCCCATTCTGGCTGGCTGACTCGGGAGTCTCGCCGATCACATACCTCCACATTCGTCTCCCTCCTCGTTCCCCCTTGAACCATCTCCATCCTGTCCTTCTCTCCCCCCCCCTCCCCCCCTTTCCCCTCCCATCCCTCACCCTCTCCTCATGCCCACCATCTTCGCTCCTGTCCCGGTCCCCCTCATCCCTCCCCTCCCTGCTTTCCACTCCACTTTACTCCTCCTCTCCCTCCTCTCCCATACCACTCTCCCCACCCATCTCCTCCCATCCTCCCATACTCTCATCCTCCCATCCTCCCATCCTCCCATCCTCCCATCTCCCCCTATCCACCACCCCCACCTTACCCTCCATGTCCACCCATCACAACCATGGACTCCCCCCCCCCCATACCCTCCCTCCTCCCATCCTCACATCTACCCCTATCCAACACCTCCTCCCCCCACCTTACCCTCCACGTCCACCCATCACCACCATGGACTCCTCCCACTCCCACCCATCCTCCCATCCTCCCATCCTCCCATCCTCCCATCCTCCCATCCTCCCATCCTCCCCCGATCCATCCCATCTCCCCCACCCCCATTCGCTCTCCTCCCTCTCCCCGTCCACTCATCCACACCACCATGGACTCCTCCCCCCTTCCCATCTCCTCCCTCTTCCCCTCCTGCCCCATGCCTGCCATGCGTCCCATCCCCCACCCCCACTCCCACTGCCACCCTCACCCTTCCCCGACCCTCCCCATCCACCCATCCACACACCATCATGGATCTTATGCTTACTTCAATACCTGGCGGCCACTGTCCACATCAAAGCGCCGGCCGCCGCGCGCCTAATGACGGATGCGTACCCGTCCAGAGTGCGGCGCGTCCCGCCAGTGGCCGGGGGCACTAATCTGCGCCTGCCATACATACATCGGCCTCGCGTTTTGAGTGAATTCCAGCAATGTCTTGGAAGTGGGCCCTGGTGAATGATCAGTACCATTCGGCGATGTCCACTCCGTGACCCCGCCCTCCCGTGTCACGTGACCGCCTGTGCTGTCTCTATGGGTGCGGGCCGCAAACTAGGCATGTACATTGTTAGTTTCTTTGTTGTTGTTTTACGTGCTTGCAACATCTAAGGTTGAATCAGGATGGCTACCGACTTGTGACAGTGCGCACTCATGGCGACTTTATGGTGCTGTCCCACTGGGAAATCAGGCCGGCAGCACCATGACCCCATACCCCACACAATCACAATTTCCTGACACTGAGCTAACCAGTCCTTTCCCTATCCTATCAATGCTGAGTGCCAGGCTAGAAAGCAATAAGTATCAATTTTATAAGTGATTGGTTTCAATCGACTGGGAACCAAACTCCCGACCTCCCGCATGCGAGGCCTGTGCTCTACCGATTCGGCCACCTCGCCCGGTTCTAGGCGTGTAAATGGTTAGTTTGTGGCGGTGACGCACGCCCTCTCTGTGCATTGGCTATATAGGTTCTGCCGTGGCCCACTGGAAAGTGTAAGGAATGATGGTTTGACCTTTGACCAAAGATTCCGATTGCTTCCTATGATGTGGAACCATATACATAGTAATAGTCTGTCTAAATATGCATGCATACGCAACGAGTGTAACGGATCGTAAAGTGTGGTAATTCGGAGATGTATATTGCATGAACATTGTTAATTGTGCGAGTAGAATTACATGCATATATATATATATATATATATATATGTACATACATATATACATATATGTATATATATATAATTGCTTCCGACCAAGTGGCGAAAGCAGCCCCCCCCCCTATATTTGGGGGGACGAGGTGCATGCTGGTCACCCCCCACCCCCCACACCCCATGAGAAGGGGGAGGGGGAAGGAAACACTACAGAGCTTATTATCCACGATAAAGGGGTTTATCACTATCCATATATATGCGTGTGTATGTATCTATATTTGTACATGCGTATATAATTGAAAATGAATATATTCCTAGATATGTAAGCCTACTATTTAAATAAATCAGTCATTTCGAAACTTTATCGAAAAAAATGAAAACAGCATTAGAAATTGGGTGAAATCGAGACAAAATATCATATTTATCAAGGGCATAGCAATCTATAAAGAGAGAAACTAAGTGTTTCCTCTATCATAAGGTAAATTACGGCGCTAAATGTTGACTTGGTTTTACCACATCTAAGAATGCGCTTTGTTCCTTTGATGTTTTAATACACAGCACTCATTGACCTATTGTCGACTTGTTCCATCTCAATGTCCACACATCGGGAAAAGAAACACCGCGCATGCAGAGGTGCATTGATTGGGGTTTATTGAGGGTCACTGGCGGGATGACCGAATCAGCACAGTGTGGGAGGTCATGGGTTCGAAACCTGACCGAGTCAAACTATAAAATTGCACATTGCTTCTTAAAGCTGCATAGTCCGATGAAATATCAAATTTTCAAAACCAAACCAATTATCTAGATTTGATTTTACATATCTAACTTAGATACTGATGCACTTATTAACATTTGTTTCTGTGTAGAACTAGAAGGCAATACTGAGTCAATTTAACAAAACCTGTTACTGTAGAAGTCTATGGTGTCAGAGTTCTGGCAAGCCTGCCAAAACTAATTTTCCATGTTTGCACTCAAAATATCTCAAACGTTTACCATTTAAAATAAAAGTAACTTTGAACTAATGTAAAGTAGATACTAGTGATCGATCAAATATATTTATCTCAGAAAAAATACAGAAATTCTAAACCATCGGACTTTTAAGCTGGTGCTCGGCATTACAGAAACAGAATAAGTGCAGACGGGGAAAATGCGTGTTTGGTGAGAACAACTTCCGAAAACAACCCTTTAAGCCATTTCCTGTGTAAAGTTGGTTGGTTGTTGGAGTTTTAAGTCCTGGCAACATCTATGTTCATATCACGACCTGTGTAAATCAGATGTAGTACTAGTTTTGTATTGAGACATAATCACACTTTTTTGGGGGGTTACGCTGTATTTATGCTGCCCATACGTTAAGTATAATGACTTGCTTTCGACGCTAGAGAGTAATATTATCATGCTTGTTTTGTTTGATTTCGTTTTGTTTTGTTGTTGCTGTGTTGTTAGTGTTATTCATGTATAACACAGATTAAGGTGTTTGAAGTATGTTTGAAATTTACCGAGTGTAACATAGTAAGCAAGGGGCATTAGATAACAATATAAGTCACAAGCTTATTTAATTGTTGGATTGATGTGTAAAATAAAATGCAATTTGCTTTCTGTGGCAATGATTGACAGCTTAATGTGAAGGTTTCTGCTAGAGGAAATTGAGTACATTATATTAGGATT
Organism: Branchipolynoe longqiensis; assembly: GCA_030323885.1. Lineage (NCBI taxonomy): Eukaryota > Metazoa > Annelida > Polychaeta > Phyllodocida > Polynoidae > Branchipolynoe > Branchipolynoe longqiensis. Next base: position 127,028,871 of record CM059187.1, read on the forward strand.
GGACGAAGAGAGCGTTGCAAAAATGAGATTCGATAGTAGAAATGATAGATGATGTGGACTATTGGGAAAAACGATGGCAAATGGGCTCAGTGGGGGAGGTAAATTACATCAATTGCAGGCCAGGTATATTTGTCTTTCCATGTATGTGATGGACCAGTAATTATGAGAACATAAATGTACAGACAGTCTTATATATTGTCAAATGACAGTCTTATATCATCATCATCATGCTGTCAGTCACGATGCGACAAAGACTGCCTTCATTAATTGACTGCGGCTCTCCATTTAGCTCTCTGCTGTGAGAGTGATGTCCATGAGTCGGTCTTAATGTCTCTCAGCTTCAGGTTTCTCTTGATGGTATCCTTGAACCGGAGACTAGGGCGCCCTCTCTTTCTGTAACAAGCAAGACAGTTGAGAGTAGAGTCTTATATATATATATATATATATATATATATATATATATATATAAACCTAGCTGAGGCACAGTAAGAAGAAAGACAATAATGTAGTGGGTTTGTGTGTAGGAAAAAATCCTCCGGTACGACTGACACTAGTCAACACCCGATTGAGGAGAAGTGGGCCGAGATGGCGCCACCGGTACAGTGTTGCGTCTTACGGAGTAAAGCCATAATCATAATAATAACTAATATTCCCTTCCATATCTTTATTCTCGCATAGTACACAATAGATCACATATATATTTATAATATATATATATAAATTTATTTAAAAATCCTCCGGTGCGACTGACACTTGTCGACACCCGTTGGAGGGGAGGTGGGCCTCCGGTGGCGCCACTAGTCAAGTGAGGAGTCTTACGGAGAATAATAATGGTAATAACCATAATATAATAATATAATATATAATGAAAACAATTCCCTTCGTATTTTTATACTCGCATAATTCGTTATACATCACATAAATATATATATACAAGATGTATTTCATACCCTTGCTCTCTGTTATAATGCGTTAAGAGTTCAACTTCAATGCAACTTCATGAAAGATCCATGGAGGGGGCCGGGTTGTGGTGAAAGAAGGTGTTCTTGAGTTTAAACCTAATGCACCATTCTGAAACAGAAATGTCCCCTCAGTAATGACATGACCGGAACCAATGTCGTTTCGATTGAGAGTGAATGGCCCCAGTGAGTGTGCCGGGTCGTGTTAGAGAGATGTGACGGTCGTCGGGTTGTGTGTGGGTGTGGGTGATTGTGCAAGGATGTGGATGTGGGTGTGGTTGTGGATGTGGATGTGGATGTAGCGGGGTGGTTGGGTGGGTGGGTGGATGTGCAAGGATGTGAGTGAATAGGTGAGCATGTAGCTGAGGTGTGGGTGTGGGAGTGAGTGGTTGAGTGAGTCGGTGTTTGAGTGTTTGAGTGGGTGAGTAGGTAAGTGGGTGAGTCGGTGAGTGGGTGGGTGAGTAGGTGAGTGGGTGAGTGGGTGAGTGGGTGAATGGGTGAGTGGGTGAGGGTGTCCGTGTGAAAGTAGGTGTAGGTGTAGATGTTGGCATGGATTTGGGTGTGTGGGTGGGTGGATAGATGTGTGTGTGGATGTGGGTGTGTGGATGTGCGTGAGAGGGTCTGGATGTAGGTGTGTTTGTAGATGTGTGTCCATGGATGTGGGCGTGGGTGTATGAGTGTGTAGATGTGAGTATGTGTGTGGATGTTTGGGGATGTGGGCGTGGGTGCATGAGTGTGTAGATGTGAGTATGTGTGTGTGGATGTTTGGGGGTGTGGGCGTGGGTGTATGAGTGTGTAGATGTGAGTATGTGTGTGTGTGGATGTTTGGGGGTGTGGGCGTGGGTGTATGAATGTGAATAGCTGTGACTTGTGCGTCAACGCCTGTGGATGTGTGTGGATATGTGTGGATGTGTGTATGAATGTGTGCATATGTGTATGTGGATGTGGGTGTGGATGTGTGTAGTTGTGTAGATGCATATGTGGGTGTGTGGATGTGGGTGTACATGTGGATGTGAGTGCGTAGATGTGAATGTGGGTCTGTGTGTAGATGTGGGTGAGTGCGCGGATGTGGATGTGGATGTGGATGTTTGTGAGCGTGTGGGTGAGTATGTGGATGTGGGTGAGAGTGTGGGTGAGTGGGTGGATGTGTATGCGGATGTGGGTGAGTATGTGCATATGTGTGTGGATGTGAGTGAGTGTGTGGGTTAGAATGTGCATGTGAGTGTGGGTGAGGTGGGTGTGGATGTGTGTTTGTGGATGAGTGTGTGGGTGTGGATGAATGTGTGGGTGAGTATGTACATGTGTGTGTGGATGTGAGTGAGTGTGAGGGTTAGAATGTGCATGTGAGTGTGGGTGAGTATGTGGGTGCGGGTGAATGTGTGGGTGAGTATGTGGGTGAGTGTGTGTGTGTGGGTGAGTGTGTGGGTGAGTATGTACATGTGTGTGTGGATGTGAGTGAGTGTGTGGGTTAGAATGTGGATGTGAGTGTGCGTGAGGTGGGTGTGGATGTGTGTGTGGGTGAGTGTGTGTGTGAGTGTGTGTGTGTGGGTGAGTGTGTGGGTGAGTATGTACATGTGTGTGTGGATGTGAGTGAGTGTGTGGGTTAGAATGTGGATGTGAGTGTGCGTGAGGTGGGTGTGGATGTGTGTGTGGGTGAGTGTGTGGGTGAGTGGGTGGGTGTGGGTGAGTGTCTGGGTGAGTATGTGCATGTGTGTGTGGATGTGAGTGAGTGTGTGGGTTAGAATGTGGATGTGAGTGTGCGTGAGGTGGGTGTGGATGTGTGTGTGGGTGAGTGTGTGTGTGAGTGTGTGTGTGTGGGTGAGTGTGTGGGTGAGTATGTGCATGTGTGTGTGGATGTGAGTGAGTGTGTGGGTTAGAATGTGGATGTGAGTGTGCGTGAGGTGGGTGTGGATGTGTGTGTGGGTGAGTGTGTGGGTGAGTGGGTGGGTGTGGGTGAGTGTCTGGGTGAGTATGTGCATGTGTGTGTGGATGTGAGTGAGTGTGTGGGCTAGAATGTGCATGTGAGTGTGGGTGAGGTGGGTGTGGATGTGTGTGTGTGGGTGAGGTGGGTGGTGGAGGGACCATCTGGGGGTGCTGAGAGGAGACTGAGTGTTGGAGGCCTGCGGCCATGCAGCACCACCAATGCTGCACTGATGGTCACTCTCACTTCATTTCAGTTTGCTAGCACTGTTCCCTCACCCTCCTAAATCACGCCTGCACACTGGGATCCAACTTAGAACTGGGCATTCAGGTGCTTGCATGAGTTATTTATAGAGCTGGACGCTGTGAGGGCTCGCGGCGTAGTTGGACAACTCGTATATTGCAGCAGTTCATATTGTGTTATCAGGACACATTTGTACGAGTCTAACTATCTACATCGGGTACATCGTACTCTGTGTCCACACAGAGGATTAGTAACCACCCTCAGTGGTAATCCAGGAAAATCAATATGAGATTCGTTGAAAAGGTTTCAAATATGGAACCGAACTATATTTGGTTGATTTAATAATCGAACTTACTTCAGCTTGAACTTGAAATAATTGTTATTATAAATGGCTATTTTTTTTTATAGATATTTCAAATGAAAATATGCCAAATTAATGTTGGCTTCGACGTCGAAATAACTATAGGTTTCAGCAGTAAAACTAGCACTGTAGCAGATTCTAGTAAATTGATTTAATGTGGATTTCTATTTAGCAAGTAACGCACAATAAGTGCACCAGTGTCTACATTCGATAAGTAGGATCAAATCTAGGTGAATGTTTAGATTTTGAAAATTTGATGCTTCATAAGATTATGCAGATTTGACTGTTGGTCAATTTAAAGTTGCACAGTCCGATGAAAACATCAAATTTTCAAAACCAAAACAATTATCTAAATTTGATTCTACATATCTAACTTAGACAACAGTGCATTTATTAAACATTTGTCACCACACAGAGGGGAATACTGAGGTGATTGAATAGAACCTTTAACTGCAGAAGGCTATGGTGTCAGAGTGTTAGGTGTGCTTGCCAAAATTAATTTAGCATCCTTGCACATTAAATATCTCCAAAGTTAGCCACTTAAAATATAAGTTACTTCAAGCTAGAGTTAAGGCCCTGTCACACTACGACGTATGGCGGCAGCATATGCGTAACGTGGCGAAATAATTAATAGGTTGAGATATGGCAACCTTTTTGCCTATGGCCAGCGTATGCGTAACCTATGCCGGCATATGTCTAGTGTATGTCTAGCGCATGAGAAACCTATGAGCCACACGCCAGCATAGGTTTAAAATGTTGACCATGCACAAAAAGTTGTTGGCGGCTCGACCTATGCCGACCTATGAGGACCTATGAAAACCGTATATGACCTATACCCAACCTATGTGTAACCTATGATGGCATATGCTGACTTGTTGGTCGAAAAGCGCATATGTCGGCATACGCTAACGCTATACGTCATAGTGTGACAGCCCCTTTACCCATACGCTAGGTGTACGCTATGTATGCCAGAGATACAAGGAGGACGCTGGTTCAATGTATGGCTAACCTATGCCGACCTACCCCATACCTATGCATAACCTATGCTGGCATACGTCTAGTGTACATCTAGCATTTGAGAAACCTATGAGCCACACGCCGGCATACGTTAAGACTTTGAACATGCACAAAAAAATGTTGGTGGCTCGACCTACGCTGACCTATGACGACCTATGAAAAGTGTATATGACCTATGCCCAACCTATGATTGCCTATGCCAACATGTTGGTCGAAAAGAGCATACGTCGGCATACGCTAACGCCATAGGTCGTCTTGTGACAGGCCCTTAAGGTACACAATAAGTTGAATAACAATCAACCTAATGCATTTATCTCAGAAAATGTCAGAAACTCAAAACCATCGGAGACCAGACGGGATGGCTGAATGAGTTAGAGCGTCCGTCTCCCGTGCTGGTAGATCGTGGGTCATGGGTTCGAACCCTGGTCGAGTCAAACCAATGACTTAAAAATTAATACTTGTCGCTTCCTAGCCAGGTGCTCGGCATTGTTAGGACAGGGCAAGGACTGGTGTGCTCAGTGTCATGATAATGTGACTGTCATGATAATGTGTCATGATAATGTGAATGTCCTGTCATGGTGCCGGCGGCCTGGTTTCCCAGTGGGACAGCACTATAAAGTCGCCATGAGTGTGCACTGTCACAAGTCGGTACCCGTCCTGATATGACCTTAGATGTTGCTAGGACGTAAAACAACAACAAACAAACATACAAAGCCATCGGACTATGCAACTTTAACAGTGTCTATACATTGGTAGTGCCAAAGAACATATTCATGCTGAGCAGTTTCGTGGAAATGCTCCTAGAGTGCATGGCCGGCTTGACCCGGGGGCGGCCTCGAAACTGGCGATATCCGTTGTCGTAGACGTGCGCCTTATCACTCTAATCAGCGTGAGGACAGGGGTCTAAGTGAGTAACCTTCCACAGATAGGCGTGGTGTTACCTGTGCAGGTGTGGTATTAACAGTATCGGTGTGACCTTCCCTGGAGAGCCGGCTCATCTGACCGCCAATGAGACTACAGAACCCGCCGGGGGGATGGTGTCGGGAGCACGGGACATCCCGCCACACCTCACACTCACACTCATCACAGCCCACGTTGTGATGTGCGCAAAAGTCACGTGACATCAGACGCAGGGTGGAGAGCTAGTACAGATAAGACATTCGTGTGATTTTTGTATGCATTCCCCAGACCAATATCTGTTCTTAAATCTGAATCAAATACTATAGAACCTAGACATTTCGGATTTAAGAATAGGTTGGTTGGTGGAGTTTTACGACCTGGCAACATCTAAGGTTATACCAAGACGGGTACCGACTTATGATAGCGCGCACTCATGGCGACTTTATAGTGCTTCCCCACTTGGATACCAGGCCACTAGCACCATGACCTGATATCCCACTCAGTCACATTTTCCTGACACTGCTCCAACCAGTCCTAGACCATCCAAATAATGCCGAGCACCTGGCTAGGAAGCGACAAGTATCTTTTTTGGGGTTATTCGTTTGACTCGACCAGGGTTCGAACCCATAAGTTCGAATCCCACGATCTACCAAAACGGGAGATGGACGCTCAACGTATTCAAATAAGAGCTCACCAGAGAAGCACGCTGGAAATGGCTGCCAAGGTGTGGAATGCCCAAACAGTAAAGGAACGAAAAATTCCTGACATAAAAACATGCAAAAAATATCTTTGAAAAATAAGGCTAGGAAACCCCCACTAAGCTGCACTGCAAAGGGGCATGTGATATGTCACAGCCCACCAGCGGGATGCCCAATGGGAGGTAACCATGCCAAAAGTAGCCAGATAGCACACCACACAGCTACGTACAAGCCTATGATATGTAAATAGGAGTAGGCTAGTCTAGTAGTAACAGTAGAAAAAATAAAACACATATATGCCAAGAAAATCCAAAAAGAAATAAGATAGGCATACCATCCAACTATCTCTCTGCTACTGAAATGCAGGCAATCAAATACCTTATCAGCAGCTACTGTGTGATAGGATAACACCAACACTACAGCTGGCCAGCATTGAAAACAAGCCTGAATACCCAGGCTTATATGCTATGGACAGTATAAATCATCATGCTGTCGGTCGTGATGCGACAAAGACTGCTTTCATTACTTGACTGCCGCTCTCCATTTAGCTCTCTGCTGTGAGAGTTGCGTCCATGAGTCGGTCTTAAACATTTCATGAAAGATGCCTACAAAAGTGTTGAAGTGCTGCTGGCTTTTGCAAGTTACCAGCGGCACTCTCTCGGGGAGCAAATAAAGGTTTCACACCGGCAAGAACATGTCAAGACAGGCGCAAAGCTATTTGTCCCTGCAGTGGCTGGTCGGGAGATGTTGGGAGTTCCATACATCAACCGCCCTTAATGCTGCCACAGTGACATGGTTTTCTGTTTAGGGTTTGCTCCCGTAGCCTTCAGTTCTGTCAAGAACCTGTACCACAAGGCAGTGGTTTACAACTCTGCAAGGCAGGGGCGTCAAACTCCCTGAGGTATTGATATACCTGCAATACCTGCATACAGAAGGACAGTATAAATACAGCCTCAATAAAAAAGAATTTAAAAATAAATTCATGTGACCTTAATATGTATTCGATAGACCACTATCTGTTAAATCTGAATGAAAGCTTGAGAACCTAGACATTTCACATTTCACAGCTGCGTGGTGGTATAGGAAAGTTAAAGCCACAAGATCTTAGCATGTATTTGATACACCACTATCTGTTATATCTTAATGAAATAGTCAGAACCTAGATATACCAGATTTGGGTTGGGTGGCTTTCAGTTTCAGCAAAAATGATCCTAGCATTCATTCAATACAATTCTGCTATATCGTAAAGTTGCATAGTCCGATGGAAGTTACTTCCGACTACCGGAAGGTATATTGTAACGATCAATTTAACGTAATTAGCTTATAAAAAGTACAGAAACTCAAAACCATCGGACTATGCAGCTTTAACATAATAAGTGACCATTATTATATAATGTCTAAATATAATAATATATAATAGTTAATCCCTGTTTTGGTCCTGTATAGTGGGTGTATAACTGTTATTGTTAACCTAGTATATATATGCACATATATGTACACATTATAAAGATATATAAGTGTGTAATCCTCCCACGTGACTGGCAATTGGATCCTGAGATTGTGACAAGTGACACTTGGTACCGACGCTGCCTCCTAAATTCTTCCATGACTACCCCCACCTCCCTCACCTCCCATACACACACACCCCACCTCACACCGCGCCCTTAGGGCAAGCGTTGAGACTCCTCCCGTGACCTCGTGACCTGAAGGAATTTGAGAGACAGAATAAAAAAAGAGGAAATAAATGCTTGGAGCTTTCCGCTGGTGCCCACCTGACTGGGTGGGAGCAGACTGGCGGTCGGCGGCGGGCGTGGGCGGGGGTGGGGGAGACCCGAGGCGATGGTGTGTGTGTGTGAGAGAAAGAGAGAGAGAGGGAGTGAGGGTGTGTGTGTGTGTGTGGGTGGAGCGGCGCACGCCGGGTTGCCGCGCCTGGAGGTGTAGCACAGGGCGGGGCCACCCGGCACTAAGTCCCGCACGGGGGCGCAACTGTTACACGTGTTTAGAACACACACATACAGAGAAACAGGCCCCAGAACAGACCCGGATTTCTACTGCCACGCCGGCGAGTTGCTGATGCAGTATGCTAGCTGGTGGCTGAACATGGGATTTTGTGTATATATATATATACATATATATATATGTATATATATATATATATATATATATATATATATAATACTTATTATTAATCATTTGACCAACACATACACAATAGTTAGGTTACATGGTTTACTTGGAAGATTAAATTTAGCACATTATACTTGTTTATTATATACTTGTGTATATATTACTTGTTTATGTATATATATATATACCATTATACCAACACAGACACCGAAGCAAAGTTACATGGTTTACTTTGGAAGATTAAATGGTTTACTTTGGAAGATTAAATTTAGCACATTATACTTGTCACCAGACGGGATGGCCGAATCAGTTAGAGCGTCCGTCTCCCGTGCTGGTAGATCGTGGGGTCGTGGGTTCGAGTCCCAGTCGAGTCAAACCAATGACGTTAAAATTCATACTTGTCGCTTCCTAGCCAGGCGCTCGGCATTATTAGGATAGGGCCAGGACTGGTGTGCTCAGTGTCAGGATAATGTGACTGAGTGGGATATTGGGTCATGGTGCTGGTGGCCTGGTTTCCCAGTGGGACAGCACTATAAAGTTGCCATGAGTGCGCACTGTCGCAAGTCGGTACCCATCCTGATATGACCTTAGATGTTGCTAGGACATAAAACAACAACAAACAAACAAACAAACTTGTTTATATATATACTTGTTTATATATATATATACTTGTTTATTTATATATATGTATATATATATATATATATATATTTATGCATATATATATACCATTATACCAATACAGACACCAAAGCAAAGTTGCACGGTTTACTTTGGAAGATTACCTGTTGATATATTATTGTTGTTTGCTAAGTAGTTAATTTGACATGCATAATGGCCCCATGATTTCAAATGTGAGAGAAGGGGGGGGGGGGGGACCGTCACACAAAGGGAGTTCCAGTATGGAGTGGTGGCCTAGGGAGTATGGACCTGAATATATAAAGGACCAGTCACCATGGGGTGAACATGGGCGGTAAGTTTGACAGTTGGAAAACAACACAGGGTGTCACTGTTTGTCTGTGTCTTGGGGGCCATAGCTGCATCGGTAGATAAGGTTTATGGAAACCAAGGGGAGGGGGTGGAGCATTTACTCAACTCTGCTCAATGTATATGCCCAGGGTGCAATATAAATAATTACTAAATAACTCTCTATAGTATTTTCCTTTCTAGTTTGTGATAAATAAAAGCTAGATATTTACAAATTTAAGGGGAAAATCATCAAATTTAAATATGACTCATATGATTTTTCATAAAATTGCATAGTCCAATAAAATCATACACATTTCGAAACTAAAGCACTTAACTAAATATTGGTGCATGCATGAAGCTTTTGCTAGTACATAGAACTATTAGAAGGGAATGCTAAATCAACTTAATAGAAAATGTTGCTGCTGAAGCCTAATGTTCTAGTTGTATGCGCATGCTGAAATTAAGTGTGCATGTTTGCACTTCAAAGAGCTTCAAACCATTTAGAATAAATGTTACTTGAAATTAAACTAATGCACATCATAACGAGCATCTTAATATATTCATTCATTTATTTATTTTTAAAGAAATATTGGGAAACTCAGAAGCATTAGACCATGTAACTTTAATTAAAAGGAAACACATAACATAATAATAATAAATCAAATGGAAAGGCAAATAGTTTACATGTAGAATTAGGCGAGCACTTCCGGTCACTGTAGTAGGATGTCAATGTTCACAGGAACACTGACTCATTAACAATCAGAACGCCGGCTTTAATTGATTAAACACAGTTTATAAAGCAGGGCCGACGTTACTCACGCTACGTCTTCACCCACATTGGTGCTTGTTGCATGTGGGAGAGGGACATAACTCAGGCGGTAGCATGTCCACCTGGGAAAGTGGCGGTCATCCTATCGATCCAGCTCAGTGGATCCATTTGCAGTTTGGGTTATTTTCCATTCAAACCGGTGGTCCACAACTGGTTCATCAAAGGCTTTGGTATGTGCTGTCCTGTCTGTGGGGAAGTGCATATAAAAGACCCCTTGCTGCTTATCAGAAACAGTAGCCTATGTAGCGGCAGTGGGTTTCCTCCAAAGAAATGACCATATATGTTTGATATTCAATAGCCAATGATTTGAAAAGCAATGTGCTCTAGAGGCATCATTAAATAAAACAAGCTTTACTTTTGTGTTGCGTGTGTGTTGTTGAGAACATTTGTTATGGTGGCAATACAGGTGTTCCGAGTTCTTCTGGCCCTCAGTAAACACTGAAGTTGGGACCTAGCACGCCAAGTCACAGCTACAACTACCATGGCAGACTTTGGAGTTGCTGCCCCTCCGAGTCCTGTCCTGTACTATATAACATCACTTTGCATATATACCAACATGCCTCCTGATTAATAGGATAGGGGCATGACTGGTTAACTCAGTGTCAGGATAATGTGACTGAGTGGGATATCAGGATATTCCACCGGCGGCCTGATTTCCCAGTGGGGCAGCACTATGAAGTTTCCATGAGTGTGAACTGTCACAAGTCGTACCCGTCCTGATATGACCTTAGATGTTGCCGGGACGTAAAACTCCAACAACCTCCCAACCCACATGTCTCCTGATTACCAAACCTGGTAGGGTTCTTTTTATACGTTTGTTTCTGATGTAGACTGTAGTGAAATTGACCTAGCAAATAATTTACATGAGATAACATGATACTTGCTGTATGATGGTGAATACACATGTATAATGTATTCACCAACTCCTCCACCTCCCACTATGCAGCTGCAGCTGTGACCCAGCGTACTGGGTCTTAAGCCCCAGTCACACATACCCGGATCAGGGGCCGGACGAACCCCGGACTGCCATCCGGGGTGGTCTGGGGTGATCCAGGGTGATCCGTGGCTCGTCCGTGGCTCGTCCGTGCTGACACAACCTGATCCGGCCTGATCCGTACCTCGTCCGGGGCCATCCGGGGTCAGCCCCGGATGTTTTAAAATGTTTAAAACATCCGGAGCGGTCCGGGGGATTTTGCGATCCGGGCTCAATCCGGCTTGATCCGGCCTGATCCGGGGGTGGTCCGGGGGTGGTCTGGGGGTGGTCCGGGTATTTCGGGGGTGGACCGGGCCTGTCCGGGGGTGGTCCGGGGTCATTTTGAGCCATGGTTTGACCCGGACCATCCCCGGACTATCCAGGAGTACCCCCGGCCTAGCCACGGACCACTCCCGGACTGCCCCCGTAAGACCGGGGTGATCCGGGATAGTCCAGGGGTGATCTGGGATAGTCCGGGGGTGGTCTGGGGCAGTCCGGGGGTGGTCTGGCATCATCCGGGGCCGGTCTGGCCCAGTCCGGGGGCAGTCCGGGGGGGGGTCCGGGGCTCATCCAGGGCTCATCCGGGAAAGTGTGACTGCGAGGCAAAAATCGACGAAAACAGTGATTTTATCCATGGCAGTCCGGGACAGTCCGGGGCATTGGTCCGTGGGTGGTCCGGCTCAAAATCCGGGGCTCGTCCGGCTATGTGTGTGGGGCTCCAGTCTGCACTGAATAACTAGCGGAACTCTGATTGCCCATATTATTATTAATAATTTCTGTAATGCGATGCCATCTGATGGGAGTGGATATATGGACCCTTATCTACCCATGCCAGCAATCACGAGGCCACCACTCCATTCTGTGTGTGAAGTTTTCCCACCCAACTCCCTTCTGTCACATTTGTATAGTCTCATACATTTCAAAATGACTTAGTAATATTAGCGCATAAGAGGGGCCTGACGAGAATATGTATATAATGGGCATAGTCATAAGGAATAGTAATATATAGGCTAATTGTGATATATTTCCTAATTTTCTTATCTGTTAATGTTCCATAGTCCAATGGTTTTGAGTTTCTGTTATGTTTTGAGATAAATGTATTAGCTTGATCGTTGTTATCTACTTACTTTTGCTTGAATTGGCTTTTATTTTTAAATGGCTAACTTGAGATATTTGAAATGCAGACATACCAAATTAATTTAGGCAAGCATGCCAAAAGTATGCTACTTCTGCATAGACAGGCTCCATTAAATTACCTCAGCATTCCCTTCTATGTGGTGGCACATGCTTAATAAGTGCACCAGTATCTAAGTTAGATATCAATAATCAAATCTAGGTAATTGTTTTGGTTTTGAAAATTTGATGTTTTCATCGGACTATGCAGCTTTAATTACACAGAAAGTTTTGCGAAACCCTTGATGTCTACATAGGGATCACAACATTCGTTGAACAGCTCAATAGGCAGATGTTCAACAGACCGGGCGCACATGTGAAGCCTCTTTGATTCTACTCACACAGTCACAGCAAAGGACTACAAACTCTGTGGAAAAGATTCGTACAGACAGAAAGTTGCAGTCCGCGCTCACATTATTTGCTAGACCTGTTCTCATTCAGTGCGCCATAGAGGCGTTCAGCCGCACCTCATAGCGCCGGCTTCTACTAAAGAATCAACGACGAGTAATCCAATATTTGAATTTATTATACACGCTGTACACACCCGTGTATTCTTGAATACAAATAAAGCCAACTAAAGGGATTTGCATGTAACTCAGAATGCTGTCGTGTTAATATATTCGCATATATATATATATATATAGAGAGAGAGAGAGAGAGAGACACACACACACAGTAATATGTAGTATATATATTCGAAATGTCTTATTTCATTTAATATTACAATATTCTATGTACTACTACTATCCATTGGAAATGAACGGATGTGTAAGTGTGCATATAAAACCAATGTTAAACAAATGTGGAAAAAAACACAGGGCAAATGAAAGGGCAAATGTCACTGATAGAATATGTAGAGAATGAAAAATAAGCAGAAATGTATTTAGTAAATGGTTTCGTGCATTCGGCTAGGGAGTGCCGGGGTTGCGGGAGGGCATAGCCATTGCCAATATCAAAACTCAGACGTTCGTTTTAATAACAGCACAGTTATTACCTCACTCATGTCTAAACCCATATCATGCGATGATTATATATATATATATATGTGTGTATACATATATACATATATCCTTATATTAATATAATATATAGCTTTATGTTAAGTTCTAATGGCCGGTACACACCTACCGTTTACGATTCGCGCACTAAAACTCCCGATCCGCTTAAAACTGAAAACGGGCCGATTCATTTTTCGAATCGCGAATCGCAATCGTAAGGCTAGCGCACACCTACCGTTTTAGCCCTAAAAATCGTGAATCGCAATCGGTAGGTGTGCTAAGGGAGTGCACACCTCACGACTTTTGGGCAGTTTTAGATCGTATACGCTAGGTGGGTGCGGAAAAAACGATCGTAAACGGTAGGTGTGTACCGGCCATAAGGATGCATGTGCAAATACATGTACATTATACACACATATAAGTTGCTGGAAGAGTTGGGAGAAGAACACCCTGGAACTTTGGAAGAGTTGGGAGAAAGGGGGTGATAAGAACAGTCACATATACACACACGCATATATATATATAGAGATATATATATATATATATATATATATATATGCTTTATTCAGTATATATATATACTTTTTTTAAAGCTTTATGTATACTAAATAGAGAAAACAACCGAAAAATGATCTCGATGTAAGTTTGCTTTTTGTGCGCGTGAGTGTGTGATGCGGGCCCGAGGGCTATCTGGTGAGGGATGATGAGAAGTTACCAAACGTTACCCTTCAATTACCGTCACAGGGCGGCCGGGCCTGCTCAGGTGAACTGACTCAATCTGCGCTTTGTCTGTGCACACAGGGCCGACTGCCGCCGACTGCGCCCCGACGCGATGTGCGCTGTGTATGTGCGTGTTTGGGGGGGGGGGGTATGTGGGGGGAGGGGTGGAGGTTAGGTGCGACCGCGTGTTTGTATGTGTGTGTTTGCTCGTGTGCATTCTAGTAGAGTATACGGCACCAACGGTGTGAAGCAAGCCTTCGGGCACCCCTGCTGTCCCCTTCCCCCCCCCCCCCCCCCACACACACGCAGCACCCCTGAGGCATCCTTCTTCACACACACACACACGCACCCTCCAGACACACACACACACCTCAGCGCGCGCACATCCGTCCACCCGCGTTTGCACGCCCCGCCCGCCTTGTAGTTGTAAGGGCGCAGTGAACCTAGAGATGGAAGAAGACTCAAGTGGCCGGGCGGCGGGCGCCCAATTTGGCGGCCATTTGGCGCCGGGTGGACAGAGCGGAGGGCCGGCTGATGGCGGCCGGTGGCGGCGCGCTCCGCCCGGTCTTACCGTTCCGCCGCGGCTACTCGCTGGCGGCGCCCGCTTTTATTGGCTTTCACGGTCTGGGTATGCGGCGTACAATGCGAATAGCTCCAGGTGTGACGATAATCCCCCCCCCCCCCTCCCCTCCACCCCACCCCTCCATTGCTGTTAGTGTTAACCCATCCCCAGTCCATCTGCACACACACACCCTCCCCACATCACACAAACACACCCTGCCTATCACGGCCCGTCACCCCTTCCCCATTCCTCCTCTTCCGCACCCTGCCCGCCGCCCCTGCTTCCCTTCTCTCCGCTTCCCTTCTCGCCGCTTCCCTTCTCGCCGCTTCCCTTCTCGCCGCTTCCCTTCTCACAGCTCCCCACGAATTGTCTCGCCATCCCGTCCCTCAAGGCCTGATCCCAACTTCTTCTTCTCAACCCTCTCTTCCCTAACTCCCAGCTCCCCCCCCCCCACCCTGCCCGTCCCTTTAAGATTCCTCTCCCCACCATTACCCTCCTTCTCCACCCGCCCTTCTCCACCCGCCCTTCTCCACCCGCCCTTCTCCCCCATTCGCCTCCCGCCGCCCTTCTTACCGCTTTCCATTCATCTCCACCCCCTCCACCCCGTACACCCCTCCACACCCTCTACACCCTCCGCACCCGCCACCCCCTCTAACCCCCCGCCCCCCATTCCCATCCTACACCTCTCTTTCCACCTCCAACCCCACCACACACTCCCCGCCCCCCCACCCCCACCGTCCTTTCTTCTTATCACCCCCTTTCTCCCAACCTTTCCTCTCCCTCCACACCTCCCCTTCTCAAACCCTCACCTTCTCTCCCCCCCCCCCCCCCCACCCTGCTCACCCCAAATCTCCTCCCTCTGTCCCCGTCCCAACATTCCCTTCCTGTTCACACTTACTTCTCACCACTTTACCCCTCCCAACAGAAGATGACTTCTCACTTCTCCTCGCTCCCCGCCTCCCCACGCTGTCCTTCCGCCCCCACCCCCGCCCCCGCCCCCGCCCCCGCCCCCACCCCACCTCCTCTTTTCACAGCCCCCCCCCCCCCGCCATTTTCCCTCAAAGACACACGGCTCCTTCTCCAAGCCGGGCCCCTTGAGAAGTGTGTCGGACCGCCTTCAGCTACACCATTGTGACCGCGGCTCGATAGTCACACTTCTCCTCTTTTCGGCATGTATTTGCGTAACCAAATCGCTCATTGAAATTCGCCGCTGTCCTGTGCTTTCTTCTTTCTCCCTTTCTTTCTTGTTAGTTGATGTGAATGTGAGTGGCGGTGGGTGGTGGAGAGGTGCAGAGGCGAGTTGTGTAATTCATAGGCGGCATCAAAGGGTTCGCCTTCCCCCATTAACGTGTGTGAACTGGTACCAGCCGCCACTCGGGAATATCAAACCTGAAGTTGGCCAAGAATCTGTTAGAAGTTCCATACGACAAATCAGCGACCTGTCTGATGGACCAGGGTCCAAGTAACATACACCAGGGAACTATGGAACTGGAAGGCTCTCTTTCTCCCTTCACCACTCTCTCTCTCTGTCTCTCTGTCTCTCTCTCTCTATATATATATATATATATGTATATATATATATATATATATATATATATATATATATGCCTGTCTGTCTGTCTCACTCTCTCTCTATATATATAATGCATATATGTATACATATACCTCAATGAACGCGGTTTGAACTTTGCCGACCAGTGACGTAACGTAAGTGTCTACGAAATGCATGATTGTGACGTAATGCTTGTTATCGCAATTTACTTATCACTACCAATGTTATATAAGACATGCACGAAGCCCGGGGTATGTGAGTTGTAGATAATTTAATTATAACCCTGCCATTTAAGTTAAATAATACCATCACTACTACTACTAGTACTAAGGACATTTAAAATGATAATATTGCTTAAATGAATAGTGGATAATGTCATTGTAATACTGTTTATAATAAGATCAATGGCAGCGAACAATAATTAAATGTCAATTTTAAGCGATTGGATTGTTGTGAGTTCAATGTTGTGAATTGAATTAGGCTTCACGCTTTGCTCAGTGCGCGCGTTATTTTGCAGTCAGTAAATGCTGCTGTTTAAAGTGACCCTTTCCGGTAATGAAGACGCGACTAACAGATCACTAGCTGGATTGTCGTGTGGTGTTAGGCACCCCATACACATAATCAGGCGTGCGGTGTTGACGAAATAAAGACAGCTTAGCGTATTAAGATGGATAACAGGGGGGTCTAGGCGGCGACCGCGGGGTCGGGCGCTGCTGGGGGTATAGGACCCCACGGGGCGGGGCCGCCCCCCGGTGACCACGGCTACCTGGTCGGGGGCACGGCTCATCAGGGGGCCTCTGCCCACCGTGCCCCGGGGACGCCGTGATCACCCCTCTGCGGGTTCCTGGCCCGGCGCCCCACCTGACCCGCGCCCGATGCGGCGCAGAGGTGAGGCGGTAATCGCACCTTGCCACACCTGGACCGGTGGCGCCGATGGCCGGTTAATGTGGTTATGACAGTGACCGTGCCGGACGGTGATGGATGCCGCGCCCGGCCCCGGCTTCTCTGCCGCCTCCTGGGGGCGCGCGCTCTCGCCCGGCAATCACCCCGCCTGCCCCCTCGGGGGCCTCCGGCCGCTCACCCAGGCTCCCGCCCTCATCTCTGCGCCCGCCCCAGACAATAGATTAGGCGCCGCCGCAAATTGGATCCAAGGCGGCGTCCAGGGGAGGGCAGCCCAGGTAAGATGGACGCGGTGCCCCAGGGCGCGGCCCGGCCGAGCCGATGAGGTGCGACCCCCTGGCTTTATGATCGCCCCCCCCCCCCAACTGCCCGCCCTCAACTGCCACCCCTTCCGGCGAGGATGTAAGGACATCGGGAGGCGAGTGGGAAGAGAATGGGAGAGCAGGGGGGTGGAGGGGGAGAGCAGGGGGCAGGAGGGGAGAGGAGGGAAGAGGAGGGGAGAGGAGGGGAGAGGAGGGGAGAGGAGGGGAGAGGAGGGGAGAGGAGAGGAGAGGAGGGGGCAAGAGGGGAGAGGAAGGGAGAGGAGGGAGAGGAGGGGAGAGGAGTCGAGGGGGAGAGGAGTCGAGAGGAGGGGAGGGGAGGGGAGACTAGGGGGAAGCGGGCCCAGAGCGAAGTGCTGGGTCCTATGTGCCCCACAGAGCCCCGTGACTATACAGGCTAACGCCCGGTGTACCTGAGTGTAACCGCCCTGTGCCGCCGACTCCTCCGGCCGTTAGGGGCCGGGCGGCGGGAGTCGGCCGCGGGTTGCCGGGCGTCCTCCTGGGGCGGACACACGGTCGGTCGCCCTCCGGACTGTCGGCCCCACCACACTCATACCCACAGAAGCCTCTCCATACACGGGCCGGCCACGCCTCACCGCGCCCCGAGCCCCCACACCCGCCCAATGACAGTGATGCCCGCACCGGAGTTCCACCGAGGGTATCAGTGGGTTGTTTATTTTGTGTGTTGTGTGTGTATTATAAAGTTTAATTTGGGTAGGAAGGCTTTTCAGAGGGAGTGGTAATACTACTATTACTAGTATATATAATTATCTTCAGTAGCTCATGTGGTCGCGGATCTCTGCATTGTGCAGACAATTGTTTAATGTACAAACATGTTGGTTGTCCCTCCGATGACAGGACACCTCTTATGTCAGAACAACATTGAATTGAATGCAGATTTGTTTGTTGGGGACATGTAGATCTACTACTGCAGCAGCATGGCCATGGTTTCTATATTACTTCTGTATTATATTAAAGCTGCATAGTCCGATCAAGCATCAACTTTTCAAAAACAAAACAATTATCTAGAATTGATTCTACATATCTAATATAGATACTGGTTCACTTATTAAGCATTTGTTGCCACATAGAAGGGAATACCAAGCCAATTCAATAGAACCTGTAACTGCAGAAGCCTATGGAGTCAGAGTTTTGGCATGCTTGCCAAAACTTATCTTACATGTTTGCACTTCAAATATCTCAGAAGTTAGCCATTTAAAATAAAAGTTACTTCAGACTAAAGTATGGTAGATTATAACGATCAATTTAGTATATTTAGTTCAGAAAAAAATGACAGAAACTCAACATCATCGGACCATGCAACTTTAATGTAAACTGTTGAATAGAGCCTGAATATCTGGGGTTTGGTTTATTTTTAAATAGAATAAAACCCATGGATACAGAAAGAATCCGCAAATATCGAGTAGATCTATGTTAGTTTTCTTCAGAAGCAACATGTGGCTTCTTTATTGTTAGTATTGATTGAGCCTGACCATTCCCAAAGCAGAAACAGTATAACCCCGTTAAACCAAACTTGAAGGGACCCTAGAAATGTATTTGGTTTAACCGAGCTTTGGCTTTGACTTTGACTTTGAGTAAGTGTGTATTGCACATATAATATACAATGTATGTGGTCACTGATTATTGGTTTTTATGTGTATACAGTATTTAACCCCATTAAACCAAACAATCAGTTAATCCCACTTTTTTTCACCGACCCAACAAAATACTACCATATGAAAAAGTCTCAAATGACCTTATAGCCACATGAAAGTTTGGTTTAACCATACCGGAGTGGCCTGGGGTCTGACAATTTTGTTTAGATTAACCGTTAATTTGGATTAACCGAGTTTGGTTAGACCATCTTTTTTATATGATAAATGGTAGTATTTTGTCGGGCCGCCAAAAAAGGTTTTGAGTCACCGATCGCTTGGTTTAACCGAGCTTGGTTTAACGGGGCTGTACTGTCCTGACATTCCCATCTTTACATGCCAACATTCAGATATTTAGGTGCAGGTGCACCAATTGACGATCGTACCATTACTACAGTGTCCGGTAGACTCTATGCATTTCTAATATCAAGGAATTGAACCTGTATCAAACTACATATTAAATTATGCTATATTGCTTTGTTTGATTTTGTAATAGACGAATGGTAAACACATTAGTGCATATAAAATGGGAAACATTACCCAGGTGTTTCCATCGACGCTACTAACTATGCCTTTAGATATGTGAACTAACATTTCATATTAGATCATCTCACAGATGTTGTCATAGAAACTTCCTCATACATAAGTAGTAAGTACGGTCACATATGTCGGTGAGTCAAGATAATCACTTGTCTCTCTAATCCATTTGAGTTGTGCAATAGGCCGATGAAATGATAATTCAGTGCAGGGTCACGAAAAGATATCACACTTAACACAATGGGAGGGAAGGGCTTTCGCGTTGTATTGAACATACAGTAACACCTCATTAAATCGACCGACCATGGGACCAATTTTAAGTGGTCCATTTACTGATTTAGGGAGGTGGTCGGTTTAGGGAGTTTTATTTATCGTTACAATGGTATTGTATGGGCGATCGTTTGGGACCCAAATAAAGTGATCGATATATGGGAGTGGTCGATATGTGGAGGTGGTCGGTTAGAGAGGTTTTACTGTAATTGACTATTGTTTGCTCATTTTGACATTACCTTGTGACAGACTTCGCCATTTCCGCCTCCAGTCAGATGAAATGTCATTTCATGCACAGTGCCATGATTCAGACTGTGTTAGATCGGATATGAAATGACCAAATCTTCTCTCCCACCCACCCCCTCTCCCTCGGATCACACACAATACAGGGCGCAGTTTGTATGTACGTGTGTTTGTATCGTTATCGCCCCCGCCTGTAGCCATTTTTAAGTGGCGTACTCTGAATAGGACATACCATATATTAGGCCTCACTTTTGCACCAGTCTATATATTACTATTATTAGAAAAAGGCACACAATGTCCATGCGGTGTTTATTGCGGAAAGTAGCGAGCACTGTTTATCGACGTCTTGTTCATCTATTGATTAGAATAGTTCGAATTTTGCTTCACCCAAACATACGTGTATATGTACATCTGTATATAAAACAAATTATAGATAGATTGTTTGTTGGGTACATGTATGCATACTACACATAACTATATATATACATTTATCTACTAAACAATATATTATATATGTGTACCCTAACAATATTTATGCAGATATTATGTATATTAGCATATATTCCCAGCAACTAGTAGTATACTTAGTATATATAGTATATATATATCTGTATGTAGTATATATAGTATATATAGTATATATATAGTATATATAGTATTTATAGTCATCATCATCATGCTGTCGGTGGCGATACGACAAAGAGTGCTTTCATTACTTGACTGCCATTCTTCATTTAGCTCTCTGCTGTGAGAGTTGCGTCCATGAGTCAGGCTTAATGTCTCTCAGCTTCAGGATTCTCTTGATGGAATCCTTGAACCAGAGATGAGGGTGCCCTCTCTTTCTGTAACCAGAAGACAGGTGAGAATAGAGGATCTGCTTTGGTAGCCTGTCTGATGACATCCTCATGAGGTGTCCAGTCCACCGGGGATTCTTTTTGATCAGAAAATCTTCCATTGAGGGCAGCCCTGTCCATTCGAGTATTTCCTTATTTGTCACTTTGTCCTTCCAGGTTAGCCTCATGATTGTACGCAGATGTCGCATCATCAAGGCATGCAGCTTTTTCACCTGTCGTCTATACACTGTCCAGGCCTCGACTCCGTATAGTAGGGTGGATAGTACGATTGCACAGTAGATCTTGCCTTTGACTCGAATGGACACATGGTGGTTGTTCCAGAGTCTCTGGCGTAGTTGGCCGAAATATGCGCTAGCCTTGGCCATCCTCCTCTGTATTTCAGCATCAATGTGTCCATTACTTGATATAGTGCGTCCGAGGTAGGTGAATTGCGGAACAGAATTCAGCTTGTTTCCGTCAACCATGATCTCCTCCTCTCGGGTTCTTGTAGAGTTGGGTTGGTACAGCACCTCAGTCTTCTTGATGTTAATCTTCAGGCCAAACTTCTTTGATGCATCGGAGAAAGCGTCCACTATTTTCTGGATCTCGTCAGCAGAGTGGGCAACCAGTGCACTGTCATCTGCGAATAGCAGCTCTCTCACCAGTATCCGAGTAGTCTTGGTCACATTTCAGGAAAGTTGCCTGCAATAGTGTTGAAGTGCTGCTGGCTTTTGCAAGTTACCAGCGGCACTCTCTCGGGGAGCAAATGGAGGTTTCACACCGGCAAGAACATGTCAAGACAGGCGCAAAACTATTTGTCCCTGCAGTGGCTGGTCGGGAGATGTTGGGAGTTCCATACATCAACCGCCCTTAATGCTGCCACAGTGACATGGTTTTCTGTTTAGGGTTTGCTCCCTTAGCCTTTGGTTCTGTCAAGAACCTGTACTACAAGGCAGTGGTTTACAACTCTGCAGGACAGGGGTGTTAAACTCCCTGAGGTATTGCTATACCTGCAATACCTGCATACCAGTATATATAGTATATATAGTAGATATAGTATATATAGTGTATATAGTATAGAGTGTGTATAGTATATATAGTGTATATAGTATATATACATAATGTATATAGTATATATAGTGTATACAGTGTATATAGTTATAGAGTTATATAGTGTATATACTGTATATAGTATATATGTTTGTTTGTTGTTGTTTTACATCCTAGCTACATCTAAGGTCATATCTGGACAGGATATAGTATATATATATATTATATAGTATATATAGTATATAAAGTATGTATAGTAATTAGTATATATATAGTATATACAGTATATACAGTATATACAGTATATACAGTATATATAGTATATATAGTATATATAGTATATATAGTATATATAGTATATATAGTATATATAGTATATATAGTATATATAGTATTATAGTATGTATAGTATGTATAGTATGTATAGTATTAGTATGTATAGTATATATAGTATTATAGTATGTGTAGTACGTGCAGTATGTATAGTATATATAGTATATATAGTATAAAGTTAGGCTACATGATGGATAAAGCAGAGAGACGGCTGATATTTAGGTCTGAACTGGCACAGAAGCACGGCTCTAGTGCGCGGACTAGGCGGTAAGGACACCAGCTGTGGGGGGAGGGTGCTGGCCAACAGCAAATAAACATCGAAAGCGCATTGGCCAATAATGAATTGGTCGTATTAAATAAATAATCACTAAAATAATAATAATTAATCTAATCCTCCGACCTTTTATATTCGTATAATTAATTATACTGCACATATGTAGTATATATAGTGTATATAGTGTAAATGGTGTATATATACTAAAAAGATATAATGTACATAGTGTATATAGTGTATATAGTGTATATAGTGTATATAGTGTATATCGTGTATATAGTGTATATAGTGTGTATAGTGTATATAGTGTATATAGTGTATATAGTGTATATAGTGTATATAGTGTATGTAGTGTATATAATGTATATAGTGTATATAGTGTATATAGTGTATATAGTGTATATAGTGTATATAGTGCATATAGTGTATATAGTGTATATATTGTATAGTGTATATAGTGTATCTAGTGTATATAGTGTACATAGTGAATATATTGCATATAGTGCATATAGTGCATAACATGTATATGGTGTATATAGTGTGTATAGTGTGTATAGTGTATATAGTGCATATAGTGTTTATAGTGTAAATAGTGTATATAGTGTATGCAGTGTATATAGTGTATATAGTGTATATAGTACATATAGCATATATCTATACACAGTAGATATATAATATAGTATATGTACTGATTATTCATATTCAGGTTATATATATATATGTGCCAGTTCAGACCTAAATATCAGGTATTGCAATACCTCAGGGAGTTTGACGCCCCTGCCCTGCAGAGTTGTAAACCACTGCCTTGTGGTACAGGTTCTTGACAGAACCGAAGGCTAAGGGAGCAAACCCTAAACAGAAAAGCATGTCACTGTGGTAGCATCAAGGGCGGTTGATGTATGGAACTCCCAACATCTCCCGACCATCCACTGCAGGGACAAATAGTTTTGCGCCTGTCTTGACATGTTCTTGCCGGTGTGAGACCTTTATTTGCTCCCCGAGAGAGTGCCGCTGGTAACTTGCAAAAGCCAGCAGCACTTCATCACTTTTGCAGGCAGGTTTCATGAAATGTACAATCGCACAAGGAGAGCGACAGTCAAGTAATGAAAGCAGTCTTTGTCGCATCGCGACCGACAGCATGATGATGATGATATATTCGCACACACACAGCTCTATATATATATCTCACTGTAGGGTTTAGTGCGCGTCACTGTCCGGCTGAGTGATGCCGTAATAACATAATGATGGGCTGTACGAGGTGCTCTGTTAAACTTAAAGTGGCGTTGGCTTTCTGTGCGCATGTCACATTGGGAGGTGAGAGCTTCTTCGGTGTAAGAGCAAACTGCGGATTCTGAAATCCAGGTTGTTGTTTTTTTTCTTGCCAAAGAAAAAGAAAGGCTATATCTCCAACAAGCATCGAGAATTATAAACACATATTTGGAAACGCGCCATTGTCGCCAGGGCGCGCTACAGGTACTGTCCTGTTCAACGTAGTGGATAGTGAGTGAAATGGGAAGTATATATCGTGGGAATAACCGTGTGATTTTTATTTTAAAATTCCGAAGTTGATGCTTTCTATTTAATTTTCAGATTTTGTTTGGCGGGGAAGGGGGGTGTTTAGTGCTCCCGCCCCTTAGCCTCTGCCACCCCCCCCCCAACAACATTTTATATATTTTTTAAAGTCCCTCAAAACTAACATAATGTTCGGGTTTGTGTGTAAGGTCCACAGTACTACGCATATTGTAGGTGGGCGTGTCTCTGTGCCTGTATGTGTATGTGTTGAGACTGGCCCAAATAGGTGTGACGTCATTTGGAACGTCTCCTCAGTTACATTACAGCGAATCCGTTGAATCAAGTAACGGGAATAACCAACAATATGCCCGGGAGACAAGTGGCGCGGTGCCGACAGGGTTAATGGCACCAGCTAGAGAACCGACTAAGTCGACCCACAGCTCCACCCCCACCTCCACCCCCACAACCACCCCCACAGCCACAACCACAATCATTACCATCATTCTACATGCACCACTGACATCACCGCCACCTCCATCTCCTTAACACCGACCGTTGTGACATATCAGTGTTCATCGTGATATACCAGTGTCCATCGTGATATATCAGTGTACCTAGTGATATACAAGTGTACATCGTGATATATCAGTGTCCCTAGTGATATACCAGTGTTCATCGTGATATATCAGTGTTCATCATGATATATCAGTGTCCATCGTGATATATCAGTGTCCATCGTGATATATCAGTGCCCATTGCACACATATATATGGCCCCGTTCACTAATTCGTATCTCAAGCATTCCAATTTTACATAGAGCTACGTAGACCCTGTGTTATTTTGAGACAGCTCCCCACCCCTCGACCATCTTCTCTGAAGTGCGACTCTGATACAATTGTGATTAAAGGTAAGCAGGTTCTCAGGGCGGGTTCTCCGGAGTACACACACACATAAATGTAAATATGTGAAGACACCTTCGGGCAATACACCACCTGTGTCAGGAATGTCTCCCGAATGCACCAGGCAGTTTCCGTCATGCACCGATAGTATTGTATTTCAGTCATGATTCATGGCTTGAATTCCCTATGTATGATCTATATACCATAGATGTGGCATAGTGATTATGCATAAGCAAATCAGGAATTCGACTATTTTTCTGCAAGTAAGTTAGTGATTGTTATGTATATATAGCTAAAATGGTGGTTATGTAATTTGCTGAAGAAATTACGCATTAATTTTCTTTTCTTTGAGGCAGGGATATGGGGGCTGCGCTTTGTTAAGTTGCATATTGCACACAGACTTTAGTTTTAAGCACAGTATTTCAGGGAGCTCCACTTTTAAAATAAAACCGATAGTGTAATATGTTGCCCAAATCTAAAATACACAAATTTGTTATTATATTTATGTGCATAAAAGTACCCCCATAGTCATAAGTACCTAAGTAACAAGGTGAACAATGTCAACACGCTTGATGCAATGTTAATAATAATAATAATGTAGGCATCACTTTTACAGACTACACTCTAAGTCTAAGCCCAAAGAATAGTTGTCGGTCAAACTAAACTTAAGCTAAGTTTTAAAGTATTCTCCGCCACCATAATCACAGACTGCACAATGCCAGTAGTATTGTTCTGAATCACTCAGACAGATATAATCTGCTATTGTGAATTCAATGGATTATACCATGACCCTAACAACGTTACTTCTTCACAAATGATCAAATATGACACTTTGACAGGTCATAATTTGTATAGCATGAACAACTATTCTCTATGCGCTAATTATGGCCTAACTATGGACTGAGGGCCTCTCTGGTCATGCTGTAGTCATTAGTGTCATTCAGTCCAAATGACTTTCCTCAATGATGTAGGTTAGGGCATATAACAGACTTGGAAAGGAGTGCAAAACCGTCTATTATTTAAACTAAATTTGAAGGTTTGGGAGAATGCCTTATCGGTTGGTTGTCCGAATTTTACGTCCTGGCAACATGTTAAGGTCAAATCAGAACGGGTACCCACTTGTGACAGCGTACACTCATACACATAGCGACTTTATAGTGCTGCCCCAAGGAGAACTCAACTAGCTGCCACCATGATCCAATTTCCCACTTAGTCACATTATCCTGATAATGAGCTAACCAGTCCTTGCCCTATCCTATTAATGCTGAGTGCCAGACTCTGAAGCGCAAGTATCAATTTTATAAGTCATTGGTTTGACTCGACCTGGAACTGAACTCCCGATCTCCCACACGCAAGGCCTGCGCTCTACCAATTCGGCTACCCCATCTGGTGTATGCCTTATTACCTATGTCTGTTCTTTGTACAACATCACAAAACTACTGAAACTTGCCATGGGGTACGCATAATCTAATAGTGTTGAGCATTTCAATCCCAATGTACTGTGTTTAAGCTCAAATAACCCATTCTAAGTGTGATATTTCATTAAGACACATTGAATAGTCATGTAAAAACACATGGTGAAATCATGTGACCAGGGGCCGTATGCAGGAGTCGGTGATAGCGAGGCAAAACGGTATTTGGCCGGAATTCCCGTTTAGCGGCGAAAAATGGCATGCACGAGTCAGTGATAGCCCTAACACCAGAAGCTTAAACTAGGTTAAGGTAGACCAGAAAAATAGCTAGTTTACAGCGGTGTTAGGCATCAAATCTATTCAATCGTGTTATATTTAACAAAGTTACATAGTCAAATAGTGAAATTGTATTAAATTAACCCTAAAATCGAAGCGAGATTAACGCTCTCACCGCAACGGCGGCGATATTAATATTTATATTTTCGAATCGACGAACGTAAAGTAAACAAATCACTGCCGCCGCCGCATCGATGTCGCTTTCATCTGCCAGTATGGAAAGCGACGTCGATGCGGCGGCGGCAATTTATTAGGCCCAAATCTATTCAATGCTATCATATTTGACAGAATTAAATACGCAATAATCGAAATGTTATCAATTTAACCCCAAATTCGAACCGATATTAACGCCGCCGCCGCCACATTGGCGGCGTTATTCATATTGTCGACTCGAGGGAATTCCCAAATCTATAAATAACTAAACGTTTAGCTATAATGTAAGTGTTACGCGCTCCTGCATTCCACTTGACACAGTTCCCGACGTCGGTGATTGCTAAACGGTAACAGGCTGTAACACCAAAGGCCACTAACACTGACTCCTGCATACGGGCCCAGGCCGTATTCATGACGCGGTGTTAGCGAGCCAAAACTGGTTTTGGCCGGGATTTCTGGGTTAGCGGCGAAAACTCAGTACGCAAGGAGTGGTGTTAGCGCAAACACACCGAGTGTAAGTCTGGCAGATCTTAGCTTAAGACATAACACCAAGACTACCCACGATGCAGTAATGTAAGCACCCATATTACTAACTCACAGTAGGACCCTTTAACTGAGCTATTGCTTTAGTTAAAGCCTCATAGTCCGATGAAAACATAAAATTGTCAAAACCAAAACAATTATTTAGATTTGATTCTACATATCTAATTTAGATGCTAGTGAACTTATTAAACATTTGTCGTCATATATAAGGGGATACTGAGTCAATTAATAGAACCTGTTACTGCAGAATCGTATGGTGATAGAGTTTTGGCAAGCTTGCCAAAATTAATTTAGCATGTTTCCATTTCAAATATCTCAAAAGTTAGCGATTTAAAATAAAAGTTACTTCAAACTAAAGTAAGGGAGCTTATAATGAACAACCTAATATGTTTATCTCAGAAAATGAGAAAAACTCAAAACCATCGGACTATGCAACTTAAATTGAGGAAGTGAGTGTTGGGGACGGTGATGCTTCGCCAGTGGTACAATGTGTCTACTTTTTTTGCGTGTGTGATTTCAGACCACATGAACTTAAAAAGGAAAACAAGAAGGAACCAAACAAAAACGTCACTGCATTCAAACAAGCCTGGTGTTATAAATCTGGGCTCAGATAACGGATTGCCCGGCCCCATTATAAAGCCATGTGACGGTGTCTAGTGTAACGGGATGCAAGCTCAGTGTGAGGTGTGATTGGCGTAGACAATCCGTCGACAGGTGTGTGTGATCAAGACAAATTTGAGGTTAACATGTGTGCAAAACATGAAGCCTATACTTTACATCGGCACCCTTCACAAGCAGCCCTCCCCGCCATGGTAACCAATTTGAGAGCAGCACCTGAGCAGGGAACGATGTAAACCGACCCAGTACCAGCTACAGGTGGCTGTTTTGCTAATAGCCTCGAAACCAAATTCGCCAAAAATTGTACCCACGAATAGAAAATAGCAACCTTCCACAGACGAATCCATTACTGCGTTGATCCAATAGTGTTCATTTATGAAGACCCTGATATGACCTTAGATGTTGCCAAGATGTAAAACTCCAAAATCTATCAATCAATTCATGGAGACATTTTCTTAGTTCAATAAAATGCTACAAGTTTCAGCTATGGTGTTCTATGACCGTTTAAGAATGAGGGTTGGAGATTATAAAGTGAGAGAATCAAATCCTATCCTATTATGAGAGGGTTGGGGTGCAGGGTAAAACGGTAAATGCTCGGCGTACAATTAGTACCCCGGCCCGTACTAGCTTGTAGCTAGGATCACCGCCGCCTTCCACAGCCCACCCACACCCAGCCCGGTACCAGCGGGTGTCACGCCACCCCCGAGAGTCGGCGAGATTTATGACGTCACGTCAGTAAGGTCACGCCCCCTGACGAGCAGCACGGGGGCGCGCGGTGTTCACTCTCTACCGGCGTGTAACTAATATAGCCGTCCGCTGGCTTCAAGTGATCCGCGAAATTTCAGGCGCCATTTTATTATGTTTTTGTTCTTGTAATAGCCCTACTTTTTCTAGAGAGGTGGTGCTTTATTATTCTGCTTACATTGTTTTATTATCTGTTGTGGGTGTGGTCTGTAGGCTATGAGACAGTGTGATATGAGTCCTATTATATAGGCCACATATGATATAGGCATAACATAGACCTATAATATAGGCCTCATATCATCACTCTCCAGTGTGTTATATTATCAGACATGTATACCGCCGGATAGTGCACACTTTACCAGAATCGTGACGAACGCCCCAGTCTGCCACGCACAAACACCATCTCATGCAGTACTTACTAAACTTACTTTGTGTGTAATTACAATACATCTATGATGTGCGACCGCCACTATTTCACCACAGCTATGGTTACTTGAACGCCTTTCCAACAATGGGCTCGTTCCACTAATACGTGTAAAACGGAACCCACGCAACGCCGCGCCGCCGCCACCATCGACGCCATCCCGCCGCCCCATCACCCCGCCCACCCAGCCGCCCCACCACCCCGCCGGCCGCCGCCCCGCCGCTCCACCACCCCACCCGCCTCGTCGCCCTGCCGCCCACCCCACACCTCCGCCCCGCCGCACCGCCGCCCTACCACCCCTCTACCCGCTGCCCATCTTTCTCACACCTGTGCGGCATGGCCGACATTGCTCAAATTGACGTATTATCGCTCACCGACAAGTGACGATCCGGTCGGCCAACATTTGTGGCGCAGACCTCCTGCCCATCACGCCTCTTCTAAATTGGGCTTGGTCTCCATGGGGGTCATTGCGGACGGTTTGCGCATGCGTAGACCTACTCGACCCGCGCCGGCGAAACCGGATGTAGTACGAGCGTCTTTATCGGGCAGAACGTTCTGGAAGATGTGGGCCGCTGCTGCCTGTGCACGTCCACTTCCGCCTCATCTAGCATTCTGACGACAGGCGTTCATTCTAAAGTCGATAGAGCGATTACGTCTGCTATACGTTAGCGGTTTAGTAATAGTAATGGTTAGTAATACATAACTGTGTCAGGAGACGCTATGTTTTAACACCGAGGCATATATAATATTTTGTGTATGTGGGCTGGTATAGGATGTCGTACTAATTGTAAGCAAACCATTTACCTTACCGTCAACCCCAACGTTCTCATAATAGAATATGATTTGATTATCTCTATGTGTTCTTCAACAGACATGCTTAAGGCCACTGTCACACATCACCGGATTGAGCAACGGACAGAACTGTCTAGTCTGGGCATCATAAGTATCAAAATGTATTAAAATGTGTCAAAATGTTGCGATATCGGGTCAAAGGCCGCTGGACGAATAGGCATGAAACGGACATGAAACGGACATGAAACAGACATGAACGGATAAACAGACAAAACAAACTCGAACCGGACAAGAACCATAGACGTCAATCCGGCGGTATCTGTTCCAAGTTTTATGCATGTTCAAAACTTGTACGGACACAAACCATACTATCAAAGACTTTGTTCGGTTTCTTTCTGTTTCCTCCAATCCGGTGATGTGTGACAGGGGCTTTCAGGTCATAGAACACCATAGCTGAAATTTACAGCACTTTATTGAACTAAGACAACATCTTCATAACTAAACACTATTGAATAAATGAATTCGTCTATGGATGTTGCTGTTTTCTTTTCGTCGGTACAGTTTTTGGCAAATTGTTCGAGTATATTGTAGGAATTTCAAATGTGCTATTGCTAATAATAATATACTTTTTTGTTTGTTTGTTTGTTTAACGACCTCCCAGCACAAAAAATAAGTAGACATCGGCTATTGCTGGTTGATACTACACATGAGGACTATTGGAATGCCTACTTGGCTCTTTCATTTGCTGCATTGCTCATTTACAGAGCTGTTTTGTTATTTATTATGTAATTATATTCCCATCACTTCATATGGTACTGGCGTCATTCGGTCAAGCAGAAACACCCCGGCTTAAAGTTTGTGCACATGTAATATTAATAGACTATTTCCACCACCACACGACGACTTCTGGTGGAAGGGCAGGACTGAATGTTGTGAGCAGCAGCTCATTACTTGACTGCCGCTCTCCATTTAGCTCTCTGCTGTGAGAGTTGCGTCCATGAGTCGGTCTTAATGTCTCTCAGCTTCAGGTTTCTCTTGATGGTACATTTCATGAAAGCTGGCTGCAAAAGTGTTGAAGCGCTGCTGGCTTTTGAAAGTTACCAGCGGCACTCTCTCAGGGAGCAAATGGAGGTTTCACACCGGCAAGAACATGTCAAGACAGGCGCAAAACTATTTGTCCCTGCAGTGGCTGGTTGGGAGATGTTGGGAGTTCCATACATCAACCGCCCTTAATGCTGCCACAGTGACATGGTTTTCTGTTTAGGGTTTGCTCAGTTAGCCTTCGGTTCTGTCAAGAACCTGTACCACAAGGCAGTGGTTTTACAACTCTGCATGGCAGGGGGGTTAAACTCCATGAGGTATTGCTATACCTGCAATACCTGCATACATACATATGCATACATATACATACATATGCATACCTATACATATAACCAATTCCCGGTTGCGACTTCCGGGACAATCGTGCCGGTGGCGGCGCCACTGGTCACGTGATTGGACGGGGCCATACATCAAGTAAGCCACCCCATCAATAATAGTAGTAAATAAACATATAATTCCCCTCCGTGCCTTTATACTCGCATAATGCTTATACCTCACATATACATATGCTTACATATACATACAGATGTATGTCCATACATAAATGAACACATATGCAGGTTTCCATGGAAACCAAAGCACACATCAATGCTTCAGGTGGTAGTGTTGCGGTGAAACACGAGGAGGTTCTCACTCCGGTGTGTGCCCGGCGCGCTCAGTCACGTGACGTATCGCTTGCTGCAGCCTGCGGGTCTGCACACATTCGTCGCAGTGGGGCTCCGTGTAAACGTAGAATTATGAAGAAGGATGTCCTTAGCGGGACCAGATCACAAACACACGACGTCCTGCACTCCCTGCCTGTCGCCCTCGGGTATCCGCATCAGGGGTGACGTCAGGACCCGCTTTTAATATGATTAATGGCGGACAGTTATACATTTGGAACGTATTAAATGGGCTTCCATCCGCGTATTGGTGACCTTTCTGTACAGGAGAGAAGGGTGGGGTGGGGTGGGGTGGGGTGGGATAGGGGTGGGGTGGAGAGGGGAGAGACGGCACAATGTGGTTCAGGTCCCCGGTAAGGGCCCGTACCATCTACGGACAGAACTGCCATGTGGGTGTAATACTAATAATTCGCCGAGGCTCCAGAGGAAAAATAAACTGGAATGTTTCCGACATTTTAAATTCGACGTGTGGGTTCAACAGAAGTGATTACACAGTTCAGACTATTTATACTTCATGTTATGTGGATATGGTTTATAAATACAAATAAAAGACCCCTTGCTGATGTTGTTCTCAAAGGTGTTTTTTTTTTAGCGATATTGGAGAGTTAGCAATGTAGATATAGACAAAAGGTACATGTTTCCAGATAAATACTGAAAAGGTAGGGAATGGTAGCTTATAAATACAATTTTAAAATTAAAAAAAATATATATCTCAAAACACCAAAAATCGTAATTGGTGTGATGGTATTTTGAGTGTCCAGAATAAGACATTAAAAAAAGCAGGTCCTGTCCACGCGATATACATATATACACATATATACATACACATATACACGTGTATGACTATGAGCAGTTCTTTACTTATTACGTGTCAAGTTGGAAATATTATCCTCTATGAAATGTTACTGTTACATGTTGTGCTTTTAATCCCCTCGTGTTTTGGCTTATACTAAAATAGGGTGGTTTTTGAGTTTCTCACATCTTTTAAAGGTAAATAGATTGAATCTTATAATCTACGTTATTTTCATGATATGACCATATATGACGCCAGGACGTAGAGTTCCAACAAACAATGTACCTTACTTTGGATTAAAATAACTTTCATTATAAATACTTAAAGTAAGCTATTTGAAGTGAAAATATGGAAAATTAATTCTGGCATGCACATCAAAATGCTGATACCATGCGATTCAGCAGTAATACCCCTGTCACACTACGACGTAATGAGCCAACGTGAGCCTAACGTGGTGATATTTCGTCATTACGTTGATGTACGTTGGATTACGTTATGATGATGTCATAATGACGTTAGAGTGACGTTGAGCTACGTCACATTACGTCGTGTTACGTCGAATTACGTCGAGGTTTTGGACATGTTCAAAAGTTTTGACGTAGGTCGAACGTAAGGGTTTACGTTGCCGTACGTTCTGTTCACGTTCAGCGAACGTCAATGACGTTAAACGGACGTTATTCCAACGCTCCTCACTACGTTCAACTACGTTCCACTACGTTGACCCCCATTAAACCAAGTGCAAATGCCCACGGGGCGTAATGGGAACGTCAGGACAACGTCAGGAGAACGTCAGGAGAACGTCAGGAGAACGTGCATTCAACGTACGTTCAACGTATCATGACGTAGCGAACGTCACGTAACGTTCTTCTGACGATTGAATAACGTTCATAACGTTCCGTCAGCGTCATTACGTTGACCTCTCTCGTCGAACGACGGTATCACTACGCTTTACCGACGTTGCTCTCTCGTCCACTACGCTGCATCCACGTTCAACTTGTGCCCAAATTTGCATACTACGCCGAGAAGTTCAACGTTCTTCACGTTCTCCCTACGTTGACGTCGTTACGTCGTAGTGTGACAGCCCCATAACAG
The DNA here is from genome assembly GCA_030323885.1 of Branchipolynoe longqiensis. Lineage (NCBI taxonomy): Eukaryota > Metazoa > Annelida > Polychaeta > Phyllodocida > Polynoidae > Branchipolynoe > Branchipolynoe longqiensis. Next base: position 127,062,366 of record CM059187.1, read on the forward strand.
GTTCTATTGAATTGACCTAATGTTCTCTGTTGAGACACAATACACGCTTAATGAGTGCAACAGTAACTAAGTTGCAGACTTAGGATTAAATCTAGGGAAGGGTTTTGGTACATCGATGCTTTCATCGAACGAAGCAGCTTGAAATTTGGCGGAAGTCGAACTCATGACCTTCCGTCAGTTTTTGAAGATTTATACTGCCTATCATGGATAAGCCTGAATAGGCTTGTTTCACCATGGACAGTTCTGTCGCATGCGAAGTGAAACTGCGCGTTTGCCATACCGAAAGCGATTTTTAACCTCCACATCACATTAGACATGGTATGATACGCAACATGGCCTTTGATGGGCTGTAAGTTATATCACAGCGTGGATATCCGAAATTGGCAGAGCTGGGGGGGTGGGGCGGCACACGCAATCAACGACTCTTCAGATTAGGAGTCCGACCTAGAAAAAAGTCAGACACTCTAACCACTCCGCCACAGAGAACACCACATAGATTGTACTAGAGTGTAACACTCAGTATCTTTGCTTCCTCTATTGCTAAACCATCAAATCCGGAAAGGGAAGCTCAACGCTGTTTTATTTACCGGAAGTGCATGTTCAGTGACCGATAAGCACTGCACCACCCCAGCCCACCCACCCCCCGCCTACCTTATGAAAACAACTAAGCCAGCCCCCATCCCCCCACCCCACTCACACACACACACACACGCACACAATTCTATCTATTGACATGCACTTCCAATAGTTGATGTTCAAAGCATTGTCAGTACAATTACACCCGCCCCGCCCCTTGTCTCACCTCACCTCTGGGGCTATATGTCTCAGCCAGTCAATTTGTCCGTCCGTCGATAGCTCACACCCCCAGTGTACATACATGAGTGTGGAGGTGTAGGTTCCTGGTGTAGGCCGGCAGGAGGGTAGAGGAGGGCAAGGGGTTGGGGAAGGGGAAGGATGCGGGAGGGGGGGGGGGCGCTGTTGCTTTGAAGAACCCCCCTCTGTGTGGATCTAATGACCAGAACGCCTCACAAATCGCGGCAGGCTAACGAGAACCGGCCGGCCGGGTATTAACGGCCGGTCGGGCGGCGGGCTCGGGGCATGGACACCCTGTTGGGAACCCTCTGGGCGTGAGAACCCCTCCTGGGTGGTAGCGGCCACGGGGGCGTGCTTCCCCCCTCAGGCACCTGGCTGCTTGCGGGTGGCACGTGGGGTGTGTGTGGAGGGGGTGGGTATGGGTGTGTAGCGAGTGTGTATGTGTGTGGTGTGTCTGGTGTTGGGGTGTGGTGTGGGGGTGTGTGTGTGGGGGTGTGGTGTGGGGGTGTGGTGTGGGGGTGTGGTGTGGGGGTGGGGTGTGGGGTGTGGGGGTGTAGATGTGGAGGTGTGGGTGTGTGGATGTGGAGGTGGGGGTGAGGTGTGGAAGTTCGGGGTGAGTGTGGATGAGTGTGGGGTGGGGTTGTGTGGGTGCGTGGGTGTGTTAGGGTGTAGATGTGGGTGGGGTGGGGTTGTGTGGGTGTGGATAGGTGTGGGTGTGGGGATATGCGTGTGTGGTAAGGTGTAAGGGGTGTGGAGGTGTGGACGTGCAGGGTGGGTGTTTGAATTGGGGGTGTAGGTGTGGGGTGTGGGTGTGGGATGTGGGTCTGTACTGTGGGATGTGAGGTGTGAGTCGTGGCCTGTGGGTGGATGAGTGTGTGTGGGATGTAGAGGGTGGGGTGTAAGGGGTGTAGGGGTGTGTTGGGGTGGGGGGTGTGGGTGTGGGGGTGGGGGTGGGGGTGTGGGTGTTGTGGGGTGTGGGGGTGTTGGTGGGGGGTTGGGGGGTGGTGGGGGGGGTGGGGGTGTTGGGTGGGGGGGTGGGGGGGTGGGGGTGGGGTTGGTGGTGGGTGGGGTGTGGTGGTTGGGTGGGTGTGGGGTGGGGGGTGGGGTGGTGGGGGGGTGGGTGGGGGTGGGGGGGTGTGGTGGGGGTGGTGTGGGGTGTGGGGGGGGGGGGTGGTGGGGTGGGGTGGGGTGGTGTGGGGGTGGGGGGGTGGGGTGTGGGGTGTGGTGGGGTGGGGGTGGTTGTGGGGGGGGTGTGGGTGGGTGGTGGGTGGGTGTGGTGTGGGGTGGGGTGTGGTGGGTGGGGGTGGTGGGGTGGGGTGTGGGGGTGGGTGGGGGTGGGGGGTGTTGGTGGGTGTGGTGTGGTGTGGGTGTGTAGGGTGTGTGGGGGTGGCGGTGTGGGGGTGGCGGTGTGGGGCGGGGGGCCGGGAGATGGGGGATATACATAGGTTATGGGCAAGCGTCACGGAAATGCTTGGTGAAGGCATCTATCTAGCTCTTTGGGTGGAGCTGGACGATGGGTGAGAAAAATGTGGTGATTCAATAACAAGTTATAATGGAGTGTGTGGAGTGGGGTTAGAGGTGTGAGGTGTGTTCTGCTGATATCTCTAGAACCAGAAGTGTTCCATGTACCTCTAGTCCCCTATTAAAATGAAGAGTTCAGGCTTAAAAACCTACAAATCCATTTTTAGTTGTTCTATGTCAATTGTCATATAGAATGTGTTGTGCTTTACAGGTAAAGTCTCTCAAATTTCGCTTTGGGTAATGCAGTGTATTTGGCATGTGTTGGTTTCTGCATAGACACTGATTTGACGACCACTTTATCAGAATGATGGCAACTTCCGGTCAAACCTGGTTACCATCGTTTCATTTCGACCCACATGACATTTTGTCGGGTTTTTTTTGCGTCTGAACTCTTCATATGTTCCAATCCATATTATGTAGCCGCTTGAATATGTAAGCAATCTTTCATTATCATATACTATTAACATATTTGACGTGTGGGGATGCGCATCGGGGGGGGGGGTGTCGAGGGGATCCTGTTTCACATGATTATATACTGTTGATGCAGGCATGAAGATGATAGGGGAAAAAATCTAATCTGGTCACTGGAGTAATGAAGATGAATGGATGGGTGTCGAGGACTATTGGGCCGAGCATGAAGGCCTGCAGAGAATCCATGTTTACAGTATTATATTTCTAGTGTACCAGTGGAGTAACCCATTCTCTGCATACCCTACACCCACCCACCCCGCCAACACTCACTCACACCCACACACAGAGCGCTGCAGTGGGCGGGGCGGGGGATGGGGGTGCGGGGACGAGGGGTGAGTGGGCAGTGAGCTCAACTTGGCATGTTGACATTCCAACAAATTGCCACCCTGTCCGTCGCACTGACCTGTGCTGCCCTTCTGGCCACGCCCCATCGCTCACATTTGTGACGTTTCGCGCCAAAGCTATGACATCATCGTCCAAATCGGAAGTGGGAGCATGCGTCGTCGACCCGCGGCGAGCAGACGACAACAAGCGACAACAGGCGACAACAGGCGACAACAGGCGACAACAAGCGGCGTCTGTGCGCGCCAAGCGGCGCGCCAAAGAAAACACAGGAAGCTTCCCGGTGAGGGCGCGTCCGTTCCGATTGATTATTCCGCCGCTGTGCACTTTCTCTGAGCGTTCCTTGGCTGTACCGGCGTCACCCGCTGTCCTCCTTTACGGATGTTGGTTAGACGGCGGCAGTGCTGCCCACAGTAAAACCTCTCTAACCGACCACCTCCACAGATCGACCACTCCCCTATGTTGATCGCTTTATTTGGGTCCCAAACGATTGCCCATACAATACCATTGTAATGATATAAAAAAAACTGAAACCGACCACCTCCCTAAATGCTAAATGGGTTAAGAGGTTTTACTGTATATATGTATAACTCTCTAAACTGACCACCTCTCTAAATAGGCCATTTAACGTCGGTCCCATCGTCGGACTATTTAGAGAGGTTTTACTGTACACATGAGTTCCCTATGCATCATTCACTCACTATATGATTAACAATTACGACCATTGGAATTGTGCGGACACACATATACACACACAGGCAGACAATACAAAATGGAGGCGTGTGGCTAGGTGGCACCCTCACCCCTCTACTCTAGTCATAGTGCAGCCTTCCTCACTCTCCCCATCCCACCACACACCCACACCACCGCACCGTCACCCCCACCCCAACCCCACAAAGACTAGCCAAGTTTACAAAGAAATCATCGGTTAAAACAACCTAATTCAACCTAATTCAATGCCGGATTAATACTTTGTTACATGTTTGCTTTATCTAAATACGCTGGCCAGACTATGCCTCTTGGCAACATTATGTGAGAGAGAGAGAGAGAGAGACTTAGAGAGTTGCATAGTCCGATGGTTTTGAGTTTCTGAAATTTTCTGAGATGAATACATTAGGTTGATCGTTATTATGTACCTTACTTTAGCTTGAAGTAACTTTTATTTTAAGTGGCTAACTTTTGAGATATTTGAAGTGGAACCCTGCAAATTAATTTGGAAGCTTATAAAAACTCTGACCCCATAGGCTTCTGCAGTAACATGTTCTATTCAATTGCCTCGTTATTGCTTTCTGAGTGGTGACAATTGTTTAATAAGTGCACCAGTATCTAAGTTAGATATGTAGAATCAAATTTAGATAATTGTTTTAGTTTTGAAAATTTGATATTTTCATCGGACTATGCAGCTTTAACTTATCAAAGTGGGTGGTGGTGTCCACGTTTCTATACTAATGAAAACCATCGGCGTCCTGTTAAGTAAACGGGAAACCTGGTCACCACCCCTACCGCCCACCCGCTGAAACCCGACCCTAAGCAGGATGTGCGCCATTATAGTAATTTCATTAATAAAGTGGATGCTTCCATTCACCGCCCTCTACCCCCACGAATCTGCCGAACAGACTCGGTGAGCGTTGTCAAAATAACGCTGCCGTGTTTGCCTAATGCTTATTACGGCTGTAAATCTCTCTGTGTAAGCCGGTCTAAACCGAACTGCACGCGGTGACACGGTCACCGGAAGTCCACCGCAGACATGTTGACCCCGACTCTTTTTTTGTGTGTAGGAAGGTCGTCTGCTTGCAATGTCAAATGTCGTCTGCTCGCACCGACTCGACTTTGGCTGGTTACCGGCACGCGCCCACAATGGCCGGTGTCGAGTGACATATTAGGCCGGCAGACGAGATTACCGACCGGGTACCAGTGGACATCCTAGTGGATAACGAGGCCTTGTGGAAGAGAGGTAGTTTCGCCGGTTCCCGCCGTGTGGCGCGCCCTGTGGTGTCGTCCGGAACACCACCGCATTAGTGTAGAGATGGATAGTGATGTGCATGGGAGCGTTTTCACATCTTGATGAACCTTGTTTGTTTGTTTGTTGTTGTTGTTTTACGTCCTAGCAACATCTAAGGTCATATCAGGATGAACCTTGTAGATCATGCACATTAGGAATATTATCACCATTTACAAAAGTAGGCATTGCGGATACTGTGTGTAGCTATTGAACAAAGTAGGAAATGTTGATATATATCACTCACTATCTGTATACCGCGATATATAGGCTACATTACATATGCATATATCTGTATATATATATATATATATATATATGCATGCTCTTAATAATAGTACTAGAGACCAGACGGGATGGCCGAATGAGCTGGAGCGTCTGTCTCCCATGCTGGTAGATCGTGGGGTCGTGGGTTCGAACCTTGGTCGAGTCAAACCAATGACTTGAAATTTGGTGCTTGTCACTTCCTAGCCAGGTGCTTGGCATTATTAGGAGAGGGCAAGGACTGGTGTGCTCAGTGTCAGGATAATGTGACTGAGTGGGATACCAGGTCATGGTTGCCGGTGGCCTGGTTTCCCAGTGAGACAGCACTATAAAGTTGTCATGAGTGCGCACTGTCACAAGTCGGTACCCGTCCTGATATGACCTTAGATGTTGCTAGGATGTAAAACAACAACAAACAAACAAACAACAATAATAGTACTACGCAAATGTATCAACGTAGTAACCATATGTTCATTTGTAGCACAACCTCTCAAATTGTGCACAGCAATTCAAACAAAAACACAGTATTCATTTCAGGAATTTGTTTTGGCTGTGGCTTTTGAATAATAACCTTTGATATTTGTATTTAAAGTTGCATATTCTGATGGTTTTGAGTTTCTGCACTACCCATCCCTGCATCCATTCATACACACATCCACTCATCCACTCATCCACTCATCCACTCATCAACTCATGACCCACCCACCCATCCACCCATTCACCCATCCACTCATCCACTCATCCACTTATCCACCCATCCACTCATTCACTCATCCACTCATCCACTCATGACACACCCACCCATCCACCCATCCATTCATCCACTCATCCACCCACCCATTCATCCACTCATCCACCCATCCACCAATCCACTCATACACTCATCCACTCATCCACTCAATAATTCATACACTCATGCACTCATAAATGCATACACTCATACACTCATCTACTCATACACTCATACACTCATACACTCATCCCTACATCCACTCATCCACTCATCCATCATCCATTCATCCATTCATCCATTCATCCATTCATCCACTCATCCATTCATCCACTCATCCACTCATCCACTCATCTACTCATCCACTCACCACCCCTCCACTCATACACTCATCCAGTTGTCCACTCATTCATCCACTCACACACTCATCTACTCATCCACTCATACACTCATCCCTACATCCACGCATCAACTTATCCATTCATCCATTCATCCATTCATCCATTAATCCATTCATCCATTCATCCACTCATCTACTCATCCACTCATACACTCATACACTCATACACTCATACACTCATCTGCTCATCCACCCATCACCCATCCACCATTCCACCCATCCATTCATCCACTCATACACTCACCCACTCATCCGCTCATCCACTCACGCACCACCTATGCACCCATTAATGCGCTCTCACCTCACCCTTATCACAATTAAATTTATCTCAGAAAATGATAGAAACTGAAAACTATCGTACTATGGAATTTTAACATATATTTTTAAAAGTTACTTCAAGCTAAGATAAACTAGATTGTATTGCTCAACCTAATTTATAATTATATATATGCACATGAAGTGGGCAAGACAACCCACATATGGAAATGCGGGCTGCTCGCCAAGACGAACCCGCATTGGCCATCAAATGTGGGGATGGGTTCGCTGCTGTAAATTGTTGCTAGAAGACGCACCGCAGCATTCCGCGTTACTCTCCTAGCAATGCAGAAGGTTCGAGCTGTCGGACCCAAACCCATCAGACATGTTTCATTCATTCTCTGATGTTTTAGAGCCTAATAGCGCTTTAAATACCGTAAGTGGGAGTATCTTGACTATAAAGGAAATGGAGGGGAAGTATGTATGCATACAATTGACATTTGAAGAGATTAGATGGTGTTGGTAGTAACAGAAATAAAGTCATGAGCTCTTAAAATGTGATTGAAACGTTCCTTGCATTCCTTACCCTTTATGAACAGGTCCATTATTACACTAACCCGTAACCGTCATGGTCAACCCCCTAATTATGGTTCATTATTATATATATTAATATTGGCCTTCTGCACAGATGAGGGAGTAATGTAGACATCACAGTATGTAGCCTGACCCTCTCCTCAGGGCTAGTAACCACCTTCTTAATACAGACATTAACAATAATAGGAAATATCTTGGGTGTTTATAAGTGACAGCGGCGGCGGACTACCGCATCGACCTTATGGTGCTGTCACATTACGATGCTTCTCGCCGGCGCGCCGCCAATGCACAAAATCACTTTTAATTGTCGACACACGTCAAACTTTTCGGCGTCTGCGCAACATATTGGTAGCGTGTGGATGACGTTGTGATAAAAAAAAAAAAAAGGTTTGGCGCGCCATACTGATATGACCTTAGATGTTGCTAGGACATAAAACAACAACATACAAACAAAGCAACAGTTTGGCGCAATGAGCCTCACGTATGCGCGGCATGTACCTAGCGTTCGCATAGCGTTATTCCAGCGCATCTAACGTATCTCGCCATGCTCCTAACATCGTCATAATATTGGCACCCGCGCATTGTCGCATGTCGAAAGTTTTGTGCAAGCACAAAACTTCGCCGATCCCCTGATGCGCGCCGCTGACCATCGCCGAACGTCGCCATTCATTAACGAATACCAACGTGCGCCTAATGCGCGCGTAACGCTTCCTGACGAATCCCGACGTTGTGCCAAAAACTCACATACATCGACACGCGTTGCCGAGAAGCATCGTAATGTGACAGCACCATTAGCAATGGAAGCGTAGGAGTATGGTATATTAATAGAACTAGAGGAACGGAACGGTTAAACAGTATACATATTAATATGCCAGAAACTCATACCCATCTGGTTATGTAACTTTAATGTCCCTTTATTTACAATTCGCTTGAAAACTATTCTCTGATGTCGTAGCCGATTATGAATTACTAGGAATCTCAATCAGGAAACCCAATCAGATCGATGCTTCCTCCTCTCCCTCTGCATCACATACACATCTTATCTACCCATCTCTGCATCTACTCATCCACTCATCCACCCATCCACTCACGCACCACCCATGCCCCCCATTAACGCGCTCTCACCTGACCCTTATCACAAATCGGCGATGTGCCTCCCCCACCCCAACCCCCACCCCAACCCCCACCCCCACCCCAACTAGATCTACCGGTTAACCTGCAGTGGTTACCCGTGACATCCTGACGGCCGGAAAGGCTGGTGCGAGTGTGTGTGTGCGCGTGGGTGTGTGGGTGGGTTATGGCAGTGTCTGTCTGTCAAGCAGGTGTCACCTCCGAGTGGCCGGCACACACGTACACCTGTCACATTACACGATAACCCGGGTTACTAATGAGGGGTGTTGATCAGGCTGCTTCAGGGTGTCATGGCTAAATCTGACATCTATGTCTAACTGCTTAGGCTTGATTATAATTCTAGAACACATTCGTGACCTCCTAATGAGTTGTAAATGGCGGGTCTGGGGTTACTTACATCCAACAACATAAATATTGTTATTTAATCAAACTAATCTAATGTAATTCATACCTTTATATGCGTGTTGGGTTGGATCTATTCACATTTTCCATAGATTTGAAAGAATTTACCTTTTCAATTGTATTGTGTCTGTGTCACTTGTGTGCGTGTTAGTTTTTTTTGTGCGCGCTTTTGTGGTGGAGGATGATTTGTGTGTGTGGGGGGAGGCAGGGAGGAGGCAGGGGGGGGGGTTGTAACAAGCCTGGCAGTACGGCTTGACTGGTAGTCTGGGGGTTGCACACTGCATCAATTTCCTGAATAATTGCAGTGTGCTTTCAACCCCACCCTAGCAAGCCGAGAGGCATGCTTTTGGATGACTTGCCATCAACTGGAGGATCTTTTTTCTTAATTGGCAATCCAATTAAGCGCAATAAACATAACACATTTTCCATATATATGGAATATATATTATCAAGATGTGAAAACGCGCTCATGCACATCACTATATGTACATGTTCGTGCATAAATGTGTTCTACGGTATGTATATATACATATATAGGTTTGTGGGAAAGTAAAGCGGAAGTGCAGACACCACACGCAGTGGGTGGTAGAAATTAGAATTAAAGAGAATAGCCTCTTGTTTATATTCATATACTAGATTATATAGCATATATATATAATAGTGTGCACATATATCATGCCATATTATGTATGTATTTTCCTCTTGAGTGTAGGACGCAGGGGGGGGCGGGCATCCGGCTACAAATCGCCACCTTGGGGGGGGGGGGGGGGGGGAGCACTCCACCAATGCGTCAGCCAGAAGGAAATCAGGAACATTCATTCCCCTTCAAGCATTTATACTTGCATAATGCATTTTACATCAGACGCATATATATATATATATATATATATATATATATAATAGTTGTCCTACATAATAAAGAAAGACACAAGACATGATAGTGGGTAAGAGTTGTAATCTCTGGCAAGAGGAACTACGCCCCTTGCCTAAAAAGACAAATCCGGCGGTACAGTGAGTGTATGTCGGGGGGGCAGTAGTGCGGGCACATACAGGTGGTGCCCCCCAATGGTTCTGAGTGTGAGCAGGATGGGAGTTTTTAGGTTAACAAGGCTCCTCCAGTTGATGACTGGGGGAGGACATAGGGATGGGGAGCAGATGGAAGCTTCCAGCCTTATTATACTCGTATAATGGCTAATACAGGATATAATAGTTGTCCTACATAATAAAGAAAGACACAAGACATGATAGTGGGTAAGAGTTGCAATCTCTGGCAAGAGGAACTACACCAAAGGACAGAGTCCCCCCACCCACTAGAGTTAGTCAGTTCATGCTGTGCAAGGTCAGTTAATAAATCTCCTCAGAGTGTTCAGTGGAGATGGAAAGTTCCATAGCAACACGCATATCATTCAGGATCTTGGTGATAAGAGGGGTCTTAAGGTAGGTGAAGACAGTGTCAGTAGACCAGTCTCCCCTCACGCGAAGTTCTTCAAGAGAGGCACTAGTCATGGAGAGGAAGGTACACCTACCCCAGCGAAGGGAGTGGGAGGAGACCTCCCCAGGGTCAAGGCCGGCCCTGGCTGCAAAGTGTTTTAAGGTTGCCTGGTAGTATGGGTAAGGCAGTGGGGTGGAGCCCCCTCTGGAAGGGGGAACTGGAAAGCCATGGCATCAGACGGGGCAAGGACCTCAGTGAAGTGATGTTCAGTCCAGTGGACCACACATATAAGGGTGTTGGGACAGTGGGAAATAGGGCCCTGTAGGACTCGTTCCCGGAACTGTATCATCTTGGATCTGTGGATGGAAATCAGCAGACCCCAAGGGAAGAACTTAAAGTCACAAAGGAGCAGGGAAGCGTCTGACAGGGTCACCTGGCACTTCCAAAGGAGGGCCCTAAAGCAAGGCGGCGCACCAGTCAACGTGGCCAGTATTGGAGGTGAGGAGGGCCAGCATCTTCAGCAGCATGGAAGGTAGCATGGGAAGGGCCTGCCCCGGAGTGTAGTGGCGATCTCGTAATCTGTATAAGTTATAGGCAACGAGGCATGCTGCCTAGGAAAGTTATTGAGCCCGCTGAGGTAGTTAAGCACAGACAAGTAGTTGAGTGTCCGGGCAAGCCAGGTCATGTAGAGGGCCAACTATGGTGAGGGGCATGTAAGTGGGGTGTGCGTCTCTGCAAACTCCCCCACAAATTCCAGGTACTTGTGCACCTGCACTGCCCTTGTAGTCACCGAATTGGGCACGTACGACTTGCTTTGATACCTGCCCTTTTCCTACACCAACTCTGAGAACCCTGGAATCACGGAGAGTATCATTGTCAAAGAGGTGTGTGCAGCACATGAATCTCCCTTGGTCAGCACTCAGAGGCGGCCCACACTCCCAGGGGCATTGAGGTGGCTCAGGGCATCTGCGATTTTGTTGTCATTGCTCTAGATGTAAACAGAAGATATTTGGAAGTTATTTTCAGTGGCCAGCCAGAAGAGGCGGAAAGAAAAAACATGATCTCAGGAGATTTTTAACGACCAGTGTTGAGGGCTTCCCAAACTGTTGTACTGTCTGTGACCATGACAACAGCTGAATCCTTCCAGCAATGGCCCCATGAGAGGGCAGCAGCATAAACAGCTCACATCACTGTGGGAGGCATGCAGGGCCAACAGCATCGTGTGGGAGATGGTGGTGACCCAGCACCCTACTGAGGTGCTGGTCCTCGCTGTCCCTGAAGGCCCCAACTACCTAGCTGTCAGAGTGGACGTCAGAAGCATCACTGTAGGTGGAGAGGTGTTGGGCGAAGCTGCCAAGTATGCGGGCCTTCCCATTGAACCTTTGCAGCAAACCCCCTCCACCAATCGATGTCGTCCCTGAATCCCTTGGAGAGGTGGACAAGGTGGTAGGGTTCACGGACACTACCGACACTGTCGTACACTCTATGACAGAAGGTGTGCCCACTTCTAACGACCTTGCTGCAGTGAGCAAACAGGCCAGCCAGGCCATCAAGCGCCTTCCTCGAGACCTTTCTACGGCAGGAGACATCTTCGAGGACGGTGAATAGGCATGCAAGCTTTTCATCAGGCAAGCTCATTTCAAGCCTAACAGAGTCAATGTTGATGCCTAAGAAAGGTACAACTGTGTTTGGGGAGGAGAGCTTTGGGAAGCTCACAAGAAAACCTATCCAGCGGAGGATAGCTATCAGTCTCCCCTGATCAGCGCAGCCCTGTTCAAAGCTACTGCTGATGAGACAAAAGTCGTCCAGCTAGTTGATAACTCTATCAACCGACTCTCTGGTGGCACATCTGACTACAAAGAGGAGAGACCCATACATAGGCAGTTGTCCTTCATGTAGGTGCTTCTGCCTTCAGCAAACTCCCAGTGGCGTCGCTGTCGATCTACGGGTAGAGGTGGAGGAACGGCTCTGAGAATCAGACGTGCTCCTCCTACTAGTCTTCCGTGCACGGGATCTCCTCCTGGACACGGTGCCGTAGCTGGAGTGGCTGTCAGTGTGGTCAGCATGAGCACTTGTCCGGGAGCGATGGCCCTCCTGTGGATCACACTCTGTGCAGTCCGGAAAGTCGCCCTTTCCTATTCTCCTCTTCCTCAGCCGGTCCCACTTAGCCAAAAGCACAGCCAGCTGCTCCTCTACTTCCGGAGCCTCAATTTCGCTGTTTGGTGCCTAAATCTCGGTTTTCACTGACCGGGCTCGATCGTCAATGGGTAGAGCATTAATCGCTGCCATGATATCTGGCTCCTTTTTGACTGGTCTCTGCTGAAGTGTGTCTCGACACAAGCTTAGATTGACCGTCGGCCTCCTCAAGCTAAGATTCCTTACATGCGGCATGCAGTATGCGAATGCGAATTCGGCAAAAAATCGAAACGCCTTGAAGTCAATGGGCTACATTCCTTACACGTGGTATGCGAATGCGAATGCGAATGCGAATGCGGCAACTTGATCGGTCCCTGTAGAGATCGGTGTGGCATACAGCATGCGGCATGTGGTATGCGAATAGAAACCTCAGTCGCACGTGTCCATTAGTTTTAGACTAGGAGAGGCGACTGATCATTATGGAACAGTCACACACACGGGTGCGGATGGGAAACATATGGTAGTGGTGGTGGTGGGGAGACTCATGCCGCTTACGGCATAGAAGGAATCCTCCCATTCGCATACCGCATGCCGCATGCCGCATACCGCATACCACATACCGCATACCGCATACCGCGTATAAGGAATCTTAACTTTAGCCTCTAACTGATAATGGCTTATACAGTGTATATAAACTGCACGTATACGCTTTATCCTCATATATATATATAGCTGTAAGTAGTATATGAACTAAGAATTGTGCGATGGCTATGTCGGTCGCCACGAGCCCGGTGTGACCTAATGGTATGTCAGGAGCTCACCTATTTAGTTCATCTCGGTAACATCTTTTGAGTCAATCTTCATTGAAGGGTCAATGCTAAGTGTCGTGTTCTACACAATCCTGCCTTTAAGAAAAACCACTTATGATTATGTCTATGTGAATAATTTATTATTCCAACACACGTAACATATGATATACGGTCATACTATATTGGTTTGTTGTTTTCAAACTATGCAGATTAATCACATTTCCCAATGCAGAGAATCCCGATACTAGCGCCACCACCGGCCGCATTCGACACTTTTAACCCATTGTATGCATTTTCTTATTTTCCGGTAAAAAAAAAAAGATCACGTGTGTGGAGCGGGAGAGTGACTATTCAAATCCAATAGGAAACAGTCCCACTGACATGAACTTAATTAATCCAAATCTGTTTTAGACATGCATGTTTTTTATTTGTTTTGTTGTTGTTGTTTTTTGTTGTTGGTGTTTTTTTTATCAATCGGATCAATGTGTTCAATTCACTGGGAGTGGGACCGAGGATTGATTGATTGATTGATTGGTGGTTGCTTTACGCCGTGTCGGCAGCATAGACCATATTCACAGCGAGGGACCGGGGATTGTGCAGTGCATGTAAGTTTTAAGACATATTTGTCCTGAGACCGAAATGAATGCTACTGTCGTGGGGGTGGTGAAAATGGGAAATATTGCGCCTAGAGCGGGACTCGAACCCACATCTCTTTGCATTCCGGGCCAGTGTGCTAACCATTACACCACCTAGGCTCCCGGATATCAACACACGACCCACGCCTACCTGTCTATGCGGTTACTTGCCTGAGAGGTCAGTGCAGACCACTACACTCGTCCCCCTGGAATTGTAAGTCTTGTAATGCTTACAATTACATACATACAGGCAATGCCCTAACACATACGTACACAGGGTAGGTTCAACAACCATACAGCGCAAAGCTTGTACAGGATCCTGATCACGGCAACCAGTGTCGTGGGGGTGGTGAAAATGGGAAATATTGTGCCTAGAGCGGGACTCGAACCCACATCTCTTTGCATTCCGGGCCAGTGTGCTAACCATTACACCACCTAGGCTCCCGGATATCAACACACGACCCACGCCTACCTGTCTATGCGGTTACTTGCCTGAGAGGTCAGTGCAGACCACTACACTACTATTACACGTGCAGAATCCCAATGCACCTTACCTCTATATGCAGTCACGCCGTTAATCTGCGATAGGAGATCGGGCAATGGTTCAGCGATACAGCATCCACTTTCCTTGTAGGATTGATTGATTGGTGGTTGCTTTACGCCATGTCGGCAGCAAAGGCCATTCATTATTCTTGGCAAGAAATGTTTGTTTTTGTTCAAACCATCGCTTTTACATGTAAAGGCATACAATCAATTTTTGGGCCAATCATATAGTTTCTGGTCACTTTCCTTGTAGGGACCAGACGGGATGGCCGAATGAATTAGAGCGTCAGTCTGCCATGTTGGTCACGCGGTTATTCTGTGATAGGAGATCCGGCAATGGTCTAGCGATGCAGCATCCACTTTCCTTGTAGGATTGATTGATTGGTGGTTGCTTTACGCCATGTCGGCAGCAAAGGCCATTCATTATTCACGGCAATAAATGTTTGTTTTTGTTCAAACCATCGCTTTTACATGTAAAGGTATACAATCAATTTTTGGGCCAATCATATAGTTTCTGGTCACTTTCCTTGTATGGACCAGACGGGATGGCCGAATGAGTTAGAGCGTCTGTCTCCCATGTTGGTCACGCCGTTATTCTGCGATAGGAGATCCAGCAATGGTCTAGCGATACAGCATCCACTTTCCTTGTAGGATTGATTGATTGGTGGTTGCTTTACGCCATGTCGGCAGCAAAGGCCATTCATTATTCAAGGCAATAAATGTTTGTTTTTGTTCAAACCATCGCTTTTACATGTAAAGGCATACAATCAATTTTTGGGCCAATCATATAGTTTCTGGTCACTTTCCTTGTATGGACCAGACGGGATGGCCGAATGAGTTAGAGCGTCTGTCTCCCATGTTGGTCACGCCGTTATTCTGCGATAGGAGATCCAGCAATGGTCTAGCGATACAGCATCCACTTTCCTTGTAGGATTGATTGATTGGTGGTTGCTTTATGCCATGTCGGCAGCAAAGGCCATTCATTATTCACGGCAATAAATGTTTGTTTTTGTTCAAACCATCGCTTTTACATGTAAAGGCATACAATCAATTTTTGGGCCAATCATATAGTTTCTGGTCACTTTCCTTGTAGAGACCAGACGGGATGGCCGAATGAATTACAGCGTCAGTCTGCCATGTTGGTCACGCGGTTATTCTGCGATAGGAGATCCAGCAATGGTCTAGCGATGCAGCATCCACTTTCCTTGTAGGATTGATTAATTGGTGGTTGCTTTACGCCATGTCGGCAGCAAAGGCCATTATTCACGGCGAGAAGTGTTTGTTTTTGTTCAAACCATCGCTTTTACATGTAAAGGCATACAATCAATTTTTGGGCCAATCATATAGTTTCTGTTCATTTTCCTTGTAGGGACCAGACGGGATGACCGAATGAGTTAGAGAGTCCGTCTCCCGTGTTGGTAGATCGTGGGGTCGTGGGTACGAACCCTGGTCGAGTCAAACCAATGAATTAAAAATTGATACTTGTTGCTTCCTAGCCTGGCACTCGGCATTATTAGGATAGGGCAAGGACTGGTTGGCTCAGTGTCAGGATAATGTGACTGAGTGGGATATCAGGTCATGGTACAGGTGACCCGGTCTTCCAGTGGGGGAGCACTATAAAGTCACCATGAGTGTGCATTGTCACAAGTCGGTACCCGTCCTGATATGACCTTAGATGTTGCTAGGACGTAAAACAACAACAAACAAACAAAACAAACAAATCCTTGTAGGAAGTCTTGGGTTCAATCGCCGGCCATGTCCCACCAATGCACATCTATTTGTAAACCTTTAATATTATTATTACGATTGTGTCTATGACCATGTTACTATGAGTATGACGCTTACTACTATTATCAAGAATGTATGTGTTACTACCTTCCCTGACGATGGGATTTAATTAGTTTTAATTAGGAAAGGAGTTGGTTGTCTCAGTGTTAAGATAATGGGACACAGTGGTATATCAAGGGCAGATACGTGGTATCTCAGTGTGGTAAGCAGCATAATAAAGGCGTGACAAATCTGTACTCACCCCGCTAGTTTATTTGTGGATTACATTTATTTGCTGAGCGGGAGAAATTTCCAGCCGCGCACAATTACTCGTCTTCATCCCACTGCTTCTTGTACTATCCTAGTAATGCTAAGTGCCAGGTTAGGATAGCGAAACGTGTCAATGTTAGATTGGCATACCAATGGCTTAATTCAACCAAGGTTCATATTCAGGGCTAAAATATAACTACCTGCGATACACTCCTTTGACTATACCAGATTTTATTATAAAGGACAGCCCCAATTACTCACCCAGCAATGGATATATTAAATGCAAAACATACACACACAAAAACAAACCGTCCCTCCACACATAATCGCACATATCTGTTTATATAAATAGAGTCTGAGTCTGAGTATGGACACACACACATATAGTGTATGTCTAATATATATATATATATATAATATATATGTGTATTATACATATATTATATATGGCCATCTAGGTATACGCCACCCCACTTACAGCTTCCCGACCTCAAATACAAAGACACGCCAAAGCTTTATTGAAAACGACGCCTCGGCCGGTACCCCGTGCAGAACAACATGTGACCCCCGCTGTCATTGTAATAGCTCGGATACTTGCGAAAATTGAGAAGTCTAGTCTTGGCGCCGGTCATACAAATTGTCTCAAATCAGGATGAATTAGCGGTGTTTGAAGGCTAATTGGGACCCGGTGCGGATGAGAGGCGGGGCCGGGCGGCGCGCCAAGCGGCCGCCAGGCGCGGCCCGCCCCGGGTGGGTTTGATTTGCACCGGGCGACATGTTAAATATGAACCATATTTTGAGGTAGGGGACGGGGGCTGCGGCGGTGGCGGCCGGGGGAACTCGGAGAGTGACACTGGCGGGTAGATCGGGGTTGGTGGGGGTGGGGGTGGTGGTGGGGTGGGTGGCCCATTAGTGCGTGTGGGTGTGGGTGTGGGTGTGGGTGTGGGTGTGTGGGTGTGGGTGTGAGTGTGGGTGTGGGTGTGGGTGTGGAGAGATGTTAGTGTGTGTAGGTTCTGGGATTCCGAGGTGTGGCAATAGATGGCGAAGTGGGGATGCATTTTTTCTAACTATGGTGAAGCATACTTACTAGGGCCGTCCTGACATGACCGTAGATTTTGCCAGGACCTAAAGCTCCAAGGACAAGCCACTTGCTACGATGATAGGCATGTTAAGGACTTTCTTAATTAGTTGTAATGTTGGTCAGATTTAATATAATATTATCTAACTAATACCCCTGTCACACTAAGACGTAACGAGCCAACGTGAGCCTAACGTGGTCATTTTTCGTCATGACGTTGGGTTACGTCATGATGACGTCAAAATGCCGTTAGAATGACGTCGAGCTACGTCACATTACGTCGTGTTACGTCGAGTTACGTCAAGGTTTTGGACATGTTCAAAACTTTCGACGTAGGTCGAACGTAAGGGTTTACGTTCGCCGTACATTCTGTTCACGTTCAGTGAACGTCAATGACGTTAAACGGACGTTATTTCAACGCTGCTCACTACGTTCAACTACGTTCCACTACGTTCCACTACGTTGACCCACATTAAACCAAGTGCAAAAGCCTACGAGGCTTAATGGGAACATCAGGAGAACGTCAGGAGAACGTCAGGAGAACGTCAGGAGAACGTCAGGAGAACGTGCATTCAACATACGTTCAACGTCTCATGACATAGCTAACGTCATGTAATGTTCTTCTGGCGATGGAATAACGTTCATAACGTTCCGTGAGCTTAGTGACGTTGTCCTCTCTCGGTGATTGACGGTATCACTATGCTTTACCAACGTTATGTTCTCGTCCACTACGCTGCATCCACGTTCAACTTGTGCCCAAATTTGCATACTACGCTGAGAAGTTCAACGTTCTTCACGTTCTCCCTACGTTGACGTCGTTACGTCGTAGTGTGACAGCCCCATTAAGGCCCGGTCACATACACGATAGTGGACATAGTTGAAAGTAGTTGAACATAGTTGAACGTAGTTGAACGTACCATCATCTGTATTTCTCCAGTACGTTTAACTACGTTCAACTACGTTAGCCTCCACTACGTTCAACTACGTCCACTAACATGTATGTGACCGGCCTTTACATTAGCTAAGGTGTGTCTTTACAGGACATACACCATACACAATCTATGTCTTGTATGCTTAATTGTTAGGAAAATGTATATAATGAACACAATCAATTATTCATGCAGGAACTCAGGACAATGTAATAAACTTTCATCTGCAGATATTAATAATAACCCATTGTTTTCCTCAAACAATCGCAGCAACTGCATTCACAACATGTTTTGCATTGAGCCGAAATGTATGCAGGTATTGCAGGTATAGCAATACCTCAGGGAGTTTGATGCCCCTGCCTTGCAGAGTTGTAAACCACTGCCTTGTGGTACAGGTTCTTGACAGAACCAAAGGCTAAGGGAGCAAACCCTGAACAGAAAACCATATGACTGTGGCAGCATTAAGGGCGGTTGATGTATGGAACTTCCAACGTCTCCCGACCAGGCACTGCAGGGACAAATAGTTGTGCGCCTGTCTTGACATGTTCTTGCCGGTTTGAAACCTCTATTTGCTCCCAGAGAGAGTGCCGCTGATAACTTGCAAAAGCCAGCAGCACTTCAACACTTTTGCAGGCAGCTTTCATGAAATGTACAACCGCAAAAATGGAGAGCAGCAGTCAAGTAATGAAAGCAGTCTTTGTCGCGTCGCGACCGACAGCATGATGATGACTCGCCGAAAAGGTGCAAAGAGAATTGAATGAAATAAGGTTATACCAGTTCCGCCCACAATGGGAGGGGTGATTTATTGCAGACACTAAATCTAATAATAAGATAAACTTACCATTTAAATGCGTTTTACTTGTTTAAATGCCATTAAAAATGGTATGGGTCTAAAACTTATGAATTATTGTGTCATATTCTTTAACGCCAACTGCTGCTACATCAGGTATACCGATGTGTCACCGGAAAAACACTATTCCTTTACAGTAGTAATATATACAATGTTTGTACAATCAAGAGGAGCTTTGCAAGACCATGACCTACACAAATGACGCTGTCCTTGTTCAACCCCCACAAGTACCCCACCCTTAAGCCCCAGTCAGACCTCACCGGATTGAGGAACCGGATATAAAACGGACACTGTCCGGTGAAATATGGCAATGTATGGTTTATATATGGTTGGTATCCGGCGTGTCTGTTATCTGTCCAGTGGTGTCCGGTACAAGTTTTGAACATGCACAAAACTTGTACCGGACACCACCAGACAGAAGTGTATGGTTGGTGTCCATTTTAAGTCCGTTTCGTCCATTTGGTCTGTTTCATGTCCATTACTCCTTCTTTAGGTGTCCGTTTTGTATCCTGAAGAGTCTGGTGATGGTGCTGTGTGAATTCGGTCCCTTGGTTTTTGGTGCATCCGTGAACAGTCCAGTTGGTTTCCGGTAGGTGTCCGGTTGGTGTCCGGTTGGTGTCCGTTTGGTGTCCAGTCTGTCCGTTTGACATTTGGTTGCCGTCCGGTTCTCGTCTGGTTCTCGTCCGTTGACTATTCGTTAATGTCCATTTAGCATCCGTTTAGTGTCCCTTTCATCCGGCTGCCATTGCAACAGTTTGACACTGAACACCACCGGACTAGACAATTCTTTGCCCGGTGGTGTCCGGTAATCAGTCCGGTAAGGTCTGACTGGGCCTTTACAGTTACCCACCCCGCTCACTACCATCCACAATTCGTCACTCGTCACAGCTACCATACCCACCATACCTCATCCACACCCACCCCCACACCTACACCTACCACCATGCACACACCTTATACCCACAAACATCACCCCCACCCCCACCTAACATCATCACCACCCCCTCACAACACCACGACCTCATACCAACAATACCTCAGAACAATGCCACCTTACATCACCAGCTCACAACACCACCAGTTCACAATAGAAGCACCTCACAACACCACCACCTCATAACATCACAAGCTTACAACACCACCACCTCACAACACCGCCACGCAACAACACAACACCAACACTACCTCACAACACTACCTCTACCCCCACAACACCACCATCACATCACAACACCACCACCTTACAACAATACCATACCACACCACCGCCTCAATTCCATTACCACTAGTACCACCAGCCAGCACCCATTCTCCCCGCTCCTACCCTGAGCTGAATCCTGCGGACAATCCGACCATCTTCCGCTGGTCACCATCACTTGTACACATGACACTGTCCCCGGTACCAGCAGCCTGATCTTCCAGTGAGGCAGCACTATAAAGTTGCAATGAGTGTGCACTCTCGAAAGTCGGTACCCATCCTGGTATGACCTTAGATGTTGCCAGGAAGTAAAACTCAAACAACCAACAACATTGTAACAGTGTCGCCCTGGCCCAATGCCGCCCCGATTGAAGCCAGCGCACCGTGACTTTGCATAGAGCACTCCGGCAAACAATAAAACCGGCTGCCCCCTTTTTACGGCTCGTCCCGACCCGAGTGCGGGCTTTACGGGGTAGGTTTACGAGCGGCCCGGGAAGTGCCCGGGGCACCGGGCACCGGGCACGGGAGGTGCGTGCCGACTGCGGCTGGCGGCCGCCGGCCCGACCCGGTGCTCCTGGGTGGAGAGCTGGCGGGATATGGATGGGGTGGGTGGGATGGGTGGGATGGGTGGGGGACGTGGGGGGCGGGTTATGTGATGGGGATGGGGGTGCGACGGATCTATTCTCACCCGTCACCCGTTTATTCTTTTAGTAGCGGATGCACGTTATATCACGGACCATATCCGTGAAAATGTGCAAATTGTGTATTTTCCTTGTGGCCATTAAGTTGTTAGCTGTAAATACAATGTATATACGATATATATATAATATATATATAATATATATAATATATAATATGTATATATATATATATATATATATATATATATATATATACTTCTCATGCCTTCAGACGTAGCTACTACCGGTGAGATGTGACATGGGGGCTTAGCTATTATTATTATTAAACAAATATTAATGCGGCCACCATATTGCTACCGGTGAGGTGTGACGGGGGGGGGGCTTATCTATTAGATTACAAATATTGATGTGGCCACCATATTACTACTGGTGAGGTGTGATGGGGGCTTATCTATTAGATTACAAATATTGATGTGGCCACCATATTGCTACCGGTGATATGTGATGGGGGCTTATCTATTAGATTACGAATATGGATGTGGCCACCATATTGCTACCGGTGATATGTGATGGGGGCTTATCTATTGGATTACAAATATTGATCTGGCCACTATATTGCTACTGGTGATATGTGATGTGGGCTTATCTATTAGATTACAACTATTGATGTGGTCACCATATTGCTACCGGTGAGGTGTGATAGGGGTTTATCTATTAGAGTACAAATATTGATGTGGCCACCATATTGATACCAGTGAGATGTGATGGGGACGTATCTATTAGATTACAAATATTGATGTGGCCATCATATTGAGAATGATACCAGTGAGATGTGATGGGGGCTTATCTATTAGATTACAAATATTGATGTGGCCATCATATTGATACCAGATGGGGGCTTATCTATTAGATTACAAATATTGATGTGGCCACCAGTGATATGTCAGGGGACTTATCGAGTAGATTACAAATATTGATGTGGCCACCATATTGCTACTGGTGAGGTGTGATGGGGTTTATCTATTAGATCACAAATATTGATGTGGCTACCATACTGCTACCACTGTAGTACCAGTGAGATGTGATGGGCGCTTATCTATTAGATTACAAACATTGATGTGGCCACCATACTGCTACCGGTCATATTGTATATATTAGATTACAAATCTTGATGCAACTACGACACACACAAATCTAAGTCATTGGCGTGACTGGGCCTTTAGCTACACTGGCTTTGTGCTTAACAAGAAAAGGTCTAATGTCAGTTTTCTGTTTATTTAATGTATACGTGTATGTATATATATATATATATGTGGGTATGTATGTATGTATGTGTGTGTATCTATGTATGTATGTATGCATGTATGCATATATCATGTATGTATGTATGTATGTATGCATGTGCCTGTCTGGTACCTTCGATATATTCTGAACCAATCAACACAGGTATCAATAACGCTATTGTCGTATTGCTTCATGTATTGTAAAGGCCGAGAATCTCCTATGAGCAGATTGCGACTAGGCAGGTTGCTTCTCCCACTACATAGGAATTCCGTGCGCAGAATATGGGGCAGCGACCAGGTCACCCGCTAATGGAACCAGGTGGAAGGGTCAATGCATATATACTCCCGAGATCACACACAGCGCAAGAGATGGCTAAGCTATATATATGTATAAATATATGTGTGTATGTATATATATGTATATATATAACAACTATCGCCGCACATAAGTCGAGTTCAGACTGGACGCGGTTGTCGAATCGCTAGAGCGCAGGCTTCCCGTGCGGAAGGTTATGAGTTTGAATCCCAGCTGAGTCAAACCAATAAACATTGACAGTTGTCACTTTGGTGGCCTGGTGCTTTGTATGAGTAGGATAAGACAATGACTGGTTAGCACAGAATCAGGATAATGTGACAGATGTGGGATATTAGGTCATGGTGCCAGCAGCCCGGTCGCCCAGTTGGGCAGCACTATATAGTTGTCATCAGAGTGCGCTGTCACAAGTTGGTAGCTATCCTGATATGACTTTTGATGTTGCCAGGATGTAAAGCAACAACAAACAATAAGTCGAGTTCGACATACCATTCCAATAGTCTTGAAGCCCTCAACTATTATATTCTTGTGATAAGATGCTTAGTCATCTCCGTAGATGTCAGTAGCTATTACTAGTATTAGAAAATAGGATCCCATGTGTATTCACAGTAAATCCTTACAAAGGAAGAAAGTGCATGTTACCGAAAACCAGATCTGCAGATGGGAAAGGTCCAGTAACCCAGAATACAAAGGAGCACATCAAAAGGACATTCCATGACCAGTAGTTGAGTAATAAGACAATAATAATAATAATAAGCAGGAGGATTACATACATGAATAATATTTGCATAAGTACTTTATACCTCACGTAAATGATATCACCATTGATATAGATATATAGATATGATAGTGGTGCAATTAAGTTATAAAATAATTGATCATAGACTAGTTAATAACATACGTCGTGTGAATATAATTATAATATCCATTTGACATTTGTTTTCTGCCATTTTAGACAGTCTATTCAACTGTATTCAGCTGTCATTGAAAGTAAGCATAAGCTAAGATTGTGAACTTCAAGGATGTAAGGTCTTGCATCATACACCAAATGATTTCTACGATTTCTGCAAGGGAGGGGTGCATGATCTAGCTCTACTCCACACTAAACACCATTTGTGATTATGTAATATACACGTTAATGCACTGACGAATTAGCAGCTGCTGACAGAAACAGACACACTTGTTATCCGGACCGCACTCTGTCCACACCTCTCTCTATCTCCTCTCCGCCGGCCTTGCTCCTCCTTGATATGTCTGAAAAGAGTTCCAGGAGGGGGAGCCCACCGGCATTTCACTTTCTACTCTTACTCTGTCCGTGTCTATGGCTCGCTGGTTGGTCGCCATACAGCAGATAGACATGGTCCTTTGACTCAACTCTCCTCATTTCTCTTTCCTATACACTACCCTTTTTTTTTCTCACAGGCATACTCCTCCCCCTGACCAGGGCAGTTGTGTGCTTGGGTGGGGCCCTGTACCTTTACGTTTTCTCTCGCTTTGTTCTCATTGCTGGAACCACCGCTGCACCAATCTTTACCCATCCTTCCTCGAAACCCTTGCTCCTGTTGACTGGATACAAGTGCCAACTACCGCTCAACTACCGCGGGACCTAAGAGATTCAGGGCCACCTCAACGCTTCGCCTGTTACGACGTTGTAAAGATGTCCCCAGCTTCTACAACACTCCCTACTGAAGTTAAGTCTTCAACCAAAGATTGGGCCAATTTATTGGAGCCTCTCTATTAATGTTGCAGTTCTGCAACCAGTAACCGTCGTAAGGTTACAAACCACCCCCAAAGTCAAGCATCTGCTGGTATTTGTCTCTTTCTCATTGCTGGGTTTGGTCAGTTATGACTTCTACAATCTATTTGGATGTTGCCGTCTAGATCCTATATCCAGTTAGTTCACTACTTTTGGAACATGCATAAAGTACGCCTCGCTAAATTTGCTAGGTTTCAAGACTCAACCATCTACATACCATGCTAATTATAGCATGATTCTTACCCACTCTATGAACAGAAAGCATTTGCATTGCTTTTCAGAAGAACACACCCGCCCGGTCAGCACACAAGTGTTAATAGTTACTTGGTAGATGTAGTTTCTTCGAAGACCACGTGACAGTGACTCAGTTATTTCACTCAAATCTTCACTGACTTGAAAGGAAGGCCTTGGCCCAATTCTATTCCAGTTGAATGAGAGAATGCTCATTCTTTACTGCAGCGATTTATATTCATTGCACAGTCCGACAATAGGAAGGCCCTGTCACACTACGACGTAATGACGTCAACGTAGGGAGAACGTGAAGAACGTGGAACTTCTCGGCGTAGTATGCAAATTTGTGCACAAGTTGAACGTGGATGCAGCGTAGTGGACGAGATCGTAACGTCGGTAAAGCGTAGTGATACCGTCATTCAACGAGAGAGGTCAACTTCATTACGTTCACGGAACGTTATGAACGTTATTCCATTGCCAGAACTGTATTACCTGATGGCGAAACGTTGAACTGACGTTCTCCTGACGTTCTCATGACGTTCTCCTGACGTTATCCTGACGTTATCCTGACGTTATCCTGACGTTCCCATTATGCCGCGTGGACGTTTCCACCGGGTTTAATGTGGGTCAACGTAGTGCAACGTAGTGCAACGTAGTGCAACGTAGTGCAATGTAGTGCAACGTAGTTGAACGTAGTGACTAACGTTTTAATAACGTCCGTTTAACGTCATTGACGTTCACTGAACGTGAACAGAACGTACGGCGAATGTAAACCCTTACGTTCAAGCTACGTCGAAAGTTTTGAACATGTCCAAACCTTGACGTAGCTCGACGTAACACGACGTAATGTGACGTAGCTCGACGTCATTCTAACCTCATTCTGACGTCATCATAACGTAACCCAACGTCATGACGAAAAATGACCACGTTAGCCTCACGTTGGCTTGTTACGTCGTAGTGTGACAGGGGTATTAGATCCAGACTTGCAGGTCGTGTACTTTGCCTTAGCTTATTTCCGGCAGGTGGTGTCTAGATCTGCAGTTGGCGCCAACCGTCCGTCCTCATCCTTAATTTCAATCATTGACTGCAATATGCAAATTATGTTTCCCGAGTTAACTATTGTTAAGGTTGCAGACTAGATCAATTGAAACTTTAAACCATTGTGTGTAAAATCATCACATCCAACACCACACACAAAGCAAGCAGGAACGTAGTGTGACAGACAATCAGACGGGATGGCCAAATGAGTTGAGCATCCGCCTCCCGTTTTGGTAGGTGGTGTGATTCGAACCCTGGGCGAGTCAAACCAATGACTTAACTATTGCTACTCATCACAGCGTTCGGCATTACTAAGATTTGGTAATGAGTAGTGGAATGAGGAAATCCAATTTTTCCGCGATAAAAATGTCCTCTGCCTAATCAACTAATATACAAAAAGATAAAACTGTTTTGTTAATCACATTAGGGGCACACTTTTGTCATAACCTATCGTGACAACTAATTATGTCCAGCTTGCAACCAAGCAACCTGTATAGATATATATATATATATATGCATATATATATGCATATATATGTATATATATGCATATATATGTATATATGTATGTCTGTATATATATATTTATATATGTAAAGAGAGAGAGATGTTATAACTACGTAATCCCTTAATCACACACGCCTCGCGATGACGAAACATGGTAGGACTCTTGCCATGAATTTGTTTCTAATGTAGATTTCATGGAACATGTCCTGGCAGATAATAATGCTACATTAGTTCAAATACCTCCACCACCTTCCGTCATCTATGCTAAGGCTGCGACCCGGTGTTGATGGGGCGTATCTTCAGCCCTTCCAAAGGGACCGGGAGTACTCAGAATACCCGCATTGCACGCTGCTGTCTCCCCTACAACCCCCACCCCCCCACCCCCATGCAAACACCCCAATTCCATCTCAACCTACATATCCTCAAATCCCTATATTCATTTGAGATTAAATTTAATCTGCGGATTCGAGCTACTTATTACACACAAATAACATGATGACTGGTACAATAGGGGTATTTTTTAATTGCCTTTTGTTTAATGTTGTCGGAATGCCCCCCCCCCCCCTCTCCTACATTCATTCTCCCCTTCAATCCCCAAACACTCCAATTCCATCTCATCCCACATCTCCTCAATTCCGAATAATCAGTTGAAATAGAATTTTGTCCGCGGGTTCGGCTACTTATTGCGCACAAATAACATGACGACTGGTACAATAGTGGTATTTGGTGTTTTTTTTAATTGCTTTAAAAAAAAAAAAAGTTGTGTAATGTTCCCCCCTCCTTTTCGTCAGGTCATGGTTATTGCCATCACCCAGCTCTGCTCGACATGGTGTACTTTATGACGACGCTGAGAGTTCCTGCACTCATTGGGACCAGACGGAATGGCCGAATGAGGTGAATGTCCGTCTCCCGTTATGGGAGATGGTGGGGTTCGAACCCTGGTCGAGTCAAGTCAATGACATAAAAATTTATACTTGTCACTTCCTAGCCAGGTGCTCAGCATTATTAGTATATGGCAAAGACTAGTTGGCTCAATGTCAGGATAATATAACTGAGTGGGATATCAGGTCATGTTGCTGGTGGCCTGGTCTCTGAGTGGGGGAGCACTATAAAGTCGCCATAAGTGCGCACTGTCACAAGTTGGTATACATCCTGATATGACCTTAGATGTTGCTAGGACGTAAAACAGCAACAAACAAACTAAGTCGGATATCGGGTCATGGTGCTGGTGGCCAGGTCTCCGAGTGGGGCAGCATTAGAAAGTCGCCATGAGTGTGCACTGTCACAAGTCGGTACGCGTCCTGATATGAACTTAGATGTTGCCAGGACGTAAGACTCCAATAACCTGCACACCTGGGCTACGAGCGCGGTCTAATCTCGACGTGACGCACAGAAGCCGCGTTTACTTGAGCAGAACGCAGGTAGAAAGAAACAGGCTTCCCGTTAAGTGCTTCAAGCCCGGGGCGCGTTGCACCACACAATGGGCACTTGGCACGTCTCCCAAGAACTGGGCATATATATATTTTGTGTGAAGTGGGGGTTAGGGGGAGGGGGGGTGAAGCTTGGTTTGAGGGCTTAAGAATTCAAACATCAACATCTAACAATCGGAGTGAGTTTGCATACTTCTCGCCTTATATAATAATGAGTTATGCACCTGTGCTTTTGGAGATGTGCCTCTTTAGTCTTACCCCGGATGAGATATGTGGAAGGTATAACCGCGACATCCCTTAATCACACACGTCCCGCGCGATAAGATCTCACACCCGGTCGCTAGGCGACAGCCATCAACGCTCACCACCCCCCACACCCCCGCTTTGTCACACACCTTTCTGACAGCCTTACCCAAGTGTGCATAAGGATAGCTCTGCGGGAAATACAACCTACTGTCGGCAGGTCATTTAGTATACTGTATCGGCGGCAGGCGATACCCTGCAGATAAGACGCCCATTCCGGTCTCGTCTGCGTTGTCAGATAAGCAGGTGTGATTGTGATCGTACAGGTTTATAGCGCAATTCATCGTAGCTATTAGTAGAAAAGGTATATGCAAATGACCGGAAAGATTGTGGGTTTTGAAGTAAAAGCACCAAAATTTGGAATGGCATTAATAATAGTCGTGAAGTGGGCGAGACTATAATCGAGCTGTGGCCTGGGTGGGCTTGGGTCGAGCAACCCGCATTTGGAAATGTGGGCTGCTCAGCAGGACAAACCGTCATTGGCCATCAAATGCGGGGAAGGGTTCGCTGCTGTAACTCGTTGCTAGGAGACGTGTCGCGGCATCCCGCGCTACTCTCCTAGAAATGTAGAAGGTTCTAGCCGTCGGGCCGGACCCTTCAGACGTGTTTCATTAACACTCTGATGTCTTAGACGATATTTAGGCTTTAAATACTGTAATTCGGAATATTGTAACTCTAAAATAGGGGAGAAGTATCTATTCATACCAGCAATATTTGGAGAAATTAGATTGTATTGGTAGGAACAGAAATAAAGTTGGGAGCTCTTAAAATGTGATTGAAACGTTCCTTGCATTCCTTAATCTTTATGAACAGGTCCCTTATTGTATTAACCGCATAGTCAACTCTATAACAATGATTCATTATTATCTCTAGTGCCAAGGGCCTTCTGCCCAGCTGGGGGAGTAACAAGGATCTCCCCATATGTAGCCTATCCCTCTCCGTGGAACTAGTAACCATCGTCTTAACTTAAACCTGAATAACAATTAGTAATATCTCAGGTGTTTATAAATGACAGTGGCGGTGGAGTACACCAGCTGCCTTATTTCGGAATGATATCAATTAATACACATAGAATGCGGGAGGAGTAGAGCCCATAGACAATGATAGTAATTAATACACATACAATGCGGGAGGGGTAGAGCCCGTAGACATGTAGCACTCAGGCTGTCAGCCCTTAGCCCGGAATTCATTCAACAAAAGCAGTCAACCAGCGACAGGAGGGAGAGGCGGCGGCGGCAGCACCAGGCGCGGGGAAACCTTGGACTAATAATGGAATCAAACAAACACCGAACGGTTAAAGTAGTATATGATTCCAGATTATGGGATAGCTGGTTTCTCAAGTAGAGCACCAAAATGGGTGGATGGAATTGATAGGAAAGTAGTACATTATTTTCGTAACCAGACGGGATGGCTGAATGAGTTTGGTAGGTGGGAATCGAACTCGCGGGTTCGAACCCTGGTCGAGTAAAACCAATGACTTAAATATTGATGCTTGTCGCTTCCTAGCAAGGTGATTGGCATTATTAGGATTGGGCAAGGAGCTTAATCAACTAATCTATACACAAAAATAGGATAGTGTCTATATGTGTGTTTTTTCTTCTTCCAGTGACACCCATATATTGGAAGGAATTCACACTGGACCAAAATTCAAATAGTTGATAATTGTTTTATCTTTGTGAATAGCAAACACGGGGAAAAAAAGAATAAAACATATTTCTTTCCTGTATGTCTTCAAACAAGGTAAATTCATTTCCATTATCAGTTTATTGAAATGGAAAACAAAGTGGTTGGGTGTAAATAGAAATCCAAAATGGTTGCAACCAGGCTTAGGTATTGAAAACTAAGTCTTCTGTATATTTCATCACAATACATGGTTGCTGTTGTTGGTGCTTTTACCACAAATCTCACTAAGCATTTCACACGTCTCCCTGACTTCATCAAATATAATCATAAGCAAATCACCACCTGCACCCGTGCCAGCCGTCGCCGTATAGAAATGACGAGGCAACGTTGGACTTTAACAGAGAAGGACTTGAGGAGCCCCATTGAAACCACACATACCTTGATAACAAAAAGATGCACATACAAAAATACCATCCCACCTG
Source organism: Branchipolynoe longqiensis (assembly GCA_030323885.1). Lineage (NCBI taxonomy): Eukaryota > Metazoa > Annelida > Polychaeta > Phyllodocida > Polynoidae > Branchipolynoe > Branchipolynoe longqiensis. The sequence goes on from CM059187.1 coordinate 127,092,542, forward strand.
CCGTCCTGATTCGCCATGATTTATTTCTTGGACAATTGAGCGCCGAGCGTGAGGGACCCGCGACACCCCTTCCTACACGTGTTCCTAAAGTCTTTATTCTCAGTCCAATTATGTGTTATTAGCTCATTTATACGGGGCTCTGGTGTCGTGTTCATGACGAGGTGTATCAGGGGGACAAGCGGAAATGTGCACTTAATATAAACACATACACACATTCGGTGCATTTTATGGAGCGAAAAAAAAACCACACCAACCCACTAAGGAAATAGCAAAATTAAAAGACAAAAGAAAACGAAGAACCTATAGCCGTAGGGGAGGGGAGTGTGAGGAGAAGTTGCTGCTTCTGTTTCAACATTCAGTCTACTCCATAAGCATCCACCCCTGTTCAACTACTACCCCCACCCCCACCCCCAGCCCCACCCACTACCCCCACCCCGCCCCCGCCCCACCACCACCCCCAGCCCCACCCACTACCCCCACCCACTACCCCCACCCCTACCCCCACTGTCATTCGATAGTTGTTGTGGTGTGTGTGTGTGCGCGTGTGTGCGCGCCGTGAGTGTGTGTTGTGCATTGATCGCGCCCAGGCGCATCTTAGACCGTACCCCTCACTTTGTCGGATCGATGGCATTAAAACATGGCGCCATTTAGAGGCGCCCATCCCACGCCCGACCCCCGAGAAGAAAGCACGGCTCTGGTGTGTGCATATAAAAGCGGCGGCGGCGGCGGCACAAGAAGGCAGGCGGCGGTAAAACGCCGGGACTAATTGGCGTGATTGTATCAATGCGCACTGCGTTCGGTAACCGTTATGGCGGGGGATCAGCCTAGCACAGGTTGAGGTGTGTGTGTGCGTTGGGGGGGGTCATTAATTGGAGCAGGCATTACTGCGACAAGCAATGCGCATGCGCGGTAGCAGACGAAAGAGCGAGAGCGGTTTGGATGCTGGGGGTGGGGTGGGGGTGGGGGTGGGGGGTTGCGGATGGGTTGGTGGGGGGTGGGGGTGTATGGCGGAAAGGTGCAAGGGGGGGGGGAGGAGGTAAGGGGTAGGAGGGGGGGGGGTACTTAGTTTGGTACACGGGGCGTGGATACATAAAGGGGCAATAGGTTGTAAAAGGGAAACGGGTGATATGGGCGGAGCTAAAATATTTACCAACCATAATTACTTGAGAATGAGAACAGAGGAGTATATTTATTGCGCCATTATCATAATATTATAAGGGGAACTAGTGAATATCAGTTGATGTATTGTATTTAGTTCCGAATTAGAACATAGACATTGTTTTATTGCACCGTTCGCGTAATGTTTCAAGTGTCTGTGTAATTCGAGGTGTTGTGTTTCTTTTGCGTCTTTATATAAATACTAGAAATGAGCCAACGGTAGGTGTGTACAAGGCATAATGCCTTGTACACACCTACCGTTTGTGCGCACCCACCTACCGTATACGATCTAAAACTGCCCGTTTCGCACACAAAATCGCTATGTGTGCGCTCCCTGCGCACACCTAGCGATTGCAATTCGCGCATAAAACCTCAGTTTTAGGGCTAAAACTGGCCGATTATGATTGCGATTCGCGATTCGAAAAATGAGTCGGCCCGTTTTCAGTTTTAAGCGGGTCGGGTCGAGTCGGGAGTTTTAGTGCGCGAATCATAAACGGTAGGTGTGTACCAGGCCTTACCGAACTATGACCTCCAATCTTATTGTATTACAAGTAGTCCGGTCATTTATTAACCGTAGATTAACTGTGAATGTTAAGAACATCACTAAGATGAAGAAAAAAAGAAGATTTTGTTTGTTTGGGTTCATGACCTCCCAATATCTAACTCTAAGGGCCAAGTCATACGCTGAATTAACATTATTAGAATATGCTGTTATCTCGCCAATCAGCGATGTTTGTAATTGGTAGTTGGATGATAGCATGGTTGGTGATGAATTAAACTGGATTCAACTAATTGTTGTTTGTTGGTTGTTGTTTTATGATACAACAGCATCGATTCTAAGGTCACATTAGGATGGGTACCAACTTGTGACAGTGCACAATCATGACGATTTTATAGTGCTGCCCCACTGAAGACCAGGCTGCCAGCAACATGACCCGATACCCCACCCCGTCACATTATCCTGATACGGCGTTAACCAGTCCTTGTCCTGTCCCACGTAATGCCGAGCGCTAGGCTAGGTAGTGACAAGTATCAAGTTGATAAATCATTGGTTTGATTTGGCTGGGATTCGAACTCCCGACCTTCTGCATTGGAAGCCTGCGCTCTACCGATTCGGCTACCGCGTTCGGTGTATTCAAATACAGTAAAACCTCTCTTACCGAGCACATCCACAGATCGACCACTCTCCTACATCAATCGGTTTATTTGGGACCGAAACGATTGCCCACACAATACCATTGTAACGATACAAAAAAAACACTCCCGAAACTTACTATCTACCTAAATGGACCATTTAAAGTCGGTCCATTGTTCGGTCGATTTAGAGAGGTTTTACTGTAGTTGGAAAGCTATTGTCACCGCAGCCCATCCTGCGCACTTAAGCTAAGATTCCTTACACGCGGTATGCAGTATGCGGTATGCGAATGCGAATGCGGCAACAAATCGAAACGCCTTGAAGTCAATGGGCTACAACCCTTACACGCGGTATGCGAATGCGAATGCGAATGCGAATGTGACAACTCGATCGGTCCCTGTAGCGATCGGTGTGGCATGCGGCATGTGGCATGCGGTATGCGAATAGAAACATCAGTCGCACTTGCCCATTAGTTTTAGACGAGGAGAGGCGACTGAGCATTACGGAACGGTCACACACCAGGGTGCAGAGGGGAAACATATGGTAGTGGTGGTGGTGGGGTTACGGGTTCGCATACCGCATAGAAGGAATCCTTCCATTCGCATACCGCATACCGCATGCCGAATACCGCATACCGTGTGTAAGGAATATTAGCTTTACCCTACCACCCCAGCTCCCCCCCCCCCCCCAATTCTCACCCCATCCACCACCCCACCACCACCGGTACCTCCGACTGCCTTCACTGGTGACTGACTATACATGCTTATACCTTATACCTGGTAATAAGCCATTGATCATGGTATGTCCCATCCAGACAGGTGAACAATGGTGACCAGGATCTGGCGTCCCGGAAGTCACGGATCCAACGCCACGGATCCAGTGGTGACCTTGCCCACCAGGCTGCGTGGCCTTGCCTCCAGGGCGCGACACGGCGCCTCATTAACCCTTGACCCGGAATCAAAAGACAACCGGATGGCGGGACCCGGCGTCCGGAAATGAAGTTTGAAATGAAACTTGTGTGGTGTGTGTAAACATGCCGTGGGGTCGGTGTCCATGTCGCGCCCTGCCGCTTTACAGGGTCGTGCTGGATGGAGACGGCAGCCTTTTCACAAGTCGCCTATTACTAATAATTCACCGACCGGAATGCTCAAGATGAAATAATTAAAAGTTCAAAATATTAATTAGAACCTCATGCTTTAATATCCAACAAAGCAAGTATATATGATGAGATTTAAGTCGCATGAGGAGCGGCTGGGGGTGAGGGGAGGGAGGGAGGGGGGGGGGGAGGGAGGAGGAAGATATTTCTGGTAACATTGTTTACGCTGAACTTCTCGGGGGATAGAGTGACGGGTGTAGAGTGCCGGCGGGTTGTTATGGGGATTAGGAGTGTCCGTGGCAGGTATCAAGTTGCCGTGGGTAATCAGGGAGGCGTCTCCGGTGAGTGCGATATGATGGGGTTATTGATAAGTGATTAATGGGTGCACCGGTTTTGTACCACGAGGGTACTGTGTGACACGGGGCAGAGGTATTGCATGTTACAGGTGACGATTTCAAGTGCGCCCATTACAGGTGAGAATTAAGGGTGAGCTTTGCAAGTAGAGGATTTCAGGTAGAGCTGCACAGGTAAAGCCCCACAAGTGAGGTTGGTTGGTTGTTGGAGTTTCACGTCCTGTAAATATCTAAGGTCATATCAGGATGGGTACCAACTTGTGATATTGCACACTCGTTGTGACTTTATAGTGCTGCCCCACTGGGAGACCAGGCCACCCACACCATGTGACCTGATATCCCAATCGGTCACATTATCGTGACACTGAGCAAACCAGGCCTTGCCCTATTCTAATAATGCCGAGTGTATGGCTAGGAAGCGACAAGTGTCAATTTTTAAGTCGATTGGTTCGAGTTCAAACCCATTGGTTAGAATCCCACGATCTTCCAAACTGAGAGACGGACGTTCAACTCATTTGGCCACCTCGTCTGGTCTCCACAAGTAAGGCATTTGAAGTCAGTGTTGTAGATAAAGCTACCCATTTGACTATTACAGGTCAATACCCATACAAGCGAAGCAGTTCAGGTGATGATTCAGTGAGTAAGGTAATGTTGGCGACGATGGTACTATTGGTAGTTAAATGAAGGGTCGGTGTGACTCACAGAAAAGAACATTGTAGTTCAGGTAAGTCCATTGCAAGTAACGCCATGCAGCCAAGAAGGATAACTATATATCTGTACAGCTGAGGATTACATGAACAAAAGGTGTATGTAAGTATTGCAAGTAAGGACAAAACAGTAATTAATAAATTGATTTGTTTAAAGCTATGTCATGAGATTAAAATATACGAGTTTTATTGCATCAGCCAATTTGAATTTGACAAAGAGATTGCCTTGATGTGAACCCTAAGGTAGCCATGGTAACAGTGGCCTTTACGAAGAGATGGACTTGAAGACATCAAGGTCATAGTGGTTGGTGGGTTGCTCACACCACGAGTTTTTGTAATATGCCTCCTCTCCCATTGCCACTACTAGTAACCACCTAATTAGTTCAACATCAGATACCTCTTCTATCATCATCGTCATTGTCATCGTCATCGTCATCGTCAACATCATCAGTATCATCATCATCATCATCACCATAATCATAATGATTATAATCATAATGATCATAATCATAATGAGCATAATCATAATCATGATCATAATCATCATCATAATAATCATCATCAGAATCATCATCAGAATCATCATAGTAATCATCATCAGAATCATCATAATAATCATCATCAGAATCATCATCAGAATCATCATCAGAATCATCATCAGAATCATTACCAGAATCATCATCAGAAGCATCATAGTCATCATCAGAATCATCATAATCACCATCACAATCATCATAATCATCGTCATCATAATAGTCATCAGAATCATCATCAGAATCATCATCATCAGAATCTCACAGTGCAAATTGTTGTAACCATATCGCCCTCTCCCATTACACCATGTTAGTATTTTATCATCAGCTACCTATTTTTTCACAATCATCACCATCATCATCATCTAGATATACACCTCACAATCTCAACATTATCACCTCGCAAATCACCATCATCGCAGATCCCATAATGCTATGGTCACATAGCCCACCATATAAACGGCACAACGCATATATCAACACACGCAAGCAGCTCACTAAAACAATGCAATCACCTCACTAAAACAATGCACCCCGCGACCTCATATTGCCGAACCACCAGTCGGCAACCACCAATCACCCACATATAGACGGCCATTACACACGCAGAACGATGACAACTTCACCACAGGACGGGGTAGCCATGTGGGTAGGGCACCTGCTTCTTCACGAGGTTCGCTCTCCGACAGAGTCAAACAAAACTGTGTTATACCCCTGTCACACTACGACGTAACGAGCCAACGTGAGCCTAACGTGACGATTTTTCGTCATTACGTTGCCGTACGTTGGGTTACGTTATGATGACGTCATGATGACGTTAGAGTGACGTCGAGCTACATCATATTACGTCGTGTTACGTCGGCGCGCGTCAAGGTTTTGAACCTGTTCAAAACTTTCGACGTATCTCGACGTGAAGCCGTCACGTCAGGATGACGTGACAATGACGTTAGGTAGACGTTCCGCGATCGTTATAGCAGCGTAAATGACGTTAGAGTCACGTTATGTCACATCAGACCGACGGCCCGGGTGGGAGCAAGGTGTGGGCAGCTTTTTGCACGTTACGGTCACGTTACGGTCACGTTACGGTCACGTTACGGTCACGTTACGGTCACGTTACGGTCACGGTTACGGTCACGTTACGGTCACGTTACGGTCACGTTACGGTCACGTTACGTTGGCGGTACGTTGGCGTTACGGTCACGTTACGTCCACGTCGCACCCGTTACAGCGACGTTACGCTCACGTTACACTAACGCCCGGTCACGTCGCCAATTACACCTCCCCCCTAACGTTGTCACGTTACAGCTAAGGTCATGTCATACACCAACGTTACTTTCACGTTACGCTCACGTCCACAATTTGCATATTACGCCCATAACGTCGACGTAATATAATTATTTTCACGTTCTGCCTACGCTGACGTAGTCACGTCGTAGTGTGACAGGGCCATAAAACCGAAGACTTATACCCCTGTCACACTACAATGTAATGAGCGAACGTGAGCCTAACGTGGTGATATTTCGTCATTACGTTGATGGACGTTGGATTACGTTATGATGACGTCATAATGACGTTAGAGTGACGTCGAGCTACGTCACATTACGTTGTGTAACGTCGATTAACGTCGAGGTTTTGGACATGTTCAAAAGTTTCGACATAGGACGAACGTAAGGGTTTACGTTCACCGTACGTTCTGTTCACGTTCAGCGAACGTCAATGACGTTAAACGGATGTTATTCCAACGCTCCTCACTACGTTCAACTACGTTCCACTATGTTGACCCCCATTAAACCGAGTGCAAATGCCCACGGGGTGTAATGGGAACGTCAGGAGAACGTCAGGAGAACGTCAGGAGAACGTCAGGAGAACGTCAGGAGAACGTGCATTCAACGTACGTTCAACGTCTCATGACATAGCTAACGTCACGCAACATTCTTCTGGCGATGGAATAACGTTCATAACGTTCCGTGAGCGTCATTACGTTGACCTCTCTCGTTGAATGACGGTATCACTACACTTTACCGACGTTACGCTCTCATCCACTACGCTGCATCCATGTTCAACTTCTGCCCAAATTTGCATACTACGCCGAGAAGTTCAACGTTCTTCACGTTCTCCCTATGTCGACGTCGTTACGTCGTAGTGTGACAAGGCCCACACCAAGCTGATGCTTGTCATTAGCCTATCCTGAAATGACTACGGATAGACCAAGGACTGGCTGGCTAAATGTGAGGATAATATGACTGAATGGAAGGCCATCTCCCGATGCCAGTGCTCCAGATCCCAGTAGGGCAGCACTATAAAGTCACCATGAGTATGCTCCTCTGCCTTCACTCCACCCAGACCGGTCACTTGCTTGAATGTTTTCCATTACATATCCACTGCCCCCTTTTATTTTTATTTAAATAATTTCTTCATGAGTAGACCGCCCTTTTATTCACATGGTTGTCACCTGATGAATTCTCAGATGGTTGTAAGTTGATGCTTTCCTGAATAAACCAGTGCAAGCTAATGTCTGTCTTTTGGCTTAAAGTTGCATAGTCCGATGGTTTTGAGTTTAGGTCATTTTCTGAGATAAATATATTAGATTGATCGTTATAATGTACCTTGTTTTAGTTTGAAGTAGGTTTTATTTTAAATGGGTACCTTTTGAGATATTTGAAGTGCAAACATGCTAATTTAATTTTGGCAAGCATGCCAAAACTATGACACCATCATCATCGTCATCATGCTGTCAGTCGCGATGTGACTAAGACTGCTTTCATTACTTGACTGTCACTCTCCATTTAGCTCTCTGCTGTGAGAGTGATGTCCATGAGTGGGTCTTAATGTCTCTCAGCTTCAGGTTTCTCTTGATGGTACATTTCATGAAAGCTGCCTGCAAAAGTGTTGAAGTGCTGCTGGCTTTTGCAAGTTACCAGCGGCACTCTCTTGGGGAGCAATTAGAGGTCTCACACCAGCAAGAACATGTCCAGACAGGTGCAATACTATTTGTCCCTGCAGTGGCTGGTCAGGAGATGTTGGGAGTTCCATGCATCATCCGCCTTTGATGCTGCCACAGTGACATGGTTTTCTGTTTAGGGTTTGCTCCGTTAGCCTTTGGTTCTGTCAAGATCCTGTACCACAAGGCAGTGGTTTACAACTTTGCAGGGCAGGGGCGTCAAACTCCCTGAGGTATTGCAATACCTGCATACACAGCATAGACACTATGACACCATAGCCTTTTGCAGTAACAGGTTTTTATTAAATTGCCTCAGTATTCCCATCTATATGGCGATGAATGTTTGATAAGTGCACCAGTATTTAAGTTAGATATGTAGAATCAAATCCAGATGATTGTTATGATTTTGAAAAGTTGATGCTTCATGGGACTATGCATCTTTAAGTAAAGCTGCATAATCCGATGAAAGCTCTAAATGCTCAAAAACCAAGATGCTTATCTAGATTTGAATCTACACACCTCATGCTAGGTACACACCTACCGTATACGATCGTTTTTCCGCACCCACCTACCGTATACGATCTAAAACTGCCCAAAAATCGTGAGGTGTGCACTCCCCTAGCACACCTACCGATTGCGATTCACGACTAAAAACTAATTTTTAGGGCTAAAACGGTAGGTGTGTACTAGCATTACGATTGCGATTCGCGATTCGAAAAATGAATCGGCCCGTTTTCAGTTTTAAGCGGGTCGGGAGTTTTAGTGCGCAAATCCTATACAGTAGATGTGTACTTGGCATAAGATGAGAGGACTTTTTTCTATATTTAAATGGCAGAAACTAAAACCATCGGACTATGCAACCTTAATGGAATTTCCCACTGGAGGACTAAGTCTAACAATCTGAAAGCCTTCAACCAAGATTATGTCAAGACGAACAAGAATGACAGCTGAGTGAGTTGAGCGTCAGCTTCCCGTCTGACAGGTCGCGGGATTCAAACCACATGGTCGAACCCCGACTGGGCTAAATCAAGTACTTACAATTATATATTTGTCACTTCCTATTCTGGCAATCTGCATTATTAGTAGGATAGTTGACGGTGTGGTGGAGTGAGGAAGACCAATTATCAGTGATTGAAATTTTTAAGAGATGTCGGTTATGTATGCAGTATGAATAAGACATGATCCATCGTCGTACTTTGTGAATAATACAGCTGTCTTAGTCATGGCGCCTCCTGTTCCACTTCACCATGGCCATTTCCCGACCCACACATCCACAATCACCAAGTAGCCCCCGCTCGCCACTCCCCGTAACCGGATCCCCAAAGACCCGCCAAAAGTGGCACAATGGCAACGCCTTCTCGGTGGGATTAACCCCGGCCGGGATGGAGCCGTGGCCCTCTGGCGGTGCACGCGAGAAGCTTCGACACCTGACCACCAGGGGGACGCCAAGACAGCACGCCACCAGGGGGCGATACTGCGCGCACGCCACCTCCAGGGGCCTCGAGGAACCATGATTCGTATGGCTTGTCTTATTAAAGGGTCACCAATAGTTGTCGCAAAAGGAGGTAGTCAGTCACCGGGCTGTCTCTGTATCATCTAATTATTTGGTGTATCATTTTTTGGTTTTAAATTATTTGTTTTTGATTTTGACATTGCTAATATCCTAAATGTATTATCACTACCCGCATTCCTTTGCCTCGTCTGAAACTTGTGGGTTTTTTTTAATATATAGGAAAGAAACGACGTTCGTTTACGCATGCAGGTGTTTTCAAAAGTGGTTGAAGATTTCTTCTTAAAGCTGCATAGTCTGATAAAAGGATCACTTTTTATTTTCAAACCAAAACACTGACCTAGATTTGATCTTGCTTCTCCAACTTAGATACTGATGCTCTTATTAAAGTCTCATACTTTGATGAAAGCATCAGATTTTCCTGACGAAAATACTAACATAGATTCCATCCTACATATCCAACTTAGAGATCGGCGCACTTATTAATAATGTGTTGTTGGATAGATGGATTACTAAGTTAATTGAATAGAATCTGTTAATGCTGAAGTCTATGGTGTCAAAACATTTGAGTGCATGCCAACGGTATTTTTTCATGTTTACACTTCAAATATCACCAATGTTAGCTATGTACAATCATTATAATCAAAACAATTACACAGTCATGTGGGACAAATATGGAACCCTTTTTTGGTAGATGTCTTATTGAAATTGGAGCATAAACACCCGTGATATCTGTCAATTAAAAGGCACTGAAACAAGGTAAACTCAGCTAACTGGACCGTGTTTATGCGCGGTTTGGACTCCCTAGTATAATAAATGGTAATTCAAACTTCTAAAAAACTAGATATCATCATTTTAATGCACTTATCTATTTCAAACAAAACAACAACAAACAGAAACTAAACAAAAACATCGAACTATGCAACTTGAAACATGTTGCTGCATAGAGGGCATACTAAGTCAATGTAATAGAACATGGTACTACTGAGGTATATGGTGTCAGAATTGTGATGTGGAGGCCACAATTAATTCAGGTTGTTTTGACTTGAGATATATCCAAAAGTAACTATAATAGAAGTTGCATAAAACTAAAATAATTTCATTTTTGACAATCAATCTAATATACGTATCTCTAAGCGAAGGCAGGAACAAAACCATCGGACTATGCAGCATTATGTTCCTATCAGTATCAGAGCCCTATTCTTAACTGACGCATTATCGCTCACAGGTTAAAGCTGCATAGTCCCATAAAATAACAACATTTCTAAACCAAAGCAATTATCTAGATTTGATTCTACATATCTAACTTAGATATTGGTGTAGTTATCAAACATTTGTCATCACATAGAATGGAATACGTTCCTGCAGAAGCCTATGGCGTCAGAGTTTTGGTGTGCTTGCCCAAATTAATTTAGCATGTTTGCACTTTAAATATCCCAAAGGTTAGCCATTTAAAACAAAGGTTATTTCAAATTAAAGTAAAGTCGATAATAACAATCAACCTCATATAGATTTATCCCAGAAAATGACAAACTCACAACCATCGGATTATGCAACGTTAATGTATGGAGATAGATATATATATATTCACTCCCCTTGATCAAATCGACGCCGGTCGTTTAAAGAACTGACATAAGAAGGTGGGTGTTGAGTCAGTTTCACGGCAGATTGAGCTTTCTAAAAAGAGGAGGAATAACACATCCCCTGCCTCAAAGCACAGACAGACACACCATCCAAACACACAAAACATACACAGAGTACACACACGCGGGCGTGAGCAACAAAAGCTGAAGAAGCACTAAAATATCGGCTTCTTGTATACATGTGAGTCAAGGCTGCGTAACTAATGCCCGAGTCTCCGTGCAGGGTACAGGCACGCCCACTGAGAACCGGCACAGAACAATAGAAGGAGGAATTCACGTGAGATATAGCGGGATGTGAGGGAGGGAGGGCGGGGAGAGGGGAGGGGAAGGGGCGGGGCGCGGGGAGGGGTTGGTGGTGGCAGATCTATCACAAAGACACCAACGATGAAAATGTATGAGTGGTCGGGTGCATTCGCTTACCATGGCATTAGCTTTCAGTGACGCTGACCAGGCGAGTGTAACAGGGCTAAGTGGGTGGCACACACACGGCCTATGTATGTATATGCATCTAGGTAGGGCCAACGCCGGGCTTGGGAGATGTGTGTCCCCGGGCTACCGATGGCTGACCAGTACACACGGCACCACGTGTCTGTGTGTGTGTGTGTGTGTGTGAGGGGTGGGGGTGTTGGTTGCTGAATATAGTCTATTTGGTCATAATATAGTTCACCTTTTAGGTCATCATCATCATCATCATGCTGTCGGTCGCGATGCGACAAAGACTGCTTTCATTACTTGACTGCCGCTCTCCATTTAGCTCTCTGCTGTGAGAGTTGCGTCCATGAGTCGGTCTTAATGTCTCTCAGCTTCAGGTCTCTCTTGATGGTATCTTTGAACCGGAGATGGGGGCGCCCTCTCTTTCTGTAGCCAGAAGACAGTTGAGAATAGAGGATCTGCTTTGGTAGCCTGTCTGATGACATCCTCATGAGGTGTCCAGTCCACCGGAGATTCTTTTTGATCAGAAGATCTTCCATAGAGGGCAGCCCCATCCGTTCGAGTATTTCCTTATTCGTCACTTTGTCCTTCCAGGTTATCCTCATGATTGAACGCAGATGTCGCATCATGAAGGCATGCACCGTTTTCACCTGCTGTCTGTACACTGTCCAGGCCTTGGCTCCGTATAGTAGGGTGGATAGCACGATTGCGCGGTAGATCTTACCTTTGACCCGAATGGACACATGGTGGTTGTTCCAGAGTCTCTGGCGTAGTCGGCCGAAAGATGCGCTAGCCTTGGCCATCCTCCTCTGTATCTCAGCATCAATGCGTCCATCACTTGATATAGTGCTTCCGAGATAGGTGAATTCCGGAACAGAGTTCAGCTTGTTTCCGTCAACCATGATCTCCTCCTCTCGTGTTCTTGTAGAGTTGGGTTGGTACAGCACCTCTGTCTTCTTGATGTTAATTTTCAGGCCAAACTTCTTTGATGCATCGGAGAAAGCGTCCACTATTTTCTGGGTCTCTTCAGCAGAGTGGGAAACCAGTGCACTGTCATCTGCGAATAGTAGCTCTCTCACCAGTATCTGAGTAGTCTTGGTCTTCGCTCTGAAGTGTGCGACATTGAATAGGTCAGCGCTCTGTCTGGACTGTATATAGATGCCATCCCCCATGTCTCGGAAAGCCTCGTCTAGCATTGCTGATAGGAAGATGGAGAAGAGTGTGGGGGCCAGTACACAACCTGGAGCATGTTCTCCTTATTTGACACTCCAGGGCACACTGCCTGGAGGGCGGTCATCTTATGTAACTTCTGCGCCCTCCTAAGGAAATGCCAGGTCACTGACTCTGACTCCACCCTCCTCAGGAGCAACTTCAAATTCTTCCCCCCTGCCATACAAAGTCTATCAGACAACCCTGAAAACGTTCGCGAAGAAGGCAGGGCTCGAACCATCTTCAGTCTCCTCCCACTCTCTCCACAGGGGTGGCTGCACTTTTCTCTCCATGTGTGGAGCCACCATTGAAGAACTCCGCACCATGGGGGACTGGGCATCTGACACGGTTTTTACATACCTAAAAACTCCTCTGACCATCCAGATTATGGATGACATGTGTTTAGCCACGAGGCTCGCCACCACTATTTACTAAGCTAGAGGTTGGCGGATCCAGAGATTTTTGGCATATAATCCCTTGCCAGAGATTAACTTACTCAACCCGCTACATTATTTGTCTCTCTTGTTAATTCTACTGTGGATAGATATATGTGATGTACAAAGTATTATGTGAGTATAAAGAATCGCAAAGTAATATTACTTATTATTATTGTTATCCTCCGTAACATACAACATTGTACCAGTGGGAGCCATCTCGCCCCCCTCACCTCTCCTAGATGTGATCAGTGTCAGTCGCACCGGAGGATTTTTTTCTCTTTTTACGGGAAATGGCGTATAATCCCTTGCCATAGATTAAATTACTCAACCCACTACCTTATTTGTCTCTCTTGTCAATTGTACTGTAGATAGATTTATATATATGTTATATATTGCCATATATATTGCCATATAATATTGTCATATTTATTACCATATACATTGCCATATACATTGCCATATACATTGCCATATATAGTGTCATATACATTGCCATATATATTGCCATATATATTGCCATATATATTGCCATATATATTGCCATATATATTGCCTTATACATCGCCATATATATCACCAATCCCTTAACCGGGATACACACACATGTAATCCTGCACACATGGACACACATATATAACGCATTATACGGATATAAATGTTATGGGAGCACATATATTTTGCTAATTCCTCCATCGGTGCATTGGTGGAGTGCCCCCCCCCCCCACCAGCTGTCGGGAAGTTGCATACGGGTGTCCCCCCCCCCCCCTTCGCGCCACACACATTGGAGAAATGATATGTTGGCGACGAGGCGGGTAGAGGGGGGGTGGGGGAGAAATCAGAACCAGGACAATTGGCCACCAGAGAGGGTGTCCTCCTGCTCTCAGTGAAACACAATACAAGACCGTGTAGTTTCTGATGTGAGCCGTGTAACCTGTTCGTTCATTTTAACCGGCACAATGGGTCAAACTCAAACTAGACTTTCCCCCGATCATCAAGTTTCCGGGGCGCGCCTTTTCATGGTCCCGGTTCCGGTTCTGGTGTGACCTACTCATCCTACTAACAAGTCTCAGGACCCTTTTTAGGCTAATAAAATTATCCCCGCGTTCTATTTAGTTTTTTTTGTGCAACGCAGCACGATCTAGTGAAGGATTCGGGATTTTTTGTTATGTCAACATTTTTAATTAATTAACTTAGCATGTTTGCACTTCAAATATCTCAAAAGTTACTTCAAACTAAAGTAAGGTAGATTATGACGATCAACCTAATATATATATATATATATATATATATATATATATATATATATATATATGATGTGTAAGAGTTATGCGAGTATAAAGGTGTGAAAGGGAATGTTCCCTGTATGATCACCCATGTGTTGTGTATTACTTTACAGAAACTCAAAACCATCGAACTATGCAACTTTCAAAAATCAGAAAGTGGGGCCCCCTACCGGTAACCGATATGTGGTTATGGCGGCCGCACGCAAAGGACTCTGGGATCGTGTGACCGCAGTGCGGGGCAAGCTGGTGAGGCACTCATGCAACTTGTCGCTCTGTGCCTGCCTGGGTTAGGGGTCAACCAGCAGAGTTCACTCACAAAACGTGAGAGGTAATAAAAAGAAGAGTGCATCCAGGCCTGCCGAACCGACACCGGTCAGACTGGGTTCATTTCATTTGTTCATTATTTCCGTCCTCTTCTCGTTGTCAGTCCACTCAGTCACAGGTGTGGTGACCCAATCAGGTGAAATTCTTTTTAAAAAATCATTTGTGTTGTTAACCCACGAACACATCAAATTAATAAAACTCACGAGATAACCTCATGTTCACACGATTTAATGGAACAAGAGACGAATAGTTCAGGCGCAAAACCACGTAAACGCCAATCCCAAAATGGAGATAAACGTTGGAATCAAACCCTCAAAAACTTTATCTTTTTATATTCCTTCTCTTTTGTTCATTGCTTCATAACCATGTGATAATATGAGAAGTGGAATTAGTGAGAATTAGGATTATTTTCAGGTAAAAATCGTTTATGTAAAGTACATTTGTGAATTGGCGTTCACATGGTTTTGTGCCTGAACTATTAATTGAATTTCAAGTGAGGGTGTTTTATAATTGTGAATGCGTTGTTATGAAGAATGCATAACATAAATAAAATAGATGATTTAAAAATAGAGACGTGTGCTGCTGAAGCTTTGCAAGTGCCTTCTGTTGTGTCTATCCATAAAATAAGTCAATAAGTGTTAAAGAAAGCACGCTTATTGATCAACATTTCCACGCAGCTATACATATATATAGCTATATATACACGCATATACATATATATATATATATATATATATATATATATATATGTATATATGTGTGTATATATGCATTATGGTTCGTTTTGCGGATCAGTTAAACTTCACTAACCAAAAAGCTATACACAGATATATATTAAGCTAGGATGGAGATTACGCTCTGATAAACCTACTGGAAATGTAAATCAAGAGATAATATATATTACTGTATCCGTTTGTATAACTCGTTGTATTCTTTTTTCGCATGATCTCCGCTTGTAGCTATCGGTCATAGATACATACATACAGCATGAATGGGAAAGCTGCAATAGCAAACTTTAATAGTGAGTTTATAGTTGCATTGTCCGATGCTTTTGCGTTTCTGGCATTTCCCAAGAAAATATATTAGGTTGAACGTAATCTACCATTCTTTAGCTTGGACTTTGGAGTAACTCTGCTTTAAAATAACTAACTTAGGAGACATTTGAAGTGCAGACACACAAAATTACTTTTGGCAGGTTTGTCAAAACCCTGACCCCTTGACATCAGCTTTAATAGGTTCTATTAAATTGACTCAGTATTCTCTTCTATCTAGCACCAAATTCTTAATGAGTACCACTATCTAAGTTAGATATGGAAGTTAAAATGCAGATAAGTGGTCTGCTTTTGATATTTTTATGCGTTTATCGGATTGTGAAACTTTTATCTCCAACAGGTGGCGCGTGTGTTAGTGGTGAGTGACATGAAACTATATACAAGGTATGGTAACTTCCTTCATATTGTCATGATCACCCGTTATTGTTTTTTTTTATTAACGTGACAGGTTATCTAATAATATATATGCATATTTTGAAATATATATATGAAGAGTTCAGGCACAAAACCCTGTAAACACCAATCCAAGAACTTACTTAAAAGAAAATATTTATACCTGAATGTAGTTTTAATTCTCACTAATTCCAATTTTCATGTGATGAAATGTTTATGAAGCAATGAACAAACAGAAAAAGGAATGTAATAAATTAACCTTTAGAAAGTTTGACTCAAATATTTATCTCAATTTTTGGATTGGCGATTACTGGGTTTTCTGCCAGAGCTCTTCATACACACATAAGTGTGTGTGTGTATATATATATATATATATATATATATATATATATATATATATATATATTTTTATATATATATATATATATATATATACACACACACATATATATATACAGAGAGAGAGAGATAGAGAGAGAGAGAGAGAGAGAGAGAGAGAGAGAGAGAGAGAAAGGAACATGATTTCCAGCGATGTTGCTCTTCTACCAAAAGCATCACCAGGTAGTTTCCATTATTGTACAGATTGCCCTAATCTATCCTCATATATCAGCAGTGGAGACTGTTTGACTCCTTCAATATGGTTCAGATTTACAATGCGCTTTATAGCTTCTTTCCCACGGTGGTGCCGAGGCCAGGGGACCGTGACGGGGAGCCCCCCGTGGAGATGCCCGGAGGACGGTCGCACCCCTCCATGATGGCCCCCGCAGAGTGCGTCCCTGCCCGCCCCCCGTAAATCACCGGACGCAGCGCCCACAATGACCGGCGGTCGGGTCCGGCCCGGCGCCCTGCTTAATACACCCGTCCTAATGCCTGTTTACATATCATTACAGCCGTGAGATGGCCGTTAAGATCTGCCGCCGATTGATACTTAAAGGCCCCCGTTCGCCTTTGTGATCAGATAGAGTCAAGTGGTGCGGTTGTGGAAGGCGGGGAAGGGCGCAATGCACCAACAACTCGCCGATTGATTACGCCGAATATTAACACCCTTGCTTGCCAATACTGACAATGTTTCTGTGTATGTTCCATAATGATACAAATAAGCTCAATTCAAGCCATTGCAAGGAATTGAAGTCGTTGAAATAGTTGACATGGCTATGGAATTAAAAGGCATCTCCGTCAGGGTTTGACAAATATAATTTCAGTGCTATTGGAAATTGTTATGGTCGATGCCGATACCGATACCTTCAGGGCTTGTACATATTGGCTAATTGATGTTGGCTCTGACATACAATGGCGGTACCTTAAGTGCTTTACCATATTCCCAGTGACCGTGCTGATGGTTATCAGTGCTGATGAGGTGTCGGTTTGTGTGTGTGCTGTACCTGTGTTGGGGTGGGGCGTCGGGCAGTTGTCGGCATAAGAGGACCGGAAACAGGTTTACTTACATAATCACCGATTATTTTTGCTAACCTAAGCCAATGTAGGTTACCCAGGGTTCTGTGAGCCATGGAGAACACATGTCATGGTAGCATAGCTTTTTTATTCTTATTCGGCCAAAGTGTTTACTGATTGGACAGTATGCATAGTAATTTGTCGATCTTTAAAAAGAACCATATACTTAAATGTATTAAAAACAATGTGTTAATGAAGTGTTGATTTGTTGGTAAGTGGTTCCGCAGGTACCCGTATGGCACAGTGGAGCCATTGGTAGGCGTGGCCCTTATAGCCATTCCGACTGAACTGGACATGTTCACTGACCGCTTCACCGTGGGAAAATCTGTCTCATCCGCTAAGTACGCGTTTAGTGACCACTGCACTCACTACACTCTAGCCAGTCTCTCAGACCACACAGAACTTAGCAAGTAAATAGCTGGTTATGTACTGTTATTGTAGTTCTTATAGAGACCATCTTATAAGTTATAGAGTTCATCGGCTGTTTTTGTGTGTGCTTTGTTTTTTTGTATGCATGGAGAAGGTTCCAAGGTGAATCCAGTCAAATCACAAACAGCCTGGGTGTGTGTTGGGGGCGGGGGGGGGGGGGGGGGGGATCTGGCTGTTGGAGAAAAGAGTAAAGCAATGACAGTAACTTGTACCTATTCCTCCAAATGGCAGGAATGTTATATCATCTTCAAATTTCCTTTCAACTATCAAGAATATATAAGGATGACGTAATGCATACTTTCCCCCATTGCATCCGAAGTCTGGGCCATATATATATATTTATATATGTATGTGTATATATAGTATATATACATATATTTATATGCATATACGTGTGTGCTATTTGAGAAGGCGCATACATTTTCGTAATATCCTCAGTTACCTTTTTGAAGTGAAAATTTGACAATTCTATTTGTGCATGCATGTCAAAATTCTGACGTCACAGTCCTAAACAGTAACAGGTTTTCTTATATTCCATGCAGCAACACAAGCTTAATAAGCGCATCGGGATCTGAATTAGATATGTTGGATCATAGATATTATCTAAATAAGTGTTTTGATTATGAAAATGTGATGTTCTCTTCAACTTTAAAAGCTCGATTATGAATCTGAGTCAGCAGCTGGAGGAAGGTGGGTGGAGAGGAAACTGGGAATAGGGGACAAGAAAGGAACAGGGGAAATGTCGAGGAAATAGTGAAATAGAAGATATGGAGATGGGGGGACGAAAGGAAGAGTGACTGCAAGCATGTTCAAATTACGATATTGGATTATATGGATAAATTGCTGGTTGGACATAGTGGTGTGTACCCAATTGTGAAGCCATATACGATATATAACTTATGTAGTGGTCTGCACTGACCTCTCAGGCAAGGAGCCACATAGACAGGTAGGCGTGGGTAGTGTGTTGATATCAGGGAGCCTAGGTGGTGTAATGGTTAGCACACTGGCCCGGAATGCAAAGAGATGTTGGTTCGAGTCATGCTCTAGGCGCAATAATTCCCATTTTCATCACCCCCATGACACTGGTTTCCATGACCATGATCCTGTACAAGCTATGTGCTGTACGGTTGTTGAACCTACCCTGTGTATGCAAGTGTGTTGCATTGCCTGTATGTATGTAATTGTAAGCATTACAAGACTTACAATTCCAGGGGAATGAGTGTAGTGGTCTGCACTGACCTCTCAGGCAAGGAGCCACATAGACAGGTAGCCGTGGGTATAGTGTGTTGATATCATGGAGCCTAGGTGGTGTAATGGTTAGCACACTGGCCCGGAATGCAAAGAGATGTGGGTTCGAGTCCCGCTCTAGGCGCAATATTCCCCATGTTCATCACCCCCATGACACTTATAAGGCATATCACCCCACACACACTCCCTCACACCCAGCCACAGACACAATGCAATACGCACAATGCATCCTTTATGTGCGTAAAGCAGATGTGGAGGGAGCGAATGAGTTGAGTGCCCTCCTTCCATTTTTGTTGGGTTGTGGGTTCGCACCTCCTGGTTCGAACTTTGGCCAAGTCTATATCCAATGACTTAACAAATGATATTTGCTGATACATAGACTGGCGTTCGGCATTTCTAGGATATGGCAAGGAGCAGTGGAATGAAGAAGACCAATGGTCGACCATTGACATTTCCTTCATTTATTCAGTGGTAAATGTGTTTATTCATCTTGACTAGACAACTACTGGTTTGGAGGGCAGAAATGTACCCCATCCCCCTAAAAATAATATTTTACAATTTGTATTTTGGAGGATGGGTATATCAACTTATATATTTAAAAAAAAAAAGTATATCCCATTCTCGTGTGGACCCAAGGGTCTGGTAGCAAGTGAAACCTTCTCGGGGCAGGGGTTATCGGTTGTCATGCTTGAGTGAACATAGAGTGTGCAATCGCTATTCCATTGTTCACAAACAAAGAACAAGAGAACAACAATGAATGTCAATTTGTTATTCTTTGTAATGTTGATCATCTGATAGCATGAGTAAGATACATGTCGCCACTAACCATATGCATGTTCCACTGAATTACCATTTAGCTACAAGAGGTGTTATTTTCTGTCCAGATCCAACATATTTCAAGTTGTGCTATTAGTATTGGGTGACGCTGATACTGATAGTAATAGTTGCAGTTATACAAATGAAGAGCTCTTTTCCATGACGCTATATATACATGTATTGTCGTTCTCTATTTCTTTGTTTGTGAACAATGGAATGGCGACTGCACACTATATATATATATATATATATATATGAAGCGTTCTACAAACTTGGCATTGGCATTGCAAACTCATTTTTTTGATTGGCGCTTATAGCATTCTGGAAAAGAGCTCCTCAAATAGAGTTATCATTCACTGCAATATGAACTAAGCATGCAAATGGCGCCGTTTTGGAACTGTTATACTATCGGTATGTAAGCGGTTGCTATGTTATGCACACTGCCATTGTTATTTAAGAAATTCAACTGAAGTTTCATTTTATATATGCAAGTTAATATATTTAGCCCATCTACGCGTGCAGAGAAGATTCTTGCATTTATGATGTTCCTGGAATATGTTGTCCAAGTCCAGCTTATGCTTATTATATATATATATATATATATATATAAGTAAAATACAGGTGCGAATAGGCAGTGTATACAGGTAGCACGGCGAAAAGGCGGGTGGTGGCGCCACACGCGCTCATCCAGCTGGCCCGTAGCAACAAGCGTAGGCTGCGTCGACATATCATTGGTCAATAATATAATATTCATCAAATCATGACTACAACGAACAAAGGGTGGATCCCCCGCACCGCCTATTTATATATCTATAATAAATTATATTTTACATCTAAGGTCATATCGGGATGGGTACGGATTTGTGACAGTGTGCACTCATAGTGAATTTATAGTGCTGCCCCACTGGGAGACCAGGCCACCAGCACCATGACCTGATATCCCACTCAGTCACATTATCCTGACACTGCGCCAACCAGTCCTTGCCCTATCCCATGGTCTACCAAAACAGGAGACGGACGCTATATGACTATGCGTGTATGTATATGTTTGTGTATGTGTTTGTCCATGGGTCCGTGTGTGTATCCGTGTGTATGCGTCGCTGTGTGTCTATGTGTCACTCTGTGTGTAATTTATATACAGAACCCATGCTTTCCTAAATGCATTAACCATTAACGTGTCATTCAATCAAAACGGTTACTACATAGCACACAGCACCATGGGGTCTATGCAGAGTAATGCGTGAAAGCTGTGATTTTTGTTCAGCCTACCGTTTCGTGAACCCCATAATAAAGCTGATTTCCCTATGTGCGCCCACATTTTATGTCAGTTCCCACCAGAATCACTACTAGGGTGGCAAAGGACGCTTGCAAATACAGCACGCCGACCGAACGCTTGGCTGATACTTGTCGTCTGCACTCGTCAATTGACTCGTGTCGCAGTGTCGCCATGCCGACGCGTCACCTTTGAAGCCCGCAGACGACATTTCTGGTGATTGCCACAACTTCTTGCATTATCGCTCACCGCTGATGAAATTCGCGCGCTCTGGGGGCCGGGGCTTGCGCCGCGTCGCCCGTCAATATTGCGGGTGGTGCATTTGGGAGGTGGGGGGAAATTGGGGGAAAGTGTGGCCTATATGAGCCCCTGGGCGGTGTGCCATTCCCGGCACAGGCGAGCGCGGGAATCGTTTGAAAATAGGAGGAGTGCATGAAAGCTTTGATGTGCAAGAAGTCAATGTGGGCGTGAATCGAAACGTTTACGTGTGAACGCGGAGGCCAAGACAACGTGCTAATGCTCCGCAGACGACAGCAAATTACCCCCCGATTGATATTCAATGACCACACACCGACTTCCCACATTCTCAGCCTTTTGCCTCCGCACGTCGTCTGCTCAAGCATAATTTTCAAACAAACATGGCGGGAATTGTTTCCCCTTTCTTCGTGTAGGCGTAGATTGCGGATGGGGGATGAAGGGTGAATGATGGACAAGGGCTGTGTCAACTCTTTTTTTTTCTGTCTCAAAATATTGTCTACACTCTGTGACCCAGACTGCACAAATTGAAAAGATTTCGCATTTGAGTATTTGTTTTTGGGGTTAAGCATTGCCTACGGGATTTTTTTGTCATTGCACAACAGAGGGACTTGTCAGGGATGTGAACATTTATATCACATCGGATCCTATAACAAATACTACAGGTATTTCATACGGTCAGCTACTTTACCATTAAGACCAACAGTGAAATTATGTTATAACAGAAATGCTACGATTTGAAGTTATTTAATAATAAATAGCGGAAATGTGTAATGCAGCTCTCATGTATCATATTATATTGGCATTTTTAGGGTTAATGTTCATCCCGATGTTACATTCTTTTAAACTCATTGGACATAATGCGACAACTGACAGCTAGCAGGAGTTGGGTAATGGGGTGGTGGGGGGGGGGGGGCGCACACCAGTACAGAATATGCAGAGTCGGGTATTTCTAGTACTAGGTGGACTATGAAGATTAATATAACAAGCCATGCATCATTTATACTCCCATAATTGATTATGCTCCATATATATATATATATATATATATACATATATACATACATACATACATACATACATACGTACATACATACATACATACATACATACATACATACATACATACATATCATTAGTCTATCCGGGAAGAAGATTTTTGTTGTTGTTAATCCAAGATTGTAAAAGAAACACCAACCCCTAAACAATTCACTGGAAGCAAAGTTACGTCACTACCGGTGTGCGCGCGCATCACGTTAATGACACCGGGTAAAAAGCCGTCTGGTGCTGGGGCACGTGCTCGTGTCAGTCCCGTAACTGGGCGCGCGGCCTGCAGGCCTGATTGGTCTCATTATACGGCCGGCCCCGCGCGCACAGCTCGGGTGTCCGGCGGGAGCGTGCAGGGGCGTGCCGGCCCGCCGGAGCAGCTCGGACAAGTCCCGGGGACAGCACGTGAGGGGTGTCTGCGAGGGCTCCAACTCCGTCAGGTAGACAGGCAGGCGGGCTGACCGGTTGCATGCCGGGCTTGACAAGAACGTCATTCATTGGTGGGTGGGTGTTGTATTAACATGACGCAGTTCACTTTGTTAGAAGTTTAAATATTTAAACAAATCTAATTTACGGTTTGAGAGAATGTCAATTTTGCTTATTGGGTACAGTTTGGGTCATGAAAGAGGCCCCCCCCCCCCACCCTCTCCCAGTTGAATGATTTGCCATTGTTTGTGTGTGTGGTAGTCTGCCACTGTGTAGGCCTACATGGCGATTTATTTATGCGTGGCGATTTGTTTGTGCATTTGGACACAAAAAAAGGATATGCGAAGAGTTTGTGCCGCATCCCGTGCTAGTGGCACGCCTGGTGATAGAGACACGGGTAGTACTGGCGGCCAGGTGCGTCCCCACCACACCTGTAATTATGACAAAGTCAGGTAGGTGGGTAATCAGGTCCCGAGCCAGCGTCCTAAATGGCATCATCTCCGTAGATGCGTAGCTCTTTGTCTGAATTTAGGAATCTGAATGAGTCTGTAATGAGCATCTTCTCGTGTGGCATCAGTGGTCACGGAGATCAGTGATAGCATTGGAGGCAGATGTGCTCTGAAATTATCTCAATGTGTTCATCAGAGGAATTACACACACACATATATATAATGAAACATAAATATATTATATACATATGGATGGTTGAATACAGTTTTTAGCCAACAAAGAAAAACACAGTTTGTCAAATGATTTGAAAACACACAAGGAACCGTTCAGAATTGCGATCACAAATGTTCCTGATACACCATACACGACTAGAATATCTTAATAGCTCAAGCTGAATAGTCCAATTAAATGTACATGTATATTAACATGGTCGATTACATATCACACCAGAAGGATATTGATAGATGAATACTAGTGAGTCGAGAAAGATCTGTGGTGTTAGTTTAACATTATTCACCCTCTCCCTTCATTCACTTGCGACCACCAGTTTCTTAGAAGAGAGTTACTATTTAAGTCAAGGCGGTGTGATTGTTGTTTTCTGCTATCGTCCTGGCTAATGAATTCCTCTTATTTGAGTGTTCGCAGAAACATTATTTATGCTCACCCAAGCTGTGCACGTCACTCTCTGTGGAGTGGCTATTCATGAGAGTCCTGACCCTTGCCCCAGCCTCGAATCCCCTCCGCCACTTCTTGGAAATGCACTGAATGGAACAGGTATACAGAAGTGAATTGCTTTATTGATTCTACCGGTACAACTATGCGTGTTATTCAAGCGCAGTGTCGAGTAATTACTTCGCTGAATACACTACAGTCTTCTCCTACCACACATAGCTAGCTCCACTTTTACTGCTCTTGCTTCATGTTAGAAAAAAAAAATGAATTAAAAAAAAAGAGAAGAATTGTAGTGAGGATCGCTCGATGGGCGGGAGTAGGAAGGATCCACTTTTTTTTTAATCATGTCAGAGAAACCGGTACCCTCCTGAGGCGACGGCCGGGTAAGGTACGCTGGGCTCCAGTAATGGTGCACATTAGCCCCGCACTGAAGACCCTCTTAGCTTCTAATTGGTGCGCCCGCTCGCCAAGTAGCGTCCACGGCCACGTAGTCCGCGTCCCTCAAATGTCGTCTGTCTTCAACTAAATGCCGTCTACTGAAATGGCGCCCACATTTGACATGACGCGTCGGGAAATGAGAAGCGAAAGAAAAGCGAGCAGGAAATCATAGGAAGTATATATATATATATATATATAACACCAACTAGCGCGGCACGTAAAATAGGCGGAAATGTCTTAATTAGCATCAGCAATGGTTATTTCTCCGGGCTATTTCGTGGATGAAAAAAATAAGAACCACGGTTATCACCGAGCGATGCACGCCCCGAAGCTTTCTATGGCGGGGGACAAAAATCGATTTGACTGTTTTTACCCAGTATCACTATCAGTCTATGTATGGTTCCTTGGGTTTTTTTTTATGCTTAACAAATAATTTTGAAGTGGATGTTCTCACGTATTGTAGATGGATGGATCATTCGGAAGAACTTACGTGGAAAGAAATGCAATGAACCTGCACAGGGTTTGTAATACTAATACTAATAGGTAATAAAGTCGGCTTTCACGCAAAATACATCCATCAGTTGGCCATGCGTATATAGTTTCAAGCTCGTAAACAAACAACGCGAAAATCACGTCGGTGGGGGGGGGGGGGGAGGGGGGCTATTGTCCTAAATGTAAGCTATGAACAATCCCTAATGCTTCGGTGGGGTTTTTTTTGGGTTAAAAAACACAAGATTGTTACAACGATTATTATATCTTACTGTAGAATTATCATCCACACTGTCCTTTACCCGCCAGTTCCCAGACCGTTCAGTATAATGAACAGCTATAACTACAGAACTCAAGTAGTTCTGATGGGCCAAAATCACCCAATGGTGCCATAATCTGTAACTATTTACACAGATGTACATAAATAAACGATATAATCTAATCACGTGATGCATGTTTACAGTTTATGTATATATATATATATATATATATATATATATATATATATATATATATATATGATAGCTGTATACTGTATGTGCAGCACATAATATTAATTATATAACACATGATTTCGGGTGAAAGTACCAGTTTTATTTGACCGGTTACACTAATCTGCGTACGCTATTTGGTGGGATCCAATGCGACCATTACATAGTGCCAGTAAAATCCCCATCTTTTTTCATAGGAGAGAAGGGAGGAGGGGGAAATCATTTTAGGCCACGCTCTATGGCCCACTGCGTAGAACTAAAGTCCCATGACTTGCTAAATAAATTTAAGGAGAAAAATGTGCAAGAGTGCTGGGACCTGTTTCAAAATGTGCTATCAGGTGCTATCAGTATCAAAAGGCACGTACCACTAAGAAAATTCACAACCAGGAAACAACCTCCTTGGTACTCCAGGGATATTACCACTGCCAGAAACTTGAAAAACAAAGCATGGAATGTCTACTTCAATAATAAGACATTGGAAAATTGGGAAAAATACACTATCTCTAGGAATGCCGCAAATGACATTGTCAGTGGACACAAAGAGACTTTTGAGGACAAAATTGTCCAAGACATTAAAAATAACCCGAAAAACTTCTGGAGTTATGCTTCACATAAATAAAAAAAATGGCAATGGCATACCAGCTCTAGCCAATAGTGATGACTAACTAATCGTAGACGATGAAGGCAAAGCTGAACTACTCAATGAGTTCTTCGTCAGTGTGTTTACCAATGAAAATACGAATAATATCCCACCCTCTCCAGATTCAGGAGTCACAGAATTCATCAGTGACGTTGACATAACAGACGATAAAGTTGACAAATTAATTGAAAAACTAAATGTCTCCAAGGCACCTGGGCCAGATGGGATCCATGCAAAAATCATCAAAGAATGTTCTGAGCAAATTGGACCTATTTTGACATCTCTATTCCGCAAAAGCCTATTTGAACGGAAAATACCCAAACAATGGAAAGATGCTGAGGTAAAACCCCTGCATAAAAAGGGACCAAAATGCCTGGCATCAAATTACAGACCTGTGAGTTTAACCTCCCTATGCTGTAAAATGCTAGAAAGAATAATCCGAGACTGTGTCATAGAACACTTGGAAAAACTAGGATTGATATCTCCAGACCAACACGGATTCACTGGAGGAAAATCTTGTCTGTCACAACTACTAGAAGTGATGGAAATTTGGACTGACTGGCTGGATCATGGCCTGGCATGGGACACCGTCTATCTGGACTTCTCCAAAGCCTTTGATAGTGTGCCCCACAAAAGACTATTAAACAAAGTCAAAGCTCTGGGAATATCCGGATCAATTTCTGAATGGATACAGGACTTCCTGTCTGAGAGAAAGCAAAGGGTAGTTGTAGGTAATAAAAAATCTTCCTTTAAGAATGTCACCTCAGGAATACCTCAGGGAAGTGTGCTGGGACCAATATTATTTAAAATATTTATAAATGACCTGCCAGGCAGTGTCTCATGAAACCTAAAAATATTTGCGGATGACACAAAGGTCTTTTGAGCAATAAAAGACGTAAGAGATAAAAATCTCTTACAAGAGGATATTCTGAAACTCTCACAATGGTCTGAGAAATGGCAATTGCCCTTCAATGGAAAGAAGTGCAAAATTATTCATTACGGGAAAAATAATCCTCATTATGCCTATATTATGCAGAACACTGTCCTGCAACAAGATAGCTATGAAAATGACTTGGGTGTAACCTTCGACTCCCAACTCTCCTTTCAGAAACACATGAGGACTATCATCTCAAATGCTAACCAGAGAGTAGGAATAATTAAAAGAACCTTCCATTGCCTCAACAAGAACAATTTTCTCATTCTATTTAAGTCTCTTGTTAGGCCAATTTTGGAATACTGTCCACAAATTTGGAGCCCAATTTTTCGGAAAGATATTCTGGAGATCGAAAAGGTTCAGAGACGTGCAACGAAACTAGTTGCAGTTATAAAGGACTTACCCTATGAACAAAGGCTCAGGAAATTGAAACTTCCTACCCTTTCCTAAAGAAGGAAAAGAAGTGACATAATTGAAGTATTTAAAACTATGAAAGGTTTTGATAAAATAGATATGAACCAATTTTTCACCTTGAATAAAAGAGAAGGCAGCTGGGGCCATACTCTCAAACTAGTAAAACCCAGAGCCGTTTCAAAATTAAGGCAACACAGTTTCTCAAACAGGATCATAAATATATGGAATAGTCTCCCACAAAATGTTATAGATGCCGGCTCAATAAATTCATTCAAGAACCGATTAGAAAAGGCATGGGCTGATGATACAGGGAAATTTGACCACTTATTCACCACATGCTACTAATTTATTCCTTGTGTTGCTAATTACTTGCACTCAAGCAAAAATGAGAGACAAATAAGTGTTCACACTTCCTGTCTACCAATCACTATATCACTATAACACTATGAAGTCATTTGCATTCTAGTCTGCCATTGTTCTTTCAAGTGACAGATATATTGAACAGCCTCCCAGACCAAGTGGTTGAAGCACCAATTGTAGAAGCATTTGAGAGAAGGCTGGATAGACATTGGAAAGGACACCCACAATTATATGACTTCAGGGCACTGCCGACCTTCATGTATGCACACAAAAAAAGAAATTGTTTTCCAAAATTTGCTGACATGACAATGAGAGGCCCAATAATACCTAGATCATCCAGAAGAGGATCTGTAAGTTAATCTGTCAGTTATTCTGTAAGTTATTCTGTAAGTTAATCCGTAAGTTAATCTGTAAGTTAATCTGTAAGGTAGTGCCGCATGTCCTTACTGGACAGTTACTGACTGAGTGACCACGCACTGACTGCCTACTCAAGCTGGTCTTCCCTCCAACCTCTACCCCCACCCCCACCACCCCTACCCTACCCCCACCACCCCTACCACACTCACTAGGGGTATGGGGGATTCACGTGTAAACCCCCATAAGTAAACCTACACGATGAGCCTGAAGACGATTTGGTAGGAAACCACTAATTTGATTTCGTCAATCTGCGCGTGCCAGTGGGTATGATTCAATGTACCCATTAAATAATGTTGCAGAATGTTAAATACAAGGTCAATTGTATGATTGTGTTTCATGGCACAACCATATGTCCTCTGCTGCTACGACTAATTACATCATGATTTGATAATATTAATAGCTCTTGCGTAAGGTCGTCTGCAGTAGTTGGATCTGATGGATCCTTTACTATGTTGCACCAAAGAAATCCCCAAATAACCCAAAAGTAGCGAAGTATTCTGGTAGAAATGAATCATCCACTTCCACGACCTCTACCCCCCTAGCCCCCCAGCCTCCAATACCAGTGGGGGAGAGCACATCCTTATGGTCAATTGATCTGCTATTATGTATGCTAAGTTTTAGGCGTCCAGTCACCATCCCTCTGATCAGCCCCCCCCCCTCCCCACACACACTCGTAAAGCTGCATAGTCTGATGAAATATACAATTTTCAAAACTAAACCAATTATCTAGATCTGATTTTACATATCTAACTTAGATACTGATGCACTTGTTAAATATTTGTTTCTACGTAGAAGACAATACTGAGTCAATTTAACAGAACCTGTTACTGCAGAAGTCTATGGTGTCAGAGTTTTGGGAAGCTTGCCAAAACTAATTTTCCATGTTTGCACTCAAAATATTAAAAAAGTCTACCATTTAAAATAAAAGTAACTTTGAACTAATGTAAAGTAGATACTAGGATGGATCTATTATATTTATCTCAGAAAAATACAGAAATTCAAAACCATCGGACTATGCAACTTTAACGAAAACATCAAAGGGATAAACGATCAAGATAAGGGCTTCATTCTGGAGGGAGTAGCGGAGGGGTTTAGAGCAACCAACTTCATCCATGGACACAGGTAAAAGATTCATACATTTGCCAACCCCCACACCCCACTTCCACGAGTTGGTTGGCAGACAGCTCAGGTGGAGTTGGTGAATGGGTGCTACATAATTAATAACAGGAGAGACACGCTGGATCATTACCACACTAACTGTAGCAGTAACAGTCATACTGAAGCTGGAACCAAATAAAGTAAGCGATATGATCAAAGACCCTATAATACTAAGACGGCTCACTCCCTATCTCTCCAATGGTAATGTAAATTTTGCAGTGCCACCTTGTGGTGGGTTTGATCAGCCCGGCTGCTGGTTGGTGTTTCACATCTAAACACATACAATTATATTATACATGATATAGGTAAGTATGAATACACATCAATATGAAATTGCTATGAACAAATAACCATCATCATCAGCATCATCATCAGCATCGCCATCATCACACATCTTTCACATTCATATATACATTTATACATATAATATAGCACCTGTTTAACCAAGAGAATAGCCAGCGCACCAAGTGGTGGGTTTGATCATTTTGATTACACAGTACAGGCTGAGTGAGCCATCTTAGTATTATAGGGTCTTTGATATGATGCATCTAGACCGCATGGAGTAGAGCTAAATGATCCAGCAGTCAATAACAAGTTCTCATTCCGAATGGTGCATCATGTGGCGGTGTGCGGAGGGTAGTGTCATGGCAAAGGTTGATCTCTCACAGCTGCCTACCGGAGTGTTAAAGTGTGCCCTAACGATTACAAAGTGACATGGTTAGCATGGCACTACATAGGCGAGGAGAAAGAGACATTCATCATAGACACAAGGCTCCTACTGCCTTAGCGTGGCCATATTTAATACAATCTTCCATGTTAATGGTGCAGATAATGAACGATATGGATTAAGAAAGGATAGTTCTCTGTGCCGGAGTGGTTAGAGTGTTTGACTTTTTTCTAGGTCAGACTCCTAATCTGAAGGTCAGGGGTTCGATTCCCCATGCCCCCCCCCCCTATCTCTGCCAATTTGGATTTCCACTAGTGGGTATAACTTACAGCGTCATCAAAGGCCAGTTGCTTTCATACCATGTCTATGTAGTGTGGGAGGTTAAAAATCGGTTGGGTCGGTAAAAGTGTAGGCTCAGGCTTTCTATCGACAAACTGTCTAATGGTTAAAACAAGTCTATTCAAACTTATCCATGACAGGCAGTATAAATCTTCAAGAAAAAAAAGAAAGAATAGTGTGCTGGCTGGATGACTTCCTGATATTAGCAGACACACTAGAGCAATGCACGGAAGCGATGTAGAGAAAACTACTGCAACTGTAGAGAAAACTCTTTTTTGTGGTGAGCTATTATTTAAAGTTGCATAGTCTGCTGGTTTTGACTTTCTGCCATTAAAACAAAGTAATTATTTTAATATTTTAGATAAGCACATTATATTGATCATTATAATATATTTACCTTTAATTTGAAGTAGCTTTGATTTTATAGAAAAACATGCAAAAGTAATTTTGGTAAGCGCATCAAAATTCTGATACCATAGGTTTCAGCACTGACACTAGTGACAGGTTCTATTATTAAATTGACTTAGTACCCTCTTCTATGCAGCAAGAAATGCTAAATAAGTGCACCAAGTTGGCTATGCAGGATCAAATCTAGGTCAATGCTTTGGTTTATAAAACGTGATGCTTTCATCGGATTATGCAACTTTAATATCGACCAGCACAAAAATAGTTGTTTTGGGGAGGCTTTCTGGGGTGTATGGGGGGGGGTCGTGTTGTGTGGGGATTGGGGGGGGGGTGAGGTTGATAGTGCAAATTGTACACCAACTATCGCTACCAGAGAACAAGTTGTGGGACCTGGTGGCAGCGCTGAAGGAGGTCCAGAAGGAGGTTCAGCAACAGAGGTGCAGACTGTCAAAAATGGAGCTGCAGTCCCTTAATGGGAAGCTAAATTGGGTGGCCCAAGTCATCTAGAGTGCCACCCACACTTACAGAGATTAATTAACAGCGCCAGTGGATACGCGCGCTTCCTTTTATACTACACATTGTCGGTCAACCCTTTGTCCTTGCCAAGCCGTATTCAATCTGGTGTGCCTGACTCTTGGAGTGAACCACCTTGGGGGCCACGAGCAGGGGAGTGGTGGGGGCAGGGGTGGGTGGGACACGGGGCGGTTCACGTGTACCCCCACCTCCACCCGCGCACACACACACACAGACACACTAAGCAAGCTAAGGTGTCACATATATAGTTATCGTAGGTGTGGGTTATTACTACGAATATTCTATTCTTCACAGATGCTAATACATATTGAAGCTGCATAGTCCGATAAAACTTAAAAGCATATTTTCACAACCAAAGCAATTATCTAGATTTCATCCAACATACCTAACATAGACACTAAGCATATGTTGCCACATAGAAGGGAATACCGCGTGATGTGCTCTGTGGAGGAGTGGTTAGAGTGTCTGACGTTTTTCTAGGTCGGACTCCTAATCTGAAGGTCAGTGGTTTGATTCCCCATGCCCCCCCCCCCCCCCACCTCCGCCAATTTGGATTTCCACTGCTGTGTATAACTTACAGCATCATCAAAGGCCAGTTGCTCTCATAGAGTCATACCATGTCTATGTGATGTCGGAGGTTAAAAATCCCTTCGGTCGGTAAAAGTGTAGGCACGGGCTTTCTATTGACAATGGTGGAAACAAGTCTATTCAGACTTATCCGTGATAGGCAGTATAAATCATCAAGAAAAAAGTTTATTAGAAT
Organism: Branchipolynoe longqiensis; assembly: GCA_030323885.1. Classification (NCBI taxonomy): domain Eukaryota; kingdom Metazoa; phylum Annelida; class Polychaeta; order Phyllodocida; family Polynoidae; genus Branchipolynoe; species Branchipolynoe longqiensis. Next base: position 127,124,865 of record CM059187.1, read on the forward strand.
ATATTACTGCTGAAGCCTATAGTGTCAAAGGTTTTGGCATGTGTGCCAAAATTAATTTGCTGTGTTTGTACTTCAAATATCTCCTAAGTTAGCCATTTAAAATAAAAGTTGCTTTAACCTAATGTGCGGTAGATCATAACCATCGAATTAATACATTTATCTCAGAAAATAACAGAAACTCAAAAGCATCGGACTATGCAACTTTAAGTGAGGATGTTGTCTTAGTATTTTACAGAACTAACCATACTGTAAACATTTAACCTTAGTGGCTTGTTCGATGTCATCATCATCATCATCATGCTGTTGGTCGCGATGCGACAAAGACTGCTTTCATTACTTGACTGCCACTCTCCTATTTCATGAAAGCTGCCTGCAAAAGTGTTGAAGTGCTGCTGGCTTTTGCAAGTTACCAGCGGCACTCTCTCGAGGACCAAATAGAGGTTTCACACCGGCAAGAACATGTCAAGACAGGCGCAAAACTATTTGTCCCTGCAGTGGCTGGTCGGGAGATGTTGGGAGTTCCATACATCAACCGCCCTTAATGCTGCCACAGTGACATGGTTTTCTGTTTAGGGTTTGCTCCCTTAGCCTTCGGTTCTGTCAAGGACCTGTACCACAAGGCAGTGGTTTACAACTCTGCAAGGCAGGGGCGTCAAACTCCCTGAGGTATTGCTATACCTGCAATACCTGCATACCTAATGTACCTAAAATAAAAACAGATTCTCTTAAATTCCTCTTGCCATTTTCTACTTCTTAATGGAGTAATTCCAAAGATAACTAGTTTTGTTTATGTATTAGGTCTATAATTCATCACCGGATGCTTTGGTTGCAATATCATGTCATTTTGCTCGTCAATAGGCATCACCTTAGTTTACCACTTTGTTTCATAATGGGAGGAAAAACTTTAAAAAATAGCATTTCAATCATGCTTCTTCACATCGGAAGCGATAATCAAATGGTGCTGGTTTGCCTTTGTGTGCGTGTCATGATACGTTGGTAAATGTGGATTGTTTGTTTGTTTGTTGTTGTTTTACGTCCTAGCAACATCTAAGGTCATATCAGGACGGGTACCAACTTGTGACAGTTCGCACTCATGGCGACTTTATAGTGCTGTCCCACTTGGAAACCAGGCCACCAGCACCATGACTTGGTATCCCACTCATTCACATTATCCTGACACTGAGCACACCAGTCCTTGCCCTTTCCTCATAATGCTGAGCGCCTGGCTAGGAAGCGACAAGTATCAATTTTTAAGTCATTGGTTTGACTCGACCAGTGTTCGAACCCACGACCCCACGATCTACCAGCACGGGAGATGGACGCTCTAACTCATTCGGCCATCCCGTCTTGTTGGACAGGTGGTATGACATACACCGGTGAATACGTAGGCCTATACATTCGCTAATACGCTTTCAGGACATGAGTGGATGTCATAATCTTCTGATAATTAATTTTTACGAGTAACAGGCCCTACTATTATAACAGTGGCATAAATGTGAGTTGGTGTGCGTACGCAAATTAGGCTTCCGTTGTGCAAATTTGATAAGCACAGAATCTCAAAATCTGAATGTATTTCATGAAGTCACTTATCTCGTTACGATACGCGTCTCGCCACCTGACACTATATTTTCACGTTATACGTCGATTAATATATAATAAACTAATTTGGAAATTAGTTGTTTGTATTAATCGTACCAAATTGCATAAACTGCACAACAAACTTGAATTCGACTCAAAGGATTTCTCTGGGGGTTCCAAAAGTCGTCTTTGCTGTTTTTTGGGTAGTTTTTTTAAAACGTTGTCATTCAAAAGAGCATTTGTTTAATTTAAAACAATTAGCAATGCATACTACTATCCCAGGTAATACTAATTTGGCTAGTGAACGGTTAGACATTTTCAGAAGTTGTCGTGAGGCGTACTATTTTTGCCGACAAAATAACCCCATCCCCTTCCCAACATCAGAGGCTTATTGTGAAAGGTGGCTCCACCTAACGGTATTCACTTACGATAGAATATGGCTATCAGTAAAACGTGTTCTCCACTAGGTGGCGGCACAACAATAAAGATTACCCATTTTAATACAAGTGGGTACCGTTAGGTGGCGATGCCGTGCCCAAGGAGCTGGTTGTGCAACTTTTGTTCAAGCATCATGGTGGATTTGCATCCTAGCAGCTGTTTCGAGTCGGGAGAATGATACTTCTTTCAGGAGAAAAGAAACCACGTAACTTTAAAGAGTCGCTTGATTGTGTGTGGTATTTTGCGTGTAATTGTCCGTATTAAAAAAACAAGCTAGGCATATTTTTCAGATAGGTGGCAGCACAATCCCTAAAAAATGTATATATCCAAAGCAAATTCTGATGGACAATATCTAATACAATTTATATCGTGAAATACATGCAAAGGTCAAACGAGATAGTATGTGGAACGCATATTAATGTTTGTTGTCATCATGAAACAACTGAAACTATCAATTCTGAAGCAGTACATATATATACTTTTTAAACCACCTGCAATGTATATTTGGACAGGGTATAACTTCTCAGTCATAAACACGAGTTCCTGTTCAGAAATAGAGATCATTAGTACACTTAATAATATATCATAACCAAATATGGTACTTGATTAAATAGTTGTTGGTTTATGATAAACAGTTGTTGGAATATGTACATACACCTTAGGCACATGTTCCAACAATCAAACACTATTTGGACATTCTAAAGTTGGGTTAATTTCGGTTCATTGGGAGATTAGAATTGTAATAATGCATAATTTAATTGGAAATCGTTCCTTTATTAATAAACATGCACAATTGTACGTGTATGCCATATTTGGCAGACATTATAGACATATGGACCAGCGATGTTACCATCACATGACTTTCATCTCGAAATCAATCGTTCAATTGAATCTCATCTCACCATGTTTTTTCTTGTCACTCTCTGTGATTTCCCAATGCTTCCAAATCATTGTGTTTGAATGAATGAATGAATCCATGCATGAATAAAAGTAAAACCCACAGTATGGTAAGCATAATTCAGTAACACCTGTTGAAATGATGTGTGACAATAGACTAGTTCGTAATTCCAGCCACGCGGTGCATTGTGGGATGCTGAAACAGTGAGTGCAGCTATGGAATCTGTTAGTTTCAGCACATATCAGCTCATGTTTGAAACAGAATACCAACTAAACAAACTCATATATATTTAAAAAAAAGATGTTAATCTTTTATCTAGCATTGCATTTACATCAATTTAATCAGCATATTTTATACCTTCTGCATTTAGATCTAAGCAAATCTAGTCATTCAGAGTAGTGTTAGAACTATAGCCAGTCAGGTTTACTTATTTTATTCATGTTTTTATTTATATCCTATAGTTAATAACATCTGTAGAGCTAGAAAATTGGTAGGCTTAATCAGATATTGGTTATATATTTCTTTGAAACACGTTTAGGTTGACACATTTGACATTTTAATATTTAGAACAAGAATTATCAATGGTGATGCAAACATTAGCATGTATAGTGTCTGAAATTGTTTAATTGTAATTTGTATTTTTCTTAGCTCAAAATGCGTAATCATGGAGAGTTGTCTCTTAAACATATTCATCATATTATATTGCATGCATGCATCCATGTTTGTGCCAAATTTTTCTGCATTCCTAATAATTTTGAATAAAATCGACGTTCTGTTGAGTGCGTATCGGCAAATTCAATAGACTACATCACGGTTCCAGCAGCGCAGTGCGTTGTGGGATGCATCAGAGCAAAACAAAGCCGCGAGAAGCACATGGCACATGCTAATACACTGGGTGCAGCTATGAAATGTGCCAGTTTCAGCTCATCTCAGCTCTTGTTTGAAACATAGAATACCAACTAAAAAAATATATATAATAAATTAAGATATTAAGCTTTTATCCAGCATTGCATTTACATCAATATAACCAGCACATCTTATGCCATGTGCATTTAGATTTAGACAAATCTAGGCACTCAGACTAGTGTTAGAGCCATAGCCAGAGTCAGTTTTATTCATGTTTTTATTTATATTCTATGGTTTATGGACAGTTGTGTCTTAACATATTCATTATATTATATTGCATCCTTCCGTCCATGTTCATGCCAAATTGTTATGTATTTCTAGTTATTTTGAATAAAATGCCAGTTTTGCCTTACGCGTATCGGCAAACTCAATGGGCGTACGCCTTTGCTTTGCTCCCAACGCCGTTTTCAGCGCATGCGCAGTCGGAACCGTGATGTAGTCTATTGTTTTGCTCTCCACGCCGTTTTCAGCGCGTGTGTAGTCGGAATGACAAACTAGTCTATAGAGACTAAATACGGAAAAGAAAATGGAATGAAAATAATATTAAATAAACATTCCTGTGAATTTGAAATAACATGCTTCTATATTTATGTAGCTCATTTTACTAGTGGCGTGTTCATAATAGCCTACAAACACACTGCAAAATACAAGTGAATCTTATAGTCGGGTTCCAACACTCATAGTAGCCGCCAGGTGTCGTCTGAGTGCATCCACTTTGAAACGACTACAGTGGCGACCTCTGTTGAAAAGAGGCCAGGGGACCAGGCTAAGTGAACCGTGTATGTCACTAATACCAGAGAGCGTGTATATATAGATATACACGCTCTCTGCTAATACCAGAGAGCGTGTATACAGATGAGAGAGACAACTCCCGCGAAAATCGGTAACACAGGCTACAGTGGCGTTCCTGGCGGTTAGTGTTGAACAAGCTTTGAGTTTGCCATACGTGTAGTGCAAAACATTTGTTTTTATTCAAAATTAATAGAAATGCAGAAGCCTAACCTTATCGATTTAATATAATCCTTTTGGTAAACATGTTTTCTATATGTGTACTAAGCGGCTTGTTTCTATTTGGTGTAGTTTTAGAGATATTTCACTTTTTCTGTAGGAAGATTGCACACGAAAAGAGTTTGCCGTACGCGTAGTGAAAAACGTCAGTTTTATTCCAAATTAATAGAAATCCAGAACCCTAACCATATCAATTTAATATAATCTTGTTGGTAAACATGTTTCCTATGTGTATTCCAATCAGTTTGTTTCTAGGTGTTGTAGTTTTAGAGATATTTAACGTTTTCTGTAGGAAGATTGCTCACCGCCATTGACAATGCCTTGAGTTTGCCGTACGCGTAGTGAAAAAACGTCAGTTTTATTCCAAATTAATAGAAATCCAGAACCCTAACCATATCTCTTTAATATAATCTTGTTGGTAAACATGTTTCCTATGTGTATTCCAATCAGTTTGTTTCTAGGTGTTGTAGTTTTAGAGATATTTAACGTTTTCTGTAGGAAGATTGCTCACCGCCATTGACAATGCCTTGAGTTTGCCGTACGCGTAGTGAAAAACGTCAGTTTTATTCCAAATTAATAGAAATCCAGAACCCTAACCATATCTCTTTAATATAATCTTGTTGGTAAACATGTTTCCTATGTGTATTCCAATCAGTTTGTTTCTAGGTGTTGTAGTTTTAGAGATATTTAACGTTTTCTGTAGGAAGATTGCACACGACCATTGACAATGCCTTGAGTTTGACAGCTGTGTCATATACTGTTCAACAACCACCACTTGGAGCGCCACAGTCGGCATCTGTTACATGGTGTAGTATGGGAGTTGTCCCTCTCATCTGTATACACGCTCTCTGCTAATACTAGTGGTAGGTATTACTGCAACATGTGAACAGAGTGGGGTGATTTCTTTCAAAACATTGTGAATACATAAATGTACGAATTTAGCCCATCATATCATAACCAATGACCAGCTTACAAGCAGTCTATGGTAATGGCCATGTTCAACAGTTGTTCTGCCAACTGGCATTGCACACGTGTGGGGAATCTACCATTTAAACAACACTCAATGCCGCTTTAGAAATCAGTGAAACCATGTATATAATACTAAATATATAGACTTAAATCAAAACTAAAAACACAGAACCCAGCTACTGGTAATATCGGCTGTTTACTCGTTACTTCTGCCAACCAGGCATTGTGTATGTTCGGCAACTATAATATGTAAACAAAAACAATCAACATCAGGAACATGTTTATTCCAGATAGTATATAATAATACTTGTACCCATTAATTGGATTAAACATATAACATATATATAAATATTAGTAGATATATGCACATACATATCAAGTTAAATTACAGGAACGCAGAAATTTGGCTTAGCTGCGCTATCTACATATAAACTAAACTAAACACATAAAACGAAATGTGCACTAAATGTAAGAGAATCGAGATATCTAAACAAGTAAAATGTGGTAATCTTATAACAGGTGATATTCCATTGGATAACATTGAATGAGCTTTAACTTGATGGAATTGGATCGGATGATATTGAATTGGCTGATATGAGACTGATGATATTGGATTGGCTATTATTATTAGATGGAGTGTTATCGAATTGGATTAAATTGGATTGATTGGTTGTCGGAATTTTATGTCCTGGCAACATCTATGGTCATATCAGGATAGGTACCGACTTGTAACAGTGTACACTTATGGCAACTTTATAGTGCTATCCTACTGGGAAATCAGACCACCAGCAGAAATCTCACTCAGTCACATTATCCTGACACTGAGCTAACCAGTCAGTGTCCCATCCTATTCATGCCGAGCGCCAAGTAACTAACCAGACGGGATGGCCAAATGAGTTAGAGCGTCCTTCTCCCATGTTGGTAGATCATGGGATTGTTGGTTCGAACCCCGGTTGAGTCAAACCAATGACTTAAAAATGTATACTTGTCGGTTCCTACCCAGGCACTCCGCATTATTAGGATAGGGCAAGGAACAGTGGAATGAGGAAGATCAATCGTCTGTGATTGAAATTTCCCCTGCTTAAACAACTAATGTACCCCCCCCCCCCCAAAAGTAAGGAAGCGACAAGTATCAATTTGATAAATCACTGGTTTGACTCGACCGGCAACCGAACCCCCGATCTCCTGCGCACTACCGATTTGGCCGCCGCGTCCGGATTAGATAACATTGGTGTAGGTATAGTTATTCTCACTGGTTCTTTTTCGCTATGTAAAATCAGCTCACACATTTTATCGTTTAAATAATGTGGGCATATTGCACGACGAATAGGCATTCCACAGCTATACTTTTATTTGTAGTAGTACCGAGAAGTTTGCTACTTAAACACTACCGACTTTGCATGTTTACGAGTTTTCCGTACGGTGGGGGGTGTGGGGGGGGGGGGGGGAGTGCCTCAACGGCAGTGAGAACGCAGATTACATTGCAATAGTACTATTGAAATATACCATCAATATTGAAACGTGGCTCGTCTGAAAATAATTGGTAATTCAGGATGAGCTAGGTGCAAACCGAATGCATGGGATTAAAAGTGGATCTGATGGGCCTGTCACATTATGGCGTATGGCGGCGGCATATATAAAACATACCGATAAAATTTGAACACCGTTGCGGGACGACCTATGGTGACCTTTGTGCACTGATATGAGCATATGAGTAGCATGTGAGTACGTATCAGTTTCCGGCACATACGCCGTCATATGCTACGCATACGCCGTATATGCCCGGCCTCTCCCTCCCTCCCTCCCTTGCGGCGCCTTTATATACCGAGAGCATACGCTGGGCATATGCTGAATATACGCTTTGTACACGCTGAGAATATGCTACGAATACACTCAAATACGTTACATCCACGCCAGGCGTACGATACATACGCTATAGATATGCCGAAGGAGCGGTTTTAGCATATGCGTAACGCAAGACGGCGTACGTATAGCGTATGCGCAATGTATGACGGCGTATGAGCCTTACGTCGCCATACGCAACAATTTTTTAGCATGCCCAAAAGATTTTAGGACGGACGCGCGTATGACGGTGTATGAGGGATACGGCGGGCGTATATGACGTATGCGGGGCATATGACGGCGTATGTGATGCAAGCCGATACACCGGCATACACTTCCGCCATACGCCGTAATGTGACAGGTGACATTCAAGTCCACATTATGAATGAGCTACTGCTTCAAGTTGAGATACGCTTCTCTGACGGCTTCTTCTTGGCATATCGACATGAAGTATTACAACAGATATATATGAAGCAAAAACAAAAACAGTCTAGCTAGTAGAACGACAATAACCCAGACCTGTGCACCTTCTGGATTTTTTCCGGAATGCAAGGGTAAATACAGAAATATGGGTACTTGGCCTTTGTTCTGGAAATTGGTGTATTTTTTTATCACACTAAAAGTTACTGATCGGGTCTGTACAAATACTGAAAGTGTTACTGAAAGTCTCTGAAAGAAATACTGAAAATGACTTTCAGAATACTGATAGTGTTTTTCTTGGGTGCACATGTCTGTAATAGGTTTGTGGTGTTTGTTTTTCATTGTACATGTGTTATTGAAAGTCATTCAAGAATACGAAAAATAGCTTTGATAATACGGAAAGCTGCGAGATCAGGTGCACAGGTCTGATAACTTGAATTCCCTCAACACCACAGCTTCTACATGTTAACACTTATTGTCCCAATCAATATATGAGCCTGTCTCAAAAGGTGATAACTCTTCTTTTTTTTGTCCATTGTAACGATTGACACAAAACAGCACAGAAACGGTTACACTGAAAACACAAGGACATGTATTCTATTGGGATTATGAAACACCATGTAAAAAACAAATCAGTTTATCCTGAGCAAATGCATAAGCAGATAGTATGTTGATCGTTACAATGGACAAAGTTTTGTCCCATATTGCTCAGCACCTTTTGAGACAAGTCTCATTTTCATAAATTAACATTTCACAGAAACATAGGGATAGTGTATCTAGTTATAAATATGAATTATGAGACATCAATAATAACATACAACTGTCTGTTACCACCATTGTGTCAGTGAATTAAAATCCATGATTTCGAAGGAAGGTTATGAGGTTGAGAACCAAATTCCAGCAGTTCGCTTGATAGGGGTCGTCAAAGAATGTTAGAATAAGAATTGTCTTGGTACGACCGAAAACTAAACCCCCATCTGGGATCCTTCCCACGATGACGTCACTACCACACCGAATGCACGTGTATTTTGTATTGTGCATCATTAATCCATGTGCGCGAATATCCGTAGGGTCATTAAAACTGTTCCATAAACCAACCAGCTCCGTGGAGGATAGATCAAATATTCTCCCTCCCTTAGGCTTAGTACTAGGACTGTTGTAGCTGGGAATGGTCATCTTAATTGGCATGTTATATATATTAGGTACTTTAATACCATGCGTGATAACAGAATCATGAGAATAGGTAGAACCAGTTGCAGTTATAGCATTACTATTTCTAGTATTCTTATTGACGTCGGATGAAGCCCATTCACTAAAACCGAATGCAAGTGACTGTGTGGAATTGATTGAACCGAATATAGCAGCATTTGTGATCATTCCACTTCCCATAAGAAATTTAGTTATGTAGTCATTCCATGATGATTCTGTCACCTTTTCCGACATATTTATCTTCAGCCTTTCGAGGAATACAAAAAAAATGATGGCAGTTTGAGTATGACTACTGGCGCTGATGTGCACCTCCCGAGGGGCCAGCCTCTTATACAACCTCTAAGGAATTAGACAACGACACACTATTGGGCTAATGCCCGAACTTAATAATATTGCTGGGACCAGCGTTACGCTTCTCTGGCGGCTTCTTCTTGGCATATCGTAACTATGAGGCATCGCCATTTTGTCCTGTCACATGATCATCGCGCACCTGCGAGATGTTGGACGAGATTTCATGGCGGCGCCATTTTGAAACCTTACATGTGAGTTACTTTTCACCGGGTGGTTGTTTATTTGTTTAATTGTGCGTGCAGGAATAGTTCTATGAAGTAGTTGGTGTGTTTCAGGGTTTGTTCCTTATACATGTTATGAGAATCGGAAATGTTTTTGCGTGTTGTTGCCAATGTTTTCAGCACAAAGCCTTTCTTCCCTACGAATGACAGGTGACGATTCCGTTTCACAACACTCAACACCGTCAACAGTGTCAGTTGAGTTTATCAATTCAATTGACAGTTATCAAGTTGAACTTATTTAATTTGGATTTAATTTAGTTTTTGACTTTGGTAGTTTGTTGTTCAGCATGGAACTTGGTGATAGGTAAGCACGTGTATACACAATGTAAACACGGGCAGGCAGAAATTAGAATAAGCTTAAGAATCTAAACTAGATTACTGGTTAGGTATAGATAAAAGATTCACCCCATACTTCCAGTACAGGGGTGAAAACCAGCCTTATATAAAAACGGTCGAAAAATCGAGCTAATGAAATGAGTGTTTATGAGAGCCTAATTTCATAATCTACGAAGCAACATTTACTCTTTGTATGTCTTCATGTTTACCCGCTACTTTAAATACAATAAAACATATACTTTAATGCAATTTAAAAGTGAAATCGGCAGCATTCTCTGGCCGCCATCTAGTCTTTTTGCATGCTCTCCCATTTCACCAACTCTGTTCTGATATAAGTAACCATTTGACACTGGTGCCAGGCATTCTACTTGTTCCATACTAACACTATTTTCGCCCACATTTATATAAGGCTGGTCTTCACCCGTGTACTACAAGTACCGGGTGAATCTTTTATCTAGGTTAGGTACATCACATGAAAATTGTAAAATTGTTGCACAGTACTGCAAATCGGTAGACAGACAGAGCTCACAGAATAGATTAAAGGGTTTTTTAATTTGAGTAAATATGATTAGTCATTCCAAAGTTATCTACGATTTAGTTTTCCTAGAAATCAAAATTTTTCCTCTTGGTTATAGCTATTAAGTTGTGACCATTTGTGTTCCAGGATAGGTACATTTCTTTGCACACACAAATTTAAAAGCACTGTAGTGTCTTTCCAAATGGACAGATATATACACAATATAGTTATAGGTATCAAATGAAAGATAAATAAGACATATTGAGGATTGTCAGACTAGAATGATTTTCGAATGTTACTTATCTGTTCGATGACTTTTTCAACAGCTTGTTAAAATGGCGGGAAATCAGCACACAAATTTAACAGAACTGTAGTTCTGTCAATTCTTTATGGATTTTGATCAAATGAAAACTGAAACCGGGTCATTTAATGCCCATCAAAATAGCAGCAGATTCACAACAATTTGAGCAGAGCTAAACATCGAATCTGTGTTTATGTGCGCGATGAAAATGTCCCAAATTTATGCACACACAAATTAAAAGCACTGTATGTCTTTCCAAATGCACAGATATATACACAATATATAGGGATAAAGATCTCCGCGGTTTCGCGATTTCTGCGATTATTATATTTACCGATTAACTTAATATATTAATGATATGTTTATGACAACACTTGGGGGAGTTCGAATCCCATTTTTAAATGACCTGAGATGTTGCTAGAAACATCAAACCCAAACATGAGCGAGTCCGGTATGGGCGATAGTACAGTCACAACAAGGTGAGTGAAAACTGAATCCGGTATTTTTCCCGCGAATCCTGACAGTGCTAAGTCTATGGGGAAGATCCACGTTTCGCGGAAATTTGCGTTGGCGGCCTGATTTCCGCGATTTATAACCGGAGACCACTTTCATCCCTTAATATAGGTATCAAATTAAAGATAAATAACTAAATCTTGAGGATCTGTCAGACTACTAGAATGATTTCGAATGTTACTTATCTGTTCGATGACTTTTTGCAACAGTGGTGACTTCAACAGCTTGTAAAACCATGGGAGGTATCCCCTAATGCATTAGAAACTTTCCCAGATGTAAACAAGGTTTGTGATTGTCAATTCTGATGACATCCTGTATGGCAAGTCGTTTGCGTAGATTTGTGAATGGGTTTTAAGAGCACCTCTGTAATATGGCATACAGAACCAGGTCACAGAGTTCAGCTGCAGTAGTGGAGACAGCTAGGTTTATGCAGCACCCCAAGCAGGTTTGATGTACCTTATCTGGTCCTCAAATCCTTTGAATTGTCAACAGAGTTAGTGATGTAATTTTCTATGTATTTAGCTACATCCATCCCAATAAGATACATAATACACAATATTAACATTTACTTTTGATCTAAACTATCTCCCACATTATTTGGCTAACTGATGAAATCTAAATATTGACACTCCAATAAAGGGTTTCTTTGAAATATGCATTTCTAGTAGACTACCTCAAGTGGTACACAGCTTCTGAGAACGACCCATATACACAATATAGTTATAGGTATCAAATGAAAGATAAATAAGACATATTGAGGATTGTCAGACTAGAATGATTTTCGAATGTTACTTATCTGTTCGATGACTTTTTCAACAGCTTGTTAAAATGGCGGGAAATCAGCACACAAATTTAACAGAACTGTAGTTCTGTCAATTCTTTATGGATTTTGATCAAATGAAAACTGAAACCGGGTCAATTTAATGCCCATCAAAATAGCAGCAGATTCACAACAATTTGAGCAGAGCTAAACATCGAATCTGTGTTTTTGTGCGCGATGAAAATGTCCCAAATTTAATGCACACACAAATTTAAAAGCACTGTAGTGTCTTTCCAAATGCACAGATATATACACAATATATAGGGATGAAAGATCTCCGCGGTTTCGCGGATTTCTGCGATTATTTATATTTACCGATTAACTTAATTATATTAATGATATGTTTATGACAACACTTGGGGGAGTTCGAATCCCATTTTTAAATGACCTTAGATGTTGCTAGAACATCAAACCCAAACATGAGCGAGTCCGGTATGGGCGATAATACAGTCACAACAAGGTGAGTTGAAAACTGACTTCCGGTATTTTTCCCGCGAATCCCTGACAGTGCTAAGTCTATGGGAGAAGATCCACGTTATCGCGGAAATTTGCCGTTGGCGGCCTGATTTCCGCGATTTTAGCCGGAGACCACTTTCATCCCTTAATATGGGTATCAAATTAAAGATAAATAACTAAATATTGAGGATTGTCAGACTACTAGAATGATTTTCGAATGTTACTTATCTGTTCGATGACTTTTTCAACAGTGGTTGACTTCAACAGCTTGTAAAACCATGGGAGGTATCCCCTAATGCATTAGAAACTTTCCCAGATGTAAACAAGGTTGTGATTGGTCAATTCTGATGACATCCTGTATGGCAAGTCGTTTGCGTAGGATTTGTGAATGGGTTTTACAGAGCACCTCTGAATATAGGCATACAGAAACCAGGTCACAGAGTTCAGCTGCAGTAGTGGAGACAGCTAGCTATACTGCAGCACCCCAAGCAGGATTTGATGTACCTATCTGGGTCCTCAAATCTTTTGAATTTGTCAACTAGATGTTTGTTGACAATGACTTCAAATCTTTTTGATTTCTTCCGTTTATCAAAAACCTCTGCAAATCACTCAAATTTGAGGACATTCATTTTTTAAACTACTGGATTAATTTTTGCATACCTCTGTTCTATCTATTGGCCAATTTTCATGAAGATTGAGTAATTAGCAGATGCATTTTGAGGATGCACAATAGTTCATGTCAACAAAGTCTCACCCAAGCCACTGAGTTCACTCAAAGCTCTTACCCCTGCTTGCTCAAATTTGGGTCACAGGTTTTTATCAGTTTTACTATAGAACAAAGGGGCCAAAATGATACAGATTTTCCCAACTTCATATCGACATAACTTTCCTGCTATTTACTTTGGAAAACTTATATGGCTACCATGGCAAAGTTCAGTTCAGGCTATTTCCATTGATACATGTTCCTTTGAGATCAAATGCATTCTTAAAAAATCTACACATACCTATGTGATGTACGTGAATGATGGTGGTCACTCAATCACTCAGTCTCATGGAGTCAGTCAGTGCTGAGTGCAGGCAATTATTTTCACATACTTAGTAACTATCTGAATCACATCCGACATCGATGTAAAAATGTTCAGACCCATATGATATATTTGGCCCTTTATCGCTGGCACATGGACAAAATGAATAACATTTGAATTGATGGTCCAATAGAATTTGTGGCATATTATGATATACAATAGGTAGTGTCTACGCGGCCGTGAGCCGTACATGTAGCCTGGCGGTCTAGGCGTACGTGAGGATGCATCCGTTTGAAATTTGCCAGTTACACTTTTGACGTTAAGCAATGCGGACTTGCAGCTATGAAATGTGCTAGTTTCAGCTCATCTCAGCTCTTGTTTGAAACATAGAATGCTAAATAAACAAATATATATATAATTCATAACAAAAGACTGGACTGGGAGTAAATTTATAATTTATTTACATCTTCAAGATTATTCGTAGCAAATAGGTTTGTACATCAATCATTTGTAAGTATACAGAAGTATTATACCACTTGTCAGTTTAAGTAGGTATCCCAAACACAGGCTGATTACTTGTTGAATATGCCAAATTTTGTCAAAAAATGCTCCACTTCAACACCCTGGCAAAACAAACCACAAAGGATTTTTACAAATGTATTACAGCAGAAACAACCTTTGTTCTCTTACCTTTAACCTGGTCTTGGATTCATTTTATTATTCAAATAAATAAGCCTGATATAGCTAAATAAAAACTACCACCAACTCCCAGTTTTCACTCTCAAACCATAGTAATTCCCAGGTGGAGATGTGTCATGGTATCCCTAGTAGAATTAGCTAGTATACATCCAATTTGTGCAACAACGCCATTTGTTGATCAAAGTACCCACGAAAAAGGTACTAATACCCCTAGATAGGTGAGATTCCGAGCTTTCCATTCATATAAAACTGTATATGTTTTAATTTGAGAGAAAATGCAAAAAAATTGATTGAAATTTGAAGTTACAATTTTTTTTATTTCAAGTGCTATTTTCTATTGAAAATATAATTTTAAAACCCTTAAAAGTTGGTATTGAATTAAAGAGAATTTAATTCCCTGTCCAATCATAATTACCAGCGCTCATGCTAACCTATGGCGCTCGTGCGCACGGCGATTTAATGACTAAAAATTGGGGGGTATTTTTTTTAAATATATTTTTTTTAATTAAAAAAAAAAGATATTTTTTTTGGTACATTAGTAGTTTAATCAGGAGAACTGGTCTTCCTCATTCCACTGCTCATTGCCCTAGTTTTAATTTTGGGAGCTATAAACAATTTTAGCTTTGAGCAGGACCGATAGAGTAACAACCTAAAAACATCCATATCTTCCTTAATATTAGATCAATTTTGACAAATGAAATGCCATTTTCTTTCAAATTCAATATCCTAACAAGTGAAATCCATTAAATCAAGCTCACACTTGTTTTTAAAAATCACTTGGGATACCTATGTGGTAGTAGTACTTATTACCTGACTGGCCATGTGCAAGGATTTTTGCTACTTTTGAAGAAATATATAAAATCATTGTAAAATTAAAATAATTCACATCTATCAAAGTTTATTATATAGATTATGATGTAAATAGAAGGAGCATATTGAGGATAATACAAACTCCAGATTTCATGGAATTATCTTGTACATGTGTTTTTCTGTGCCATTTCAAACTTGCTCAAAATTTGGCATTTTTTGCCAGATTTGATCACAATCATTATAAAATTAAAATAATTCACATATGTCAAAGCATATTGTATATATACTGTAAATAGAAAGAGCATATTGACGATAATAAAAAGCCTGAAGATTTCATGCAATTATCTTGTACTGGTGATTTTCTGTGTCATTTTAAACTTGCTCAAAATTGGGCAATTTGCCAGATTTGATCATAATCATTGTAAAATTAAAATAATTCACATATATCAAAGTGTATTTTATATATTAGATATTGAGTCTAATAAAGCCTGAAAATTTCATGCAATTATCTTGTACGGGTGATTTTCTGTGGCATTTAAAACTTTCTCATTTTTTACCAGATTTTATCACTTGCCAAATTGAGCTCTGGAGCATTTTGGACCTATTTCTATCAACTTTTCCCAATCGTATGCGGTCCTAAAAAAAAATAGAGGTGACAACACTCACCTATAGGTCAGGGAGAAATAAGAATAATCCATCTGGGGTGCATATCTTTTCCACAAGCGCACCTCTAAAAGTGCTCCACAGCTAAATTTGAAAAATGGTGAGTTATGGGAAATTGTAGTTTTTAGCATTTTTGAAGATCCATATCTTGAAATGTAACCATCTCATACCCCTAGATCTCTATATTCTCTTTATACAGGCCATGAAATCACCAGAAAAAAACATTAGAAGTGAGATAAGGCGACTAGTTTTAATTTGGGGGACCATCAAAAATGCTATCTTTTTAGGTTTGGATGGGCCCAATTAAGTAACAACCTAAAAACGCCCATATCTTCCTTAATATTAGAGCGATTTTGATAAATGAAGTATCATTTTGTTTCAAATTAAACATACTAACAGATGAAATCCATTAAATTAAGCTCAGACCTGTTTTTTAAAATCACTTGGGATACCTAGTTTAAGTCATATCATAAGAACACACAGGCTATGTTATTAAACACACACTCAAAGTTCCGGGTTAGATTCAACCGAAAAACCTCTAACACTCAGCCCTAGTAGCCATATCGTAAGTACAAGAGGGAGGGAGGGTGGGGAAAAAACGCCTTCCAGGTGTTTACTGTATGAGTGCCAGGACCAGGTGAGTTGGAGAGCCTAGGTATTTCCACCTCTATATATACTAAGGGTTTCCTTGGAGATTGTTTGTTGACATTTGATTTGAGTGCTTGGAGACATGAATGTTTCTTGACTACCGGACCTAGCAACACAGATGCAAAGTCCTTGGATCACAGATTGAATTGAGTGGATATGGCAACGCATACAAGTTTTGTTTACATCACTTGGCAACACCAGTTTGAAAGTCAGAGACCTTCTATGTTGTGGGTTCAGTCATTCCAACAGAGTTCTTTGGCATTTTTAATACAGAACAAGAAATATGAATTAAATCTTAGTTTTTAACATTAATGATGATTTATATAACATACATAGATAGATCTTGGAATTCTGATTCTTTGAGATTGTCCATTAATAGTTGGAGATCAATTTGAATTTTATTTAAGTTCAAGTTTACAAATTTCAGTAGATACATATCAGCAAGGTATTTGATTTCTTTGAAACTAAGAGACCATTATCTCTAGAATATGAGTTAACCCAGTTACTGATGATTTATGTAACAACATATATAGAACTGGGATTTCTAATTCTTTGAGATTGTCCATTAATAGTTGGAGATCAAATTTGAATTTTATTTGGGTTCATGTTTATAAATTTCATTAGATACATATTAGTAAGGTATTTGATTTCCTTTTGAAACTATGAGACCATTATCTCTAGAATATGAGTTAACCCAGTTTATCTATTATAATGCTTTAGAAGCTCAATCTAGTTAGTAGATAGAACTTAATCTCAGTTTGAACCCATTTGTCAGTTTACAAAAGAACAAAGAAGGAATAAATCCTAGTCTAAAATTACTGATGAATTATATAACATGCAGATATAACTGGGAGTTCTATTTCTTTGAGATTGTCCATTTAAAAGTTGGAGATCAATTTAAAATTATTTAAGTTCTTGTTTAGAAATTTCAGTAGATAAATATCAGCAAGGTAATTGATTTCATTTGAAACTATGAAACCACTGTCTACAGAATATGAGTTAACCCAGTTTATCTATTATTTTTGCTTAGAAGCTCAATCTAATTAGTAGATAGAACTTCATCTAAGTTTGCACCCATTTGTGAGTTTACAAGAGAACAATAGAGATGAATAAAATCCTAGTCTAGAATTTACTGAAGAATTATATAGCATGCATAGATAGAACTGGGAATTCTAATTCTTTGAGAAATCCACTAGCAGTTGGAGATCAACTTATATTAATTAATTTCATAGTTTATGACATTTTTATATTATTCCCTTTTTATATGTTATCATAACAGTATCTCCAGAATATGAGTTTAACCAGTTATCCATTAGATTACTTGTAAGCCCAACCAGTTATTTAGAATATGTCACACTATGTAATAGAATTACTTGGTTAATCAGGAGCCAAATGAAATAACTGGGTTTTCTAAATTAAGGTTAATAACTTTTTGTTTTTGATTATTTCTTTGCCTGTCAGCATAGTGTACAGAATAATAAGATCTAAGCTGTGAGTTATGCCAGTTCTTATGTTTTAACTTGTTCTGTTTTTGGCAACCAAGTAATTCAGTAGATGTGAGGTGACCAATTGTTATGAATTACTCATGTTACTACATAACATGCACAATAAATTAAGATATGAATCTTTTATCCAGTATTGCATTTACATCACTATAATCAGCACATCTTATGAAATGTGCATTTAGATTTAGACAAATCTGGGCACTCAGACTAGTGTTAGGGCCTGCTGGTCTAGACGTACGGCAGTGTGTGCTCATGCACTCTAGTTCCTCACCTATCTTTAGCCTCGGCGGCTACGCATACGTGAGCCATATGCGTAGCCAGGTGCTATGGCTGTGGCATTGGCTACACGTACGTGAGCTGTGCATGTTTTGGGTTTAATTTGACCAAATTTCACTTATTGAGTATTATATTCTGTTAAATAAACATGATTTCAACCCCCGAGTGAATATTCATGATTCTAAATAACAGAATTAGATCGTAGCAGTGAATAGACTACATCACCGTTCCAGCCGCTCGGTGCATTGTGGGATCTGTCTGAGCAAAACAAACCCGTGAGAAGCACATGGCACATGCTAATAATACACTGGGTGCAGTTATGAAATGTGCTAGTTTCAGCTCATCTCAGCTCTTGTTTGAAACATAGAACACTAACTAATAAATTAAGATATTAATCTTTTATCTGGCATTGCATTTACATCAATATAATCAGCACATCATATGCTATGTCATTTAGATTTACACAAATCTGGGCACTCAGACTAGTGCTAGAGCCATAGCCAGAGTCAGTTTTACTTATTTTATTCATGTTTTTATTGATATCCTATGATTAATGACATATGTAGAAATAGAAAATGAGTAGGGTTAATCAGATATTGGTTATATATTTCTTTGAAACAAGTTATTCTTGACACATTTGACATTTTAATATTTAAAACAAGAATTACTAGTTATAAATATGAATTATGATACATCAATAATAACATATAACCGTCTGTTACTACTAAATACTATATACTCACCATTGTGTCAGTGAATTAAAATCCATGATTTTGAAGGATGGTTATGAGGTTGAGGACCAAATTCCAGCAGTTCGCTTGATAGGGGTCGTCAACGAATGTTAGAATAAGAATTGTCTTGGTACGACCGAAAACTAAACCCCCATCTGGGATCCTTCCCACGATGACGTCACTACCACACAGAATGCACATGTATTTTTTGTATGTTTCTTAGCTCAAAATGCTTAATTATGGAGAGTTGTGTCTTAAACATATTCATTATATTATTATATTGCATCCTTCCGTCCATGTTTGTGCCAAATTGTTATGTATAAATTTCTATTAATTTTCAATAAAATGGAAGTTTTGCCATATGCATATGGCAAACTCAATGGCTGTACGACTTTGCTTTGCTGCCAATACCGTTTTCAGCGCATGCGCACTCGGAACCGTGATCTCGTCTATAGATTTGTGCTTTTTGTTTTGTTTACATTCGACAATATCGCCGCCATGGCGGCAGCGTTAATATTGCCAGGATTTTGGGTTTAATTTGACCTATTTCACTTTTTGAGTAGGCTATTCTCATAAATAACATTATTTCAACCCAAGATTAAATATTCATGACTCTAAATAACATAATTAGATCGTAGCAGTAAATAGATTTGTGCTTTTTGTTTTATTTACATACACTTGATAGAAGAAACTGCTTCTATCCAACGATGATGCAGGAGTATTGTGATGCCTACGTCACACTCACATTTTGGCTTGATATATAATAATTGTTTTGTGAAAACGTGTGCCCAACACTACGTTCACCATGCTCAACGTCAACAGTGTAACGGACAAATTTAAAATGGGTGCGTGCACATTTTCAAGTGACGATGCGCGCGCATCCTCACGTACGCCTAGACACCACATAGTGTAAGAACCATAGCCAGAGTCAGTTTTGCTTATTTTATTCATGTTTATATTTATATTCTATGGTTAATAACATATGTAGAACTAGAAAATGACTCGGGTTAATCAGATATTGGTTATTTATTTCTCTGAACCAAGTATCTGTTGACACATTTGTCATTTTAATGTTTAGAACAAGAATTAATAAGGGTGATGTGGATATCAGCCTTAAAGTGACTGATTGTTTTGTGTGGAATTGTATGTTTCTTAACTCAAAATGTTTCACTATGGCTAGTTTTGTCTTAGATATATTCATCAGATCATTGTATTGCATGTGTGCATACATGTTTATCCCAAATTGTTATGTATTTCTATTAATTTTGAATAAAATCTAAGTTTTGTCCTACGTGTATCGGCAAATACATATACGGCTCACATACGCGTAGGCAATGTCTTTACAGTATTGAATATTGTGCAAGAAACTAAATGGCTGGCCTGCTGGTTTTGCACATCGTAATTGTATGTACAATCGCAGCATCCCCTCTCTAAGTTATTACAAAAACATTGTTTCAACACCGTTTTGTTTCTCATGTCAGTCTACCTTTTGTACCTCTATAGTTTTTCTTGCTAAAAACCTAGCAAATACAACTGAAATAAAGGACTTTACATCAGAAGTTCTATTTAAAAAACACTTTTTCCAACCTGCCCTATATTTGAAGGCAAAAGTAGTATGATGAACATACTTTTGGTTACACATTTGGCTGGTTTTACATTAGAATATGCAGCTTTATTATTGCTCCTTAGCTCACTTAGGGATGTTTACCTGGGAAAGCCTTTTGAAGTTTCATAATCCGATGAAAACATTTTCTAAACAAAAAGCGCATGCCTATATTTGATCATATACCTTAGATACTTATGCACCTCATAAATATTTGTTGCATAGAATGATTATTAAATAAATTTAATACAACATGGCATTGTTGCAAGCCTATGCTCCCCGGAATTTCAGTGTGCACCCCTAATCGATTTAGCATATCTCCCCCCCCCCCGCCCAAAAATCTATTTATAACAACGGTTCTTCCAAACTACAGTAAGTAGATTATAATGGCCAACTTAATATATATATCTCTATTTTTAAATGTGGCACTGGCAGACACTTAAAACCATGGCATTATGTAACTTTAATAATCTGAGGAACGGGGTCGCTCGAGGCATTTGCCAAGCAGCAGGCACACAGCTGGAAGCTCTAATGTGGTACAGCAACAGGCAGGGGCATCTATTTTCACCCTCATAGGCAATTGAACCGTCTAAAATGAAAGACGTCTGAAATCATAGCCTCCCTCGACACCTGCGTCCAAAGGCGGACTGAATGAGAAGTAGCGACAACTGTTTCCGCGTGTTACAGGTCATGGGTTTAAAACGTGACCGAGTCAAACCAATGACGTACAAAATTGGTACTTATTGCTACATAGCTTGGCACTTAGCATTACTAACATAGGGTAAGGACTGGTTTGTTTAGTATCTGGATAATGTGATTCAGTTGGATGTTGAGATACATGGAATTTTGAGTCGTGACGCTGACGGATGTGTCGCCCAGTGGGGCAGCACTATAAAGTTGCAATGAACGCGTGCTATCACAAGTTTGTATCCATCCTGATATGATCTTAGATGTTGCTGGGATATAAAGCCCCAAAAAACAACCGACAGTTGCTCTGATTAACCACTTCTATTAATGAGAAACATTGAGTGACAGCTACCCTTTCATAACAGCTCTGGTTTTATTGATGAGCCAGCAGATCATTTCCAGGGTCTGTACAGTGCCTGGAAAGTCTTTTAAAGTCTTGAACTTCATTAGCCCCATATCAATACCCAGAAAAGCCTTGGGATTTAATCTATTTTGGGGATTTAGTCTTGAAAATCCTTGAAATTCCATTAAATGTTTGTTTGTTGTTGTTTTACGTCCTAGCAACATCTAAGGTCATATCAGGACCCACTGGTCTAAATTCAGAAATCGCTATTCGCTATTATTGTTTTTTCCTGAAATCCAACTGAAAATAGTCTTGAATTCCTATTTTTTTAAAGCATTGAAAGCTTTGTTCAATAGCCTTGAATTCCATATCTTCACATGTGTATGGACCCTGCATTTGTGTTGCTGATTGTCTACCTACAAAGATAACATGATTTAACACTGGTTGATTTTTCTTAGTGCATACTTTGGGGGTGCGCGCACAATCGATCAAATAAAAGTGGTCCTGTTTTCCCCACTTCCTTCAGCCTCTATATTCACTAAGCTTCGCAAATTGAAAAGAAAATATTATCAACTCTGTGTTTGCTAAATCTTATACCTGAACAGCTTTTGCACATGTGCTTTTACCGGATGTGCTGATATGTCCGTGTAAAACAAATATTTTTCAAAAGCAGTCAGTGGAATATGACCATACATGTGCTTAATGTATTTCAGTCAAAATGGAGATCACAGATGCCAACCTCCAAACCCTTGCGGGGTATCTCCAGAAGACACTCTCTCCGGATCCCATCGAACGACGAGGAGGTAAATTGGGCGATAGTAGTGTGGATATATAATGGGTCATTCTCTGAAACAGGGCAATAAAGTGTGACATGGAAACCAAAAGTAAGACCTTCCAAATAATTTCAGAAAACGTTCCAAATAATAGCAGAATCCATGTCAATATGTAGATTTGCATGTTGTGCATATGTCAGTTGAAAAGAAAATCTTGTACAAATTGAGCAATATATTATTTTGATCTTGTACAAATTGAGCAGTATGTTAAAATCACTTGTGTAACATGGAAATCAAACACATCCAGAACATCTTTTGAACATACACAACAAATTTAAACAAGATTTTATTGATTACATTTAAGCGAGAAAGATTATGTCTTACAAGAAAAAGGCTATTAACGTTTTCACATTTTCACTTTAGCACAAAATCATGCAAGCCTACTTTTGATATCATTTGTGGGATTGATTAAATACATGTAGTATTGTTAACATGCTTAACGTGCAGGGACAACAATAACTATTTGACTTGTTACCAAAAAAAATAAGAATTATCACCGTTGCAATGGGGAAAGTTACAAGTTTTTGTGTCTATTGTCGCACCCTGAGATCAGATATTGAAATTTTATTCTGCGGTTTAATAAAAATAGAAGCAAAATCTGGTTAATTTAATACACAGCACATAATTGTTACCATGGTCCTAGCCTCCTGGGTATTTGTAGATATAGGAGAAATCAGCCGTTCCTATTTGGAGCCATGAGGTACCGACGAGTCTGGTGAGCATATGGGGGCATATTCGATTAACCAACTTGGGTCCCCGAGTCACATTTTGACGCATGCACACATCCTATAGACTCGGGTTGAATAAACTAACATGCTTCTCCACGCTCAGGGTGGACAAAATGGTGGCTTAATCCAAAATCCTTTTTTTTTAAATCGATATAACTACAGCAATATAGGATTTAAAGTATTTTATGATTGCATAGTTTAGTTATAGTTCCATTTCATTAATCTGGATTATTTATATTTAATAAAACATTAAAACAACACGTAGGAATTGTACAAGTAGCTGTTATCCTACAGGTACCAGCACAAATGTGATGTCATCTCTCCTAGCCAGCCACAGCCAAGACGTAGTTTAGTGGGGTGGGGATTTTTTTGTGCACGGCATGTGTATTTGGCGACTCCACTGGCGGTGTTCCATTTGAAATTCTAGTCGCCCGGGTCGTGTTAATCGAATATGGCCTAAATGTCTCTTAGCACCGCCCTTTTTTCGTGGAAACCTCAATTGCTAAATGAGAATTTGCTGTAGCCATTTTGTGCTTGTCTACTTCCAGCGGAGAAGTTTCTGGAGTCTGTAGAAGGAAACCAGAACTACCCCATGCTTCTGTTGACATTGATGGACAAACAGGATGCTGTTATTCACATCAGAGTCTCGGCTGCAATCACGTTTAAAAACTACATCAAGCGCAACTGGCGCATTGTAAGTTGTGTGTAGAGTTATATGGTGCCAACTGTTTTCAATTCTCAGATCTGTGGCTATGCGAGTACAGTAGGAGTATAGAATTGGCTGGTCACTCGAACAAGACTATTTGAAAAAATTATTATATTGAAATCCGGTATGCCATTTTTATATCTTAGATACTACTACCATATAATAACTAATTCAAGCTTTTAATTTTATTTAGGTTAAATATTATGACAAGAATTCTGAATTAAATTAAGTAACGTTTATTCAGCAATAAAGACGGGTTCGGTAATGTCCATATTGAAATGCTGAAGTGGATTAATAATCCAAATATTCAATAATTTCATGAATCCTTCCGTGAAAATATCATTGATAGAAATACATATATATAAACATTATTAATTCAATAGAATTTTTTTAACCATTCCATATCGATGGTCGATTTGATCGGCATCCCCCACGGGTATGATCCAAATGAATCTGTACAAACTAACAATAGCTAATTACCAAATATATCCGGCAATTTCACAGTTGAACAAATAACGTAAAGATAAATAAGATTAAATAAACAAAGATTAAATTGACCAATGCTGTGCCCGTTGCTGTGGGCCGACTGCTTTGTTAAAAATGATTAGTATTTTGAGACAAATTTCTATTCCTGCCGTGTGACTGGCAATATCACCGCACAGGTTGAAGATGTAGGAAACCGCATCCATGACAATGACAGACTGGCTATCAAGCAGAATATAGTAGGTCTCATGCTGAAAAGCCCTGAACAAATACAGAAACAGGTTGGTTTTATTCATATCTTGTTCGATATTATAATCCCTAATTTGCATGATTACCAATTTTAATACATCAATTTAAATGGGATTATCAAGCTGACGTATGTAGGTCGAGTATGCACATTTCTCTAAAAACGCTGTAACTTGACTTCTGGTATCTGAAAAATTATGTAATATATAATAACAGAATAAATATTTGGCTCTGAATGAATAAGTGTGTGTGGGGGGGGGACTAATTAAATGACAACAGTCTTTGCGTTAAATTCCTTTCTGTAAAACACAATTATCCTTATTTCATTAACACAATCAGGTAATTGGATATTGTCAGCTTGAAAACAGAATTTTAGTGATTTTATTTGATCCATATAGTGGGCTAATTGATTTTCCACTAATTTGTTGGTTCAGCTGAGTGATGCCATCAGTATCATCGGGCGAGAGGACTTCCCCGATAAGTGGCAAACCCTGCTGCAGGAGATGGTCAGCAAGTTTGGCAGTGGAGACTTTCACATCATCAATGGAGTTCTCAGGACTGGGCACTCCATCTTTAAAAGGTACCGAGGCCACAAAGCCTTGTTCATATGAAATTACTGGATTGTGTTCTCTGTCATCAGTTTATTCTGAAAGTGTTGACAAATACATTGTATAAATGCTAAACAAATTTGTTAAAACAATTTATTTCTCGGGCACATTTTGTCAGAATTTAAGGGAGGTGGTTTAAAAAGAAAATGAAATGATTCGGTTCAAGAAATTTGGAGCAGTGCTATTTTTTCTGGCGTGGGGGGGGGGGGGGGAATTTGACAATATAATGAATAGTAAAAACTGAGCTGAGGTGTAGATCTCCAATAAACAAAGCTGCTGGGTTGGCGCAGTGGGATTATTTGTTATTAAACTTTTCCCTGCCCCCTCAAAATTGACAAGATATTATAATGGCCAAAGAAAGAAAAAAGGAAAAAAAACGGTTTGGGTGGGACTTAAATTCGATGCGGCGATGCATAGGGAAGAAGTATGTTTTTCTGTTTAGCCTGGCCAGAATTGTAGAGAATAAGTTGAATGCATGAAATATTACCATAATTCCCTAACTGTTTTATGTCTTTGTCTAAACTAGATTTTATTTCGTAGAAATATCTCAAGACTGCAGTTTCAGAATTAAATCAATTTGCTTGCTTCAGATATCGCCACGAATTCAAATCACAGAAGCTATGGACAGAGATCAAGTTTGTGCTCGACAACTTTGCTGCTCCTTTCACTGAACTGTTTGTGGTGAGTGTGAGGGGCATCATTAATCTGGTGACATGCGGAACTTTCTGTGTACTTTGGTTTAAAATTTACACCACATCAATGGAGAGCTATAATAAATAGTTATATTTCCATATGCACCTTTAGTTTACTTTTAAATAAAAAGTAATAATTAAAAGCCCTGATGTAATTTATTTGAGGCTATTCCATTGTTAAATCAAGCTCAAGTCAAAAATGTCTTAATGAACTATTATTTAATTTTGTTTAATTTTTGCAATGTTTCTTCGCAGGCTACTATGGAGCTGGCGAATACCCATGCTAATGACCCTGCAGCCCTGAAGGTCATCTTTAGCATCCTCCTCCTCATCAGCAAAATATTCTACTCACTCAACTTTCAGGTATTTGCATTCTACTAAATAAAATATCCAAACTATCCAAGTGATTTAGATCATTATTTGATGAGCTAGATGTCAATGTTGTTGGTTGATATTGTTATTTTGACCAATTCATCTCATTTCAATGAGTTAGAAAATATATGTAATGTTCATGCTTGGCAAGTATGATCTGTAAAGATAATTATAATTATAAAATTAAGTTTAAAAAAAAAGGTTTTTCGGACTGGATTTTCGGGAAAGGAATGCTATACCAGTACTAGCTAATGTCAATCTATACTTGTCCCATGAAGATCTACTAGTCAAGATTGGCAGGAAGATCTGGTCTTACAAATAAAGTGTACATATATATGGTCGGCCGAGACGTGATGGGTCCCAGCTACAGTATTTACAGAGAGACCAGCGGAACTCAGCATACCCCTATTGTTAACTACATAGACATTTTAAACCCCTACTATCGCCAGGACTTGCCTGAACACTTCGAGGACAATATCCAAATCTGGATGACTCATTTCTTGACCCTACTCACCACCGACAACAAGCTCCTTCAGACCCAGGTAGGTAGTAAACTTTTAAGTAGGAGAACACTGTCATAATTGAAGTTTCTATTGTTTTAAACTGACCCGAACTTATCTTTATTCAAGTTGCATAGTCCAATACTTTTCTGCCTTTGTTTTTAGATAAACATATTAGGTTGATCAGTGATCGACCATTTCTGAATGTTATTATTTATTTATTTAAAATAATGTGTCTTCAAACGCTTCTATTTTGTCTACTCATCACTTCTCTCCATCTAATCCTGCAAGACAATGCGCGTCTGTGTTCATTTGTTCGGATAATCCGCCCTGGTGTGGACTATCCTACAACTATTATGTTGTGCTTTATTGGGGTTTTTTCAGAGTGAGGAGGCGGGTTTATTAGAGCAAGTGAAATCTCAAATCTGTGACAACATCGCCATGTACGCACAGAAGTACGACGAAGAGTTTGGGCCTCACCTGCCGGCATTTGTGACTGCCGTGTGGAACCTGCTGCTCACCACGGGTCACCAGGTCAAGTACGATCTGGTGAGCATTCTCACTCTTTTACACAGTAGTGACTTATGTTGCATTTCCCGAGACCGACATTAAATGTATCTAATCAGGAGGGAATAGTTTGAGATATATCTTATTTATGTTTCTTTCTTTGACGTTGAAGAGCGTTAGTAGGTTGTACTGTTTTAAAATATATATGCATATTTTGTAATCTTTGAAATGTGGTTAAACTTGCAAAAGAATAGATGAATATACTTCTTAATTAAAAACAACAAATCCACTAATGTAATTGACCTTTTAAATATGTTAAACAACCCTCTTTTTCCGTATTGTATAAGCTCGTCCTAGCAAGGCGCATGTGGTCTAGACCAGGGCCTGAAACCAAAGCCCTCTCTACATAGAACACATAAGCTTGAAGGACGCCTTTGTTTAAGGCCTTTAGTTTGAAAATAGAAATAACATATACGAAAGGCCTTGGAAATCCTTCCTTTGAATTTTGTTTAAATAAATTTGTCCAAAGTTGAATGGGCTGTCAATGCAGAGTCTGATAAATTTCACTCTTGGAAAGAGTGAAAAGCAATTCTGAAGTTATATCGACCTTAGATGAGAGTGCAGGAACCTCAAAATAAGGCTTTCAATTCTGTTGAAATAAAATTAACATTAATTTGTGTACTATATATCACCACCACCACCACCACCATCGCCACCACCACCACCACCAAATTCTATTGATAACAGTTTCTGAATTGTGAGCTGAAAATATGTGCGAACCCTGGAGTAGCTGTAGCAGTCTATTGCCTCCAGTAATAGCCTCCTCACCTACACCACATAACCAGTGAGAAGACCCTGACTCTAAGGGTTCATTGGCATGTGTTTTGCAGCTCGTAAGTAATGCGATCCAGTTCTTGGCGTCAGTGGCCGAGCGACCGGCTTATAAGCACCTCTTCGAGGATGGCAGCACGTTGAGCAGCATCTGTGAGAAGGTCATCGTCCCAAATATGCAGTTTAGGGGTAAGACCCGCCTCCTGTGGCATCTCTTGTTAGGTCATCAGGGGTAAGGCCCTGCAATATGTCACGATTTACGCAGTATGTCGCCATTCGCGTGAAAAAGATTTCGCTTTTCCGTTGGCAGGTACGGAATTTGTTTGCAGTAATGAAAATTTAGTAGCTCAAATATGCGAATCCTTATAAATATATAAAACTCTAATATAATCTAATCTAGGGTACAGTGGTCGAATTGGTAGGTCACGGGCCTCGCATGTGGGAGATCTGGAGTTTAGTTGTCGGTCGAGTCAAACCAATGACTCATAAAATTGATACTTGTCACTTCCTAGCCTGGTGCTCTGCATCAATAGGGTAGGGCTAGCAGTGGTTAGCTCACTATCAGGATAATGAGACTGAGTGGAATATTGGTTCATGGTGCCGATGGCCTGATTTCCCAGTGGGGCAATACTATAAAGTTGTCATGAGTACGCACTGTCACAAGTGGGTACCTGTCCTGATATAACCTTAGATGTTGCCAGGACGTAAAGCTCCAACAACCAATCTAATCTAATCTAATATAATATGCTACATATCAATTTGATGATCATTACTCTCTTTGCAAACCTGCAGATGCGGACGAGGAAGCTTTTGAGGATAATGCAGAGGAGTACATCCGGCGCGACATGGAGGGTTCCGACATTGACACGCGCCGCCGGGCTGCCTGCGACCTGGTGCGGGCACTGTGCAAGTCATTTGAGGGCCCAGTCATCGCCAACTTCTCTCAGTATGTGCAGGCAATGCTAGTCGACTATACCAAAAACCCCTCCGAGAACTGGAAGAGCAAGGACGCCGCCATCTTCCTTGTGACGTCACTCGCTGCCAAGGGTCAGACACAAAAGGTGCGTAGTCTCTGTAGTCATGGTGTTGAGCTTTAAAAGAAGTTAGGATTTTATTTTGTTTTTCTCCACCTCCACCTCTTGCTTCTCCTCTTCCTCCCATCACCATCAAGATTTGCAGGGTTCGTTCGCACATGGAGAACCCTTGAAAATAAAGTAATGTATTCAAGTCCTTGAAACGCCGTGAAAATCATCTTGCGGTCTGGAAAACCCTTGAAAAATGATCATTTTAATCAAATGTGGAGCAGCACTATAAAAGTTGCCATGAGTGCGAACTGTCACAAGTCCGTACCCATCCTGATATGACCTTAGTGTTGTCAGAACGTAGAACTCGAACAAGCATTGAAGAAGGAAAAATTGATTAACATTGAAATGATTGCTTCTTGTTCTCGGGATAGAGCTGGCATCTGTTGTTCTGCATAAACTGACATGACGGACACCCTGCCAGGTAACACATACGTCAGTACCAGCTAATGATGCCTGTCACATTTCAGCATGGCGCCACTCAGACAAGTGAGCTGGTCAACATCACCGACTTCCTGCAGTCCCAGATCCTGCCCGAGCTCCAGCCCAGTAACGGTAGGTACTTGCTACAATCGAGCATTACACTTGTAATGGTCATATTCCAAAACAAAGGTCAGGTGGAAGACACATTTTTTCATTGCTGCTTGTTGCATTCGAAATCAACCATTTTGCTGCCGTCATAGAACAAATAAAAAAATAAAAAATTGTTGAATTAATTATAACAAATAATTAAAAGACAGATAGAAAAGAGCAATGATTCCCTATACATGGGTCGTTGAGAATTGACAAAGTATTTTTATGTGTGGCTTTTATGCATCGATTAAAAGACAACAAAAAACTGTTGCAGCTAACGGCCACGCAGTGCTTAAGGCAGACGCCATCAAGTACATCATCGTCTTCAGGAGCCAGGTGGGTCGCGAGGTGCTGGTGGCCGTGCTGCCGCTCCTCATCAGCCACCTCACCGCCAGCTCACAGGTCATCCACTCCTATGCGGCCAACTGCATTGAGAAGATATTCATGATCAAGGGGGCGGACGGCGGACCAGTGTAAGACAGTGGTTCTGGCTTCTACCTTCAATGTATTAATAGCTTTGGCTTGTTCATTCCGTTTTGGTTAAAATGGTTAAATTGGGGGGTTTCAGTTAAGTTAATTAGTCAATTATCCTGCTTATTACACTTAAGGGGAGACATGGGTGATCGGAACATGAATTTGGGTGAAACTGGTGATTTTTGGTGTACTAACTTGGTGTAAATGATATGTTTTTTGGACAGATAATTACTTGACTGGATATTTGTGGATATAATATGGAATTCTAGATGATGATACTGGACTTTAACATTTGAAAGAAACACTTTGTGAACTTTGAAGCTCGTTTTCTCAGAACTGCTTTTCCCAGAGTTTTGCCAATTTGCCCCCTCTAAAAATGTAAGTTATAATTGTAGCAGAAAGTTGGAACTTGGCAGTCTTATGTAAAAGTTGTTGCTGAGTGCAATACGTTGGTTAAAAACACTGTATCTTTCATAGTTCAAGAGCTAGGGATGGAGACACAAAAATTGACCATTGAATTTTTTTTACCTATGATTCGTCATGTAGGGACATGTTGGTAATGACATATATAAATTCACAAACCACCTTATTGCACCCAACTGGACCAGTTCTTCATATAATAACTTGATTCAGGCAAATCTAGGCACATTCAGTATACTTCCTGGAAGGGGTAAAATTTAGATTTTTTGTGTGTGCAAGATCCTTCACCATATGACCACTACTCAAGCTAGAGCTTTGAAACTCTGCAGATATGCTTCTCTTGATACAAAGAATATGTGCTCCAATTTTCAAAGCTCTATCTTTAATAGTATTTGAGATACGGAAATCACCCAAAAATCACCCGTGTCTCCCCATCAACAAACAAAGATATTGATTCTTTTAAGTATAATGAATATGTTAATTCCCTAGTTGCTTCTTTTGCTTGATTAAAATATACAGAAACCTGGTGAAATAAGACCATAACAGTTGACAATTATATAATCATTATAGTGTCATATTTCTCTGCCTTAAAAGAAATGAATTTCGTACCTGAAACCTAGAGTGCTTCGCTTCATTATTTCAGTTTGACAAAGGAGGACATAGCTCCCCACGCCGAATCGCTACTGATGAACCTGTTCAGTGCGCTCAACCTCCCTGGGTCCGAGGAGAATGAGTACATCATGAAAGGTGGGCAAGTTAGATGAAGTTAGATGCGCACGCACACATACACACGTTTCCCGTCCTGATATGAGCTTACATGTTGCCTGGACGTAAGACTCCAAAAACCAACATTCACACGTTTTCAAATGTCAATTTTCATATTGTGCCCAAGCAATATATTTGTCGTTTATATATTTTTGTTGACATTTGAATGAATGTACTATTTTAGTGTAAAAATGAATACTCACTACCCAGAATACAGGTTAGACAACAAAAAGGAAAACAAATATTTTTTAATTTTCTGGAGAATGTTGTGCCAGAATTGATTTTTACTGCCGTTCTTCGGCTGACACTGAGGTTAGACGAACATACTTTTACCGAGGCATTTCTTCGGCAGATTGACAGAAGAACACGGCGTATGTGGCATTCAGCAGCTGACTGTTTCCTCCGCAGTCCTTTCAGTTTTCTGAGCACTTCCTGGCCCAATATTCTCACTTGTTCATCTGTTTCTTGTCCTGAGATGACGGAAAAGGATTCTTTTCCTTGGAGAGGCTTTAGTGACTAGGTCTGTGACCGTGCTTGCAAATTTCCTCAGGCTTGACGGGAGAGCTGCTTGTGCCCGTGACAGGGCCTTTCTTCTTACCAAAGGTGTTCTCGGTGGTTGCTCCTTGTGGACCAACTGATGATACTTTGGTTTCTACCTGAGAAGCGACTTTTTTCTTACGATACTGATTCCTTCTCTCATTTGTCCTCCGTCGCTTTTGTGAGGTCAAGTTTTCTTTCTGTTTTTTTTTCTCCTCACACCATTTAGTCCTCTGTTTTTCTTGGCTAATCCTTGCCAGTCTAGGTTTTTCCGCTTGCTCTTTTTTCCTGGCTCGCATTGGTCTCATCCGCAGCCTCGCCTGCTCTCTCTGTCATGCCTTCATCTGTTCTGAAGAGTTGTCACGATAGGCCTGGCATGCCTCTATGCATCTCACCTTGTACTGCACATATTCCTCAGGGTTGTTCTGCAGCATCTGCTCCTTCCAGTCTCTGGGAGCTTGAGCTGCTGTCTTTCTCTCCTTTTTTCTATTGATTTAAGAGATGGTGGATCAGCTGCTTCTGATAGCTGATGCTTTTCAGCAATGCTACTGCTCTGTCATTTGGATATCTAAAAGGATTGACAGAAAATACAGAAACATTAGAACAAATGTAATTTTATTGGATGATGACATTTTAAAAGATTGACAGAAAACACAGAAACAGAACAAAAGTTGTAATTTTATTTCTGGGTGATGCAAATGATAAAACTGATTCTCTGACATAACTGCCTCCCCAAAATCTAAACAGTGAACAAAACTAAGAATGACGTTAAACAAACATGATGATTTGCATTACAAATTCTGAACCGGACTAATTTTTACATTTACATCGGCATTAAAAAACACTATGAACATAGGGATTCCTACATAATACGTTTTATATCTGACATAACTGCCTCCCCAAAATCTAAGCAGTGAACAAAAATAAGAATGTCTTGAATCAAACATGATTTGCATTACAAATTCTGAACCTGACTACGTTTACATTTCCATCACCATTACAAAAACAATATGAACATGGGGATTCCTACATGATAAGTTCTATATCCACATTCAATACATGTATGCAAAAGTCAATAAATGAACGTAAGTTATAATTTCAATGATTTTGTCACATTTAAACGGCTTCATCAAAATTACATCACCACACCATCATAACAAGATAACAATTTTTCATGCACATTTTTACAATGATCAAACACTCAGCTAATTTCAAACTACACATACTAGACGCCGACTACATTCTAAAACAGAATGTGAATGAGAAACCATACAGAAAGGCGCATAAAAAAGTCACATACTTTAAACATCTGCTTAATAACGTTAATATATAACAATATCTTACCTTCAAGTGCAGTCAGAACCTTCCGATTCACTTAAAGATCACTTGCGTAACAGAGATTTGTTGGTGGAAACGGTTTCAAAGTACTGGTTCTTCTACACGAGTGAAAGCACTGACAAGAGCAACACATGTATACATGTTCTTCCGCTGACTCACATATATCGTTACACAAAAAATAGTTCATTATATTGCTTACATTAGAAGCAGACTTGCATTTTAATAAATGTATCGTAACACTTGAATTTGGAAACAGTTGATGTCCAATAACTTTGCAAAAATGGTGGTTTTATTTTTCGCTAATCTGCTCAGATGCACGCAGTACACGCGAGCAGCCCACATACTAAAAATAGTCCCCTACATGTGGTCAGAGCATTTGTTTAGGAGGATGATGCAAGATATGTAGTTCCGGAAACAAAGCGTTACGATGCTGATCAATTCACAAATTGCCTTAAATTATAAAGTTGCACATTTTGGTAAGTTAAAAAGGTTTAGCACAATAAAATATGCCTTATTAGAGATTTGTTTTTGGCTAGTTCTAAATTTTTACTTGATTCATTAAGTGTTGTTGACGAAATCAATGTTTCGATGCAGCCCATGTCACAAATTGAGGCCCCCCACTTTTAGCCCTGACAGCAAATTTCACTCAAACGACACAATCATAATTTTGTTTAATTGTATATTGTCTTTCTTATTTCTAACATGTATATAGATGCAATTTAAATTGAAGGAAATGATAGTTGACACATTAGTTTTATAATAACCATTTGAAGTCGGTGACCCACACTGGTGCCCAGTTTCAGAGAACGACCCATGTACCTATTTGAACAATTAAGATTACTAAAGGCAACTAAAGTTAAAAATCTATATACACGGTATGCGAATGCAACAAAAAATGGAAAGGCATGTAAGCGCATGGTGGTGCTTCCATATATCCGGTTGCGAATCCGGTTGCGAATGCGAATGCGAATGCATGGATGGTAAAGTGGATCACTCAATGGACCGATCGGTGCGAATGCCACATACCGCGTAACCATTCGCATGCCGCATGCCGCATACCGCGTTTATGGAATTTTAGCTTTCGTAAAATACGAGTTAATATTCAGAGTTCTGCTGGTCTCAGGAAGGACTGAAGCTGAGACCCGGCACACCAGCTTACACTGTTGTTGGTTGGGGTGTTGGTTAATACACATACGCCATAATACAGGAAGTGGTATCTTATGTAAATTTTTCCTTCCACAATTTCACTGCAATCTGTATTAGAAGTTTGGGCGTCAGGATCTATCGTGAAAGATGGGGCTGGGAGGGGCACCAATCCCAATTTCCACCTGTAAGCTGTAGCTCTGACCCGGCATCCTGGGGTCTCTGCTTCAGTCCTCCAGAGGAATTGTTAACAAGCCTATTGGGATCATAAGAGGCGGATTGTAATGTGTTGTTTCACCCATACAGCAATAATGCGGAGCTTCTCGATGCTACAGGAACAACTTATCCCTTACATCGGTACGCTCGTCTCAACACTCACCCAGAAACTCATCATTGCAAGCAAGGTATGAGTAATGACACATTTCATTAAGGAGCACATATTGGCTGCTTACTCAGGGCCATCGCTAGCGGGATAGTTCCCCCCCCCCCCCCCCCCATTCCCCGTCACACAAAAATGCAACCCAGTATGTAACTTCCGTGAAATGGTTATAAATGGCATTTCACTAGATTTTAAAAATACATTTGTTGGAGGGGGCGGGGGCATACCCCCCCCCCTAGTGTCTCGCACCTTCAGCACACGTTCATTCCAAGAATGTATCTGCTCCCCCGCCACCCACCCGAACAAAAATCTCATACTCAAACAAAAATTCTTAGTTACGGCTATGTTAACTAGCAAGGAATAATCTTTTTCATTCCATAATCTGGATGTTGTTGATAAAGTATCTGTGTTTAAATTCAAATGTATCTGAACACAGACCACTTAATATATCGGTCACAGCCTACTAATTTGTGTATATAACCAGGAAGGTTCAAACACTCGGGGGGGGGGGGGGGGGGGGGGGAGTGTCCTGCGCTGAAAACGTGCATAAACTTCTTAACGAAGGGAAACAAACAAAATTATATGGTTTGTTTAGAAAAAAGATTCCTTAAATATTCTTTCAATTACGAACATTGGTCTTCATTCCACTGCCTCTTGCACTGTACCATAACTACCTAGGAGTAACAGTTGTATGTCTTTGGCTTGACTAGGCTGGAGATGCAACCCACGACCTCATCCCCACCCCACCCACGGCACACACCTACAAACACACAGTACCACCACCATACTCATTTAGCCATTCCACCTGGTCAAAAAGGCAGTAAAGCAATCGGATTATTCGAACTTGACACGGACATTAGTGATAATGGCTTATATGCCGAATAGTGTTCATGATACATTATCGATAGCGACAACCATTTCTTTGTCTGTTGAGATGCCTTGATCCATATGACCTGTGAGATGTGACCAATCATGGTCAGATGTCACTTGTCGAGTTTCTCAACCTCATGACACATAGACGTACAATGGTGTTTGACCACTGTCCTTCCCCTATCCCTCTTCACTTCAAACATCACAGATGGCAACGCAAGTATAATCCACTGAGACGTCAAACAAACTCAGAATGTAATGTATGAATAACGTCACGGGTGGGATTCCCTCATCACATGACCTACTATGGCTACCCGCATGACCAAATATGGTTCCTACAGACCAGTGAACACTGGGGAACTTGCACTTGCACACAGGCCATTGTGGCACTCTCCCTCCACATATTTGGTTACGCAAACTGAAAACGTGGGCTGTGAGAGCATTTGTCGGAGTACAGTTCCAGTCTCAGCGGCCTATTAGCAGGTGTCTGTAGCTCACTGTAAGTGCACCGATGTCAGACCCATATGTTGATATTTTGCAGAATCCTAGGAAGCCTCACTTCAACCACTACCTGTTCGAGGCCATCTGCTGTGCAATTCGCATCACGTGTAAAGCCAACCCCACCGCCGTGACCGCCTTCGAGGAGGGCCTCTTCCCACCATTCCAGGAGATTCTCCAGCAGGATGTTCAAGGTGGATACAGTCTATTTTATTTTGGCGCAGCCGTGTCGGCTATGAGAGAATCGCCTACTTTTTAGATACTGATAATTACAGTTTGGGTTTCTAGAAGTTTATTTTAAATTACTGTTGTGTTCTTGTGTGCATGTTGTTCACTGTTTAATGTTTAATAATATTAGAGCTCAGCCCCCCCCCCCCCGCCCCCCACACACGGTTCCAGCGGATCCTTAAAAAGTTTTAAATTGATTAGTCAATTGTCAAGGCCTTGAAAAGTCTTAAATATCTGTGAAAGGTCTTAAATTGGATTTGGCCACTATAATATTTGTTTCAAGATGTTTGGCAAACCACAAATGCTGTGGATCTGAAATATCCATAGATTGCATCACCTCACTCATTTCTGTTAATATTTAATTACATATGTATGTTACATTTGCGCAAATATAGGTCTTACATTGCATGAACGTTGATATTAAAAAGTCTTAAATATGATTGGCTGATAGGTGCAGGAACCCTGCGCACCTTAGCTGGCGATATTTATTCTATATCTTGTTTATTTAATTATTTCTACACATTGAACAAGCCCATCATATGATTACATGTGTGACGTCACAGGATGCAAGTATCGGACCATTCTGATCTTTAAATAAATATTTGCATATCTTCAGTTGTAATCTTATTAAATTATTTTCTTAATAATATGGAGTTATTAAGCTAATTAAATGGTATTAAAGTTGGATAGTCCGCTGGTTTTAAGTTTGTATACATTTTTTAAAATCTATAAATATGTTAGGTTCATCGTTATAATCTACATTACTTTAGTTTGAAGTAACTTTTATTTTAAATGACCAACTTTTGGGATGCTGTGTGTCCCCACGACAACCTAAACAAAATTTCAGTTTTTTTTCCTGCACCCAATCACATGCCTGGATATTTATCTAAAACGAAATATGTCAAAAATCCAAACCCATCGAATGATTCAACTTTAAAGGAATGTATATCGGATGTTAAAGTTGATTTAGGGTCTTGTTGACTTAGTCCATATAATAACTCACATGTGTGTTTCGTTGCAGAGTTCATCCCCTACGTGTTCCAGATCCTGTCGCTGCTGCTCGAGCTGCACAACGACTC
This sequence comes from Branchipolynoe longqiensis, assembly GCA_030323885.1. Classification (NCBI taxonomy): domain Eukaryota; kingdom Metazoa; phylum Annelida; class Polychaeta; order Phyllodocida; family Polynoidae; genus Branchipolynoe; species Branchipolynoe longqiensis. Next base: position 127,162,530 of record CM059187.1, read on the forward strand.
GGTGCCGGAGCCCTACATGCAGCTCTTCCCCCACCTGCTGCCGCCCATCCTCTGGGAGCGTCCCGGCAACATCCCGCCTCTCGTCCGGCTTCTCCAGGCCTACCTCCAGAAGGGCGCCAAGCAGATACAAGCCGACAAGATCGTGAGTACCTGATTTCCCATTGGGGCAGCACTATAAAGTCGCCATGAGTGCGCACTGTCACAAGTCGGTATTCGTCCTGATATGACCTTAGATGTTGCCAGGACGTAAAACTCAAACAAACCAATCCATACTAGTGCTTTTCTACTACTCGGGCCGGACGCGGTGGCTGAATCGATAGAGCGCAGGCTCTTCCCCCCCCCCCCGTGCGGAAGGTCGGGAGTTTGAAACCCAGCCGAGTCTAACCAATAACTTATATAAATGTATGATTATCGCTACCTAGCCTGGTGCTCGTCATTACTAGGATAGGACACGGACTGGTTAGTACAGTACCAGGATAATGTGACTGTGATGTTGGTTTATGGTGCTGGCAGACTGGTCTCCCAGTTTGGCAGCATAATATAGTTGCCGTGAGTGTGCAATGTCACAAGTCGGTACCCGTCCTGATATGACCTTAGATATTGCTAGGACGTAAAACAACAACCAACTAATCTACTACTCGGCAGATAAAATGGGAGCCATATGTAGGAAGTGTATACAGTTCACATTTAGGGTGTTTTAAAGTGAAATGAACCAGGCATACATTTTTTTTAATTTATTGCGGACGGGGCAGCGAACCAAAGTTTGCATTTATGCTTGTGGGTTGTAAATTGATTAAAATAATGTTACTAATTCTATGGCTTTCTGAAAAATTACAAAAGCTATTTTTTTTTTTTTTTTTTGTAACATGACTGCAATATATTGTATCAGCTCTAATATTGATTGATTGATTGATTGATTGATTGATTGATGGGAGTTTCGCGCAGTGTCAGCAGCAAAGACTATTCACGGTAATCAGCGGCAATCAAGGACTTAATCATTTGAACCACACGGGATGGGCGAATGAGTTAGAACGTCCGTCTCCCGTGCTGGTAGATCGTGGGGTCGAACCCCGGTCGAGTCAAACCAATGACTTAAAAATTGACACTTGTTGCTTCCTAGCCAGGCGCTCGGCATTATTAGGACAGGGCAAGGACTGGTGTGCTCAGTGTCAGGATAATGTGACTGAGTGGGATACCAGGTCATGGTGCCTGCAGCCTGGTTTCCCAGTGGGACAGCACTATAAAGTCGCCATGAGTGCGACTGTCACAAGTCGGTACCTGTCCTGATATGACCTTAGATGTTGCTAGGACGTAAAACAACAAGAAACAAACTTAATCATTTGTATTGTGGGAGGAGAGGGAGAAAAAACTGCATTTTTTAGTTACATTCTTAAAATACCTGCAGCATACATAACAGCGTGGCTTTTGTTCCAGAATGGACTGTTAGGAATCTTCCAGAAGCTTCTCGCATCCAAGGCAAATGACCACCAAGGGTTCTACCTACTTAATGACATCGTACAATACCTTCCTCAGTAAGTCTTCCACAGTATTAAAGGACCTTAGTGCAGAAAGCAATAGTCAACCCTCCGAAACTATATTGAAGAACAAAATAAAAGTTATGTGGCTAGGTCAAACTATTTTTCTAGTCATTAGAACTTTCATGTAAGCTGTGCATCTTCGCTTTTGTTCAATACTTGTTGATGAAAATTATTCAAATTAGTTTAGCTCGCCCCACCAAAGGTTTGCTTTCATTTTTATTAATATACTCGTAAAATAGACGAATGCAAACCAAGAACAATGCATATATACAAACAAATAGGCTACTGGTGGTATATAATTTCCATTGTAAGTAGCCTATTTTACTTATTAATTTGTGATTGAGATTAAGTGGATAGTCATGACTGAAGTGTTTTGTTTGTGTTACAGGGATCTTCTTTCACAATATATGAAGCAGATATTCCTGCTGCTCTTCCAGCGGTTACAGAGTTCAAAGACAACAAAGTATGTCAAAGGTGAGTTAAACTTATCTTTTCTTGTCCTTTTCATTTCATCATAATTACTAATTAAATCACTAATTACAAAATTTAATGCATTAGAATTTAAATGAATACATATTGTGCCCTTCGCCAACCAATCCTGAGTCTTTCAGAAATATTTGTTTGAATTACAAATGTAAAAACTAAAATAAAAAGGTAGGATTGCATTGTAGTATAATTTTATTTAATAAGCAGCCTAATAAGTTTTAGATATATTTCTGATGAAATGGATAACTGGACTCATCAGTGCACATTAAAACGCTTTCCCTGTCTGCCTCAGGTCTCCTTGTGTTCTTCGGGATATATACGATGAGATACGGAGCATCCTCACTGATCGAGGTGATTGACGGCATCCAGGCGAAGTATGTACAAACAAGTGAATGAATCGAATAGCAAACACCATTGTACCCCAGTCACACTACTGCTTGCGACCACAACAAAAAAGGTGGTCGTAAAGAGGCCGCAAAACGGTTTCAAGCACTCACAGACCTTGCAACCATTTTGGTCGCCGCAAGAAGAGTGCAGGTACTGCACTAAAAACCTTGCAACCAAAATGGTCGCCCAGAAGTCGGTGACCATTACTTTGGTCACAAGGAGGGCACTGGTGACAGTTGGTTCTTTGGTTCAAGGTGGTCGCAAGCTGCACTGTAATGGGGGCTTTATTGACACCCAGGTCCTCCATATGCTCAAAGCCACCCAACCGTAGACCCTCATAATAATGCAGCGGCATTGATTTAAAACAACTTGATGAAAGTTGTTCACAACATTCAAGACACCCGTCAAAACTACCGATGTATTGATAATTCATTTTGAGGAAGAACACGAATAAAGCCATATTTGGTGAAGATTAAAGACAATATACTTATTTAAATAACTATAACCAGGATTCTGTATCCATGTCCGGGAACCAGTGGTGGACCGATCAACACCGACCTGACGTATAGCAGTAATACACATAGATATTTTGTCAAATAAATTCGATCATGATGAGAATTGTTGAGAGTAGAATCATTGTGTGCATGTTTATGTCACGATAATCTACATTTGTAAGTTACAGAGGATGAACGTTCTATACAAGTAAAGTGGTTTTTAATTACACAGACGAATGATCAAACCGATGTTATAGCTATGTGATTGTGTGCTTTGCAGTAAAACGGCGTTATCGCTGCGGCCTTGGTACGGTGTATTATGCCACTGTATATATTATAACACCTATTATTGTTCCGATTTCAGAATGTTTGCTATGGTGGTTGATAAGCTGTTCATCGTGGACGGCCAGAAAGTGTCCGGACATACTGAACGCAAGATCTGTGCTGTCGGCATCACTAAGCTGCTCTGTGAAGCGCCGCAAATCTATCAAGGCAACTACCAACATTTATGGTAAGCACCCGCGCGCCATCTATCTCATACCAATAAGATCTATTAAAGGTACATAATCTGTTAGTTTAAACAAAAACACATTAAAAAAATGTATTCACATTTTAAAGTTAAAACCTACTCTATATTCAGGAATGAAAGTGGTCTCTGGCAAACCAAGTGTACATTGATAACAGTTTAAAGATATTTGGATCAAATAAGTTGTGTGTGCACAGCAGTTGAAGCCAAATGTTACATGCCATTGCTATGTTCTCTGGGGAAGCCACCCAGTTTTAATGTTAATGAGTATGCACAAGTCGGTACCCGTCCTGATATTAATTGGATATGTTACATCAAATCTAGGTACACGCTGTGGTTTTTTTAAACATGATTTCATCGGATTATGCAACTTCAAATCTACTTCTTCCTCATTATACCAGTAAGAATTCTTAAAGGATCCCATGTCTTATTTATAATGCCCGTAAGAGCTATAAACAGTTGGCTATCTAGAAGTCTCAAGCACTCGCACCCATGCAGATATTCCTAAATAAATAATAGTTGAATGTTGTGTGACTGTTGCGTGGTATTATGACATGGGCACGGTTGGACAGTAACTTTTTCCTCCACTTGCCCAATCGGGCAAGCGACTGATGTTCTACTAGCTTGGGTGGCAAAACTACTTTCCTAAGCCTAAGACAGCCAATTGAAACTGAACTGTGTTACTGCAGATAAAAAAAATAACGACTCGCCCTTTCGGGCAAGTCACTGAAAATTTCACCTGCCTAATCGAGTAAACTAGGTGCCCCGGGAGATCGGGCAGTCCTTATTGTCCTACCCTGATGGGTGTATTTTTGTTGCGGCCATACGGTAAATATTGACTCGGCTGCTGGCTGCAGGTTGCCGCTGTTACAGTGCCTGATTGGACTCTTCGAGCTGCCCGAAGACGACTCAGTGCCCGATGATGAACACTTCATTGAAATTGAAGACACACCCGGTATGTGCCCTCGCTCCTCACCTGATTGGCTTCCGTCTTTACCACACTCTGAAACATGTGGTTCTTCGGTGAACATGTTGCCTCTGTTTGTGACGTCACTGGTTGGTTTGGATGGGGGACTGACATTTTTTTATATTGTTGTGTGATTATTTGGTAATATCGGTAGCTATGTTTGATTATTGAAGGGTGTATGAAATCTTTTAGTATGAGAAATTATTGTACACCTGTGAATTTTATTTTAAAACTTATTAACTATATTAAGGATGAGAAATGGTCTTGGCGTTTTCGCTAATTAAATTTTGACTTCCCTGTATTCCTCAAAACTAGAATATATCAACGTTATTTCAGGGAATTTAAATTACTGCATGCCTTCAATATCACGGTGTCTAATATGCTTCCAAATTATGTTCTTCAGTACCGTTGAGGTAAATTTTGATGAGAAATAAGTATAAAGTTCCGGATGGTTACATACTGAAATCGTGTTCTAAAATTGATACAACCTCCATCCGCCTTCATATAACCAGGACTTCTTTTCCCGTAAATGACTGTGATATTAGGCTACAATTACCCATTCTGATGTAAAATAATGATGTATATTACTATCTTCCTGTTTTCATCATTTTATCAATGTATTTTCATCCCTGTTATATACGTAGAAATAGAATCAGCTGATTAGATTTTTCTCATTGTGCCCATTTATTGGCAACCAGGTTACCAGACCGCATACTCACAACTCCTGTTTGCTGGTAAAAAGGATGCAGATCCATGCAGTGGAATAGTAGATCCTAAACTCTTCTTGGCCAAGAGTTTGGAAAAGTTAGCAGCTTCACAACCAGGAAAGGTAATGTTCACAAGTTTCCCTCTATTTAACATGTCAATAGAATGTGTTAATGCTGCACGATCCGATGGAAGCATTAATTTTTCTATAAACAAAACACTTTCATAGATTTAATCCAATTCCCATAATGGTGCAGTCATGGAGCATTGGTTTCGTGTTGAATACGTTGCTATGCTCTAAAATAGGTAAAGAAAGCCAAAACACTTTCATAGATTTAATCCAATTCCCATAATGGTGCAGTCATGAAGCATTGGTTTCGTGTTGAATACGTTGCTATGCTCTAAAATAGGTAAAGAAAGCCTATGTCCCACAATCCATAATAATTCTACACGTTTTCATGTCATTTACCAATCTTATAGTAATGGTGATGTGTGGCGGAATTAACTCACGAGCTCCTGCTGCCATCTAGTGGTAATAATATGAATTAGAACCATAATAATCAAAATACATCATATACTTTTTACTCCTGATTTGGTGCCTATTTCTTGTATAGCGACTCAACGTATTATTTGCGTCTTCAGATACAAGTGTTTTAATTGAATACCAACAATTTAAAGCAGAAAAAATGCTTACCAACCTGTTTTGTCTACAGCTGTCACCGACCATCAGTACAGGCCTGGCACCTGACGCTGCCAAGTTCCTTCAGCAATACCTGACTGCGGCCGGCGTCACCCTTTCCTAGGCATTTACACCACCACCACCGTTCAACCCATCCACATCATACATACACCACACGTATTACTATCGCCATGAGTTACCAACGTAGTGACTCTTTACTTACAATCAGTGGTCCTGCTAGATTTGTCCATTTCAATTGACCACTGTTCTACACCCATGCCCTGCATTGTATCCGACCCACATAAATAAGGGGGGGGGGGGGGAAGCATGTGTTTTGAATATCATTAGATACTACTCACGGTCATATGAGGAAAGAAAAATAGTAATAATGGTCATATGATCATTCCATGAGTATTGTTCAATATGTCATGTTCCTGACCTGATATATATATATATATATTTGGTGCAATTGAATACACCGGTAGGCGGTTTAATAACTGGTCTTGGGTGTATATGGACTGCCTCAGCCCCTATAAATGTATATGTAATGGAAATGCGACGATAATCGAATTATAGCCCGGCATTCAACAGAGTTGAGGGCAGGATATATTGTGATAAAGCTTGTTTTTCGAACTACATTAGTGCCTGGTAACAAAAACGGTACTTTATTCCAGTTAATGGTGAATCTAAACAAGTTATTTATATGGCCAAATAAGGTAGTCGATAGCTAGAAGTAATTATTTCGGTAAAAAGCATTTATTGGTACTGTCGGCTACGCATTTTCATTCACGTTAAGGCCGCTAAAGTGCCTTTTTATAAAACTGCCATTTAAAATAAAAGAATACTCTTAAGAGCAACGGTGTCATTTGTTTTAACGCAAAGCCTGTCAAATTAGATATTGAATTCGGATGTGGTGGTTTGAGGCGTTCCAGTCCTGCATATTTGACTGGATACTTTCTGTTAATAGATAAATTGAACCAAAGGCGGTTCTGCAGTGACCATGTGTATAACGGGCGGACCCTGTCAGAAGTCCTTAAAGTTGCATAGTCCGGTGGTTTTGCGTTTCATTTTTGGAAGGATAAATATATTACTTGTATTATTGTAATCTACCGTTAGTTTGAAATAACATATAAATATCAAGCATGCTAAATTAAAGTTGTGAAGCACATCAACAGCCTGACACCATATGCCTTCATGCAGCAACAAGTACACAGGTAAGATGTATAGAATCAAATCTAGGTAGCATGGCTTTTGAAAATTTGTCGCCACCTCTTGAATTCCGGTCTAATATAGTAACCATTACGCCACCTAGGCACCTTACGCATTCATCATGTATGTTGCGCGTTCATCGTACTATGGCAAAGTATGCATGGTGGAAATGACATGTAATTAATACTTTATATAAAAATGAATATATAACACCAGATGTGCACAACATAGTAATCATATTTTATTTGTCGAGTACATTAACACGCAACAGCCAATTAATCTGTAGTAATGATGGGTGACGTCCATGAAAGGTCTTTGAAATGCTCGATGGCCGACCGCTCCTTATCGGGAGAAGCCCACAGCTCTGAGCTACTTCCGGTATGAAATCTACATCTCGGAAGACCTTCACCTAGTAAGAAATAAACAGAAATCCAAAAGTTCCACAGGCAAATTTATACACTATATATACGAAACATCAACAAGTTTTTTTTTTTATCGGGAGAAGCCCACAGCTCTGAGCTACTTTCGGTATGAAATCTACATCTCGGAAGACCTTCACCTAGTAAGAAATCCAAAAGTTCCACAGGCAAATTTATACACTATATACGAAACGTCAAAAATAGTTTTAAAAAAAATCATACTCCGTATTATAACAGTTACATAGTTGGTACATATAAGAATCTATGTGAATAACAAGTAAAAGTACGATTGGTTGATTGTGAGTTTTACATCCTGGCGACATGTAAGGTCATCAGGACTGGTACCAACTTCTGAACCAAACATTCATGTTGACTTTATAGTGCTGCCCCACTAGGAAATCAGGGCACTAGCACCTACTCAGTCACATTGTCCTGACACTGAGCTAGCCACTCCTTGCCCTATCCTATTAATGCCGAGCGACAGGCTAGGAAGTGGCAAGTATCAATTTTAAAAGTCATTGATCTGACTTGACCAGGAACCAATCTCCCGCATGCTAGGCCACTGCGTCCGGTGGTATTAGTAATATTATATGCAAATTCGCACAAACATCATAGACAAGTAGGGTGTGAAAGCAAGTTGGTTGTTGAAAGCAAGTATATTCACGAACTGTCCGACTAGGAGTGGATCTTCATAATTACGATTACATCTGAAATACATTGCCCTTATTTTCAAAAAAATTGAAGAGGAGTCATACTTACCAGGCACTAAATAATGAGATGGTTGGAATGTTCAGTAGCCCCTCAATCTCCCTTCTTAGGATTATTAACGCTGACATAGTGGTACAGTACCACAAGGAGGAACAACGACACGCCAAGTACGTTGGCAAAGATGGCGAGATGCACATCAGTGATCATTCTGAATGTAAAGGAACACACACAAAAATGCGCTAATGGAATTTGGATCCAATTATTTTCTTTCCGTGAATACCTGGTTAGTGTGTTCTCACTTTTTTTCTTCTTCATAGCCACCATTCCATTTATTCTGCAACACTATTCGCCCCCCCCCCCCCACATCATAGATTGACAATCTACACACTGGCAGAAACGTACATTGCAATTACTTCATTTATATCAGGTGATTTCTAAGGAAATACTCCTGAATAAAGCTGAAACCCCCATAGGTCTATTGATACACATTTATTGGGAAGGAAAGTAGTCACGTTAATATAGGCACTTGGAAATCCGCCGCGCTTGCAGGTCTCGCTAAAGTCGTGCCGTGATGTCATCACTTTAAAGCGCTTCGCATTTTGTAGTTAGCAAAAATTGTGGATTTTGGATATTAGCTCTGCTCAACATGGGATGTGAACGCTACCATTTTGAAGCACACTAATTTTAATAATTAGACAGATTCTAGTTGTCTGATAAAAATTCAACAGGAATTGACACCCAGCTTTCTGAAGTTGACTATAAGTTTCCCCACTCTTGCTATTTGGCAGACTTTTTCTCCCCTGGGAAGGTCAGTTATTTTAATATGTGAAGTTTCATAACGATCTGAATTTTTGCACTAGTATTTTCAAGTTCCGCAAGTTTGTGTCCCCCCTCCTTAGGCTTGGAATAGGCACTTGGAAATCCAACGCGCTTGCCAGTCATTCGGGGACATCACATTTCAGCATGTGTTTTTTGTCGGGCACAAAAATGTGGCATTAATTCTGCTCAAATTGTGCATGGAATGGTACCATTTTGAAGTCCACAAATCTTAGGTTTTGTCTGGTCTAAATTCATAAAAAAATTGTCCAATTTCTAAAAGCTTTGTAATATAAATACTACTAATAAATGTGTCTGAATTTGGCATTTTAAATCATCATATCTCGGGTTCTAATGAGGCTAATATGAATAAGCAATGCTTAGGACCGACCCCCCCAACATTGGTTTTCGAATGGAAATAGCACTCATCAAATGGCTTCATAGCTTGGTCCCCCGCCACGAACAAGCAGTCATTAAAAGGACTGCTTGTTCGTGGCGGGGTACCAAGCTAAATGGTTTCAGCCAATCCGAGCTGTTCTTTTCAATTGCAAACGGCGTCCCCCCTCCCCCATATACTGTTTCCGGTTGCTGGATTCTGGTGAATTCATGGTTCACTTCTATGAGTATGGGTATTGCTTGATATAAATACACATGTTAGTCATGGGGGGTTGGGTCGGTATTATAACAAATTGTATTTTTGTGCAGCATTTAGAAGCCTCTATAAGCTGGGACCAGTTTACAATTTTTCTTTTATAATTATTAGAATGTTCTTAATTAGAATTATATATGCTTCTTTGAATTATTACCAACAATTTTCCTATGTTGTTAAAAAAACGAATCAGTAAATTAAGTACAACAATGTGGTTGAACACCAGCGGAAACAAATAATTGGGGGTGTTGGCACGGACGAGCCACGGATCACACCAGATGGTGGTCCGGGGCTCATCCGGCCCCTGATCCGGGTATGTGTGACTGGGGTTTAAAGCATTAAAATAATGGCAGGAAATTACCCCTCAGAGGCTCAGTACCGAAATTGAAATAGATCTACTCTAGCACACTTAATAATCAACCGGGACATGATTGTTGGATTGTTTTTGTATGGTTTTCAAAGCTCTTTCCAACAATGCCATTCATTTTCAGATAGGTGTGGTTTAAAATTTTGTCCACATTGCTATTACTAGTAATTCATATCCTCCCGAGTCCCGGGACCCTAGCCTAGCCCTAGGGTAGGCTATGCCTATGCCAGTATGGGTATGGCTAGCCTAGACCGTAGTCGTAGACGTATGATTTCATTATGTATTAATTTACGAATGCCCAGGACCAGGACTGGCAGTAATAATAACATACTTTGCGAAGTGTTGTGACTCACAAATTTAAAGCTCATGCATGTACATGTATTGGATCTTATTCCGTAACATGTGGCAATTAATAGAATATCTGCATATATGTACCTGGATGCTCTGTGAATTCTTGAAATCAAGAAGCCGGCCTGCAGTTAATGCGACGTGTCCAAAAACAAAGATGGCGATTTCTCGCATACTGCGCGAAAGTATACGAGAAATGGCAAAATAACTAGGTTAGATTACAGCCAATCAGCATGTAGTCATAGTAAACGTGACCCCGATACGGTTGGACAAAGGCGTGGCGGGAGTGTGGCCGGAAAGTGTCCCCTTTGTTCAACACATCGCTGTGTTTACAAATACTTGACATGGGTACTATGCACGTTCTGTAATTATTTCATCATCAAGACGACACATCATATATTGTTAAAACCTTTACCATATGGAAATCCCATTGGAAGTGTAAAAGCGGAGCTGTCACTTCAGTTGTGTTACTTGAAGTGTAGCTGTTGACACGAGTATGCTGGATTTATACACGTGACATTGCAGACATCGGCAGGACTGGTTGAACTGTCCTGAGGTTACTCGTTCATTATAGCGAGGTTCGGACGGAGAGTAAAATTCCACAATTTCCCGCTGTCTGATATGAGTTGTGTGAATATAAGTTTCAGTTTGGAGCAAATTAATTGTCTACAAACTGTATTGCCATTTCATGTGCAAAGTGTTTACGTCCCGGCTGAGTGCTACATGGGATGGGTGCGTTCGAGTTGTCACTCCTGCCCTGGGCACATTAATAGATAAGGAGAGGTCCAATCCGCCGCGTGTTCGCCGGCGGTCGAAACCAACACAGAATTATGCCGCGCCCACGTGGATGTGCGAGCAGAGCGGGCGTGTCCACAATGCTGTCAGTCTGTGGTAGTCTTTGGAGACGGATGGGATTTGCCTTTCCACTGAACTCAGGTTCTTCAGGCCTTATATACATGTATGGTATGTATATATTTTTAATAACACGCTGTTGATTCAGTGAATTTTGGTGCTTCTAAATAGTATTTGCTAGAATTAGAAACGCACATTTACATTTTGGGCGTGGCATCTTGGGACTAGTCACTAGTGTCTAGTGTCACTAGTCTGTCTGTAGAATATTTTCCTTAGCCTATGTCCAGCTATGAGCATAGGAGCAATGGCATGGTTATTACGCTTACCAACACTATACCCATTTGTTCTCTTGTTATGATATTGTGTCTCTGCAATGTTTTATTCTATTCGAATTTTCATTTATCCACGAGCAAAGTTATTTTATTATCTTCTTTGTTATCACGTACTAAATATAATGCGTTAGCTGTTTAATACTGTTCATGTGTGGTCTATTGATATATAACCATGTTACGTATCTAATAAATGACAATAACACGCAGACTGATGTTTGACTCAGAATGTGATATAGGCCTACTCAATAGTCCTCCTTCATATGAAATTAACATGTCAAATTAACCATTTTGAATTTTGTCACTGTCCCTTGTTCGGACCCTCATCCGCCCCCCCACCCACCGCCCCATACCCCTCGGGTTTTGGCGGGCAATAGCGAGGTACCATGTGCCACCCCTCTGACTCACTTGGCAACACAAAGGCATCACCTCCCACAGAACGCCACTGTCTGATTGTTAATTAACACAATACGCACAGGTGATCTGAGTCAGTCACGTTACCGGCCTAACCAACTACCAGGTAGCCTACGCTCTAGGCATACGTGTCATGCCCAAACTGGCGTTTTGAAGTGTGGCAACGTTTAAATTAACCAGTAGTGGACATTATAATACATCGTATTTAACTATAAGAAATGGTAGCTTTTAAAATTTGTATTAATTTTACCCTAATGGGCTGAATTTTCGTGATGTATGCAATGATCAAGCCTACTAATGCATCCCATAATAATAGGGACCCAGCTAGATAAAAGATTCACCCGGTACTTGTAGTACACGGGCAAACGACAACGTAGTGTAAATACGGGCGAAAATAGCTTTAGTATGGAACAGGGAGTACAATGCCTGGTTCCAGTGTCAAATGGTTACTTATATCGGCACAGAGTTGGTGAAATGGGAGAGAATGCAAAAAGACAAGATGGTGGCCATAGAACACCGTCGATTTCACTTTAAAATCTTATTAAAGTAGATGTTTTATTATACTTTTCAACTCAAAGGTAGCAGGGAAATATGAAGATACATATATGAAGATAGGAAATATGAAGATACATATACAAAGAATAAATGGTGCTTCTTAGATTGTGAAATTAGGCTCTCATAAACCTGATTTTTCTACCGTTTTTATATAAGGCTGGTATTCACCCGTGTACCGGGTGAATCCTTTATCTAGCACCTAGCTCTGTCGAGCACCTTTCGTTTTATTAATGTAAAGCTCACCCCATATCACTAAATGTCGATGCCTATTATTTGAATAAGTCAAACTTAGAGGACCCGACCTGATAGAGGCTCTGTAGCCTAACCAAATCAAAATTAAATGAGTTCGAGTACATGTGTATTGGTATTGACATATATCATCTATATATGAGGTAGGCCTACGGCTTTGGTTGTCTTCTTCCCCTCACTCTATGGACTATGTATATATATATATGGACATCCATAATCGGGTGGATTTGCTGTGTACGGCAGAAACGGACAACGAGTAGATGCGTATGTATATACATAATATATATATATATATATATATATACACACACACACGTACTCAATATTGTCATTTTCCCCTTTCCTCTCCCCCTCCCTCTCCCTCACACTCACACTCGCCATTCGCCATCACTAGTGTCGTCTGCTAAATCGCGACACCAGCACTACCCCCCCCCCCCACCACCACCACCACCACCACCACCACCAGTGTAGCTTGTGGTTCTAGTCATTATGCCCCGGTCGCGAGTACCTAAAACAAAGGCCCGGTAATTTATTCATCTGTTGCTCGCGCCCCCCCCCCCCCACACATACCCGCTGCTTCCAGTCAGTCTACCACATCAGAGCACACCAGACAGCCCCGAGGTGTACGTGCGGGTTACAACAATGGCAAGGTGAGTGCTTGGTGGTGAGCTGCTCGCTGTGACCGACATTGGCAAGGCGTGTTACTTGTCTGGGCGACGACGGGAACAGAATCTACGTGATAGAAGGTCACATTGAATACTACCAATGCATTGTCTCTGGCGGCCCTCCCTGCCCCCCCCCCCCCCCCCCCCACAACCTCACCCCATGCACCGCCCCCCCCCCCCCCCCGGACTGTCAAACTGTACATGGTGGTCCATGGAATGGGCAAACGAAATGCATATGAATTATTATTTAGCACGTCCGAACAGCTCAGTGTCTACCTGTATGGGTTTGGTGTTCTGGACGTAAGGGCACACGTGAGGACACTGAGTTATTTCAACATTGGAGTTGCCCAGGCCAATCATATTATAAAGCTATTGAGTAATAATATAAATTGATCTGTATCCATCAGAGTTAGATCGAATAATTGTATATTGCATGTCTGATTATATATTTAGCATAGGAATTTGAATAAATGTATTTCGTGGATATATATATATATATTTGACGTCGATGTGTAATAATTTTTTTTAAACCATTTCCTGGTAATTTGACAAATCTGTTCTTTCAATTTTTATTCGTCAGTCATTATTATTGGTAGGAAAGCAAGGTAACACTACCAAGTCAAAGAATAGTGGTTTTCATATTCTTTAGTAACAAACATTTTGTTAACGGCACTCTTGAATATTGCTAAGTATATGGTAATGTTGATTTGTTTTTTGGTGTACGTTGTGCACCTACCTATTCGCCAATTCTAATTAGTACCGTTTATTTCAATATTGGATTTGTACATGCGTATGGGTAGTATTGGCATGCTAGGAATAAAATAAATGTTGCTGAAAGACGAAATGTGGAATAGTTTAGTCGGTTATCTCTTGAATACAACTGTGAAACCCATGATTCTTATAAGTTATAACCCATAAATGTTTAGATATTGTGATCATATTATATCCTTATATTCGTATATGTTAATCAAATATATTTATTTTAATCTAAAATTAAATCCATGGGCAGAATGCAATATAAGCTCTCTTCTTTCCCTACAAATTTGATTACATCTTATCTAAAAAGTTGGTGATTGCTTTTGTTTCCCCTAAATTCGATTTTCAAATTTCTACTTGAATTGTGCAAACGTTATCTTTTGATGTTCCTGTTATTCCCCTAAAAATCACGCCTCCTTCATACTAAGCTTTTAGTTTGTAGTAGATTTATTACAAGCATCCGTCCCCCTGCTGGTTACCCCTTGGAAATAATAAGTTGGTTTTCAAAGCAAAACCATCGGCATTCTACATCCCTAGTACTGTACCTAGTCATTATGGTAACACGCGCATTTGTCCTGGCTTTTCCTGTCTTAATTTGATTCTCTTCATCTGGTACATCTCAGCAAAGTTCAATCATACCAATTCAACATTTTGCCCCAAGCCGAACAGTGACTTCTTTAACCATGTCTTTATACAGAACTTCTGATATTAAGTCAAAATTAGTAGTAAGGGCCTACATATCTACATATCGGCTTACCCCGTCATACTCCGTCTTACGCGCGTCCGTCCAAAAATCTTTGTGCATGCTCAACATTTTCAGCGTATGGCAGCGTATGGTTCATACGCTGGCATAGGTTATGCATAGGTTAGTGGTACGCCGGCATATGTTAGCCGTATGCTGAAACTGCGCCTTCGACATATCTCTAGTGTATGTAGCGTACGCCTAGCCTATGTGTAACGTGTTCGAGCATACTCCTATAATATACAAAGCATAAAGCAGATGCACGGCGTATGCCCGACCTATGGTCTCGGTTTATACCCAGGCGGCCACCCACCCCCGACCTCGTAGAGATACCATACGCTTTCTAAACGCCATGCATAGGTCGCGTATAGGCTGCTCATACGCTAGGAATGGGTCGCTCATAGGTTATGTACACGCTCAACCTGCCACTCACAACCTTCAAACCACATCACAGTAAGCCTCGCATAGGTCAGGTTACACTTTGAATACGCCGCCATAGGCTAGGGGTAGGTTACATATAGGTTACGCATACGCTCCAACAGACACAGCAGTGCACAAAGGTCACCATACGTCATCCCGCAACGTTTTTCAAATTTTTGCTGTAGGTTTTACATACGCCATAATGTGAAAGGGCTTTTAGGGACTGTTCAGTGGTTTTTCTTTGTTTTCCATTAAAGTTGCATAGTCCGATGGTTTTGCTTTTCTGTCATTTTCTGAGATAAATATATGAGATTGATCATTATAATCTATCTTACTTTATCTTGAACTAACTCTGCTTGAAAATGACTAATTTAGGAGATATTTGAAGTGAAAACCTGCTAAGTTAATTTTGGCAAGCTTGCCAAAACTCTGACCACATAGGCTTCAGTAGTAACATATTCTGCTAAATGGCCTCAGTAGTCCGTTCTATGTAGCATCAAATGTTTAATAACTGCACCAGTATCTAAGTTTCATACCGGTTCAAATTGACATAAGGGCTTAGCTTTTGAAAATTGGATGCTAAGTATTGCTTTCATTGGACTATGCAACTTTAAAACAAATGACAAAAGTTCACCCCGATTGTCATGCCATAACTTTCTTCATATGTGTCCTAGAATTTAAATTTAAAGACCATTTGGATAGTAATTCCCAATTCTTTCCAGTGGAATCAGATGCGTTGGGCGAATCGGTAGAGCGCAGGCTTCCCGTTCTGGAGGTAGGGAGTTCAAATCCCAGGCGAGTAAAACCAATGACAGGTTGATACTTGTTCGCTAGCTAGCCTGGCACTCGACATTATTAAGCTATGACAAGGACTGGTTAGCTCAGTGTCAGGTTAATGTGACTGAGTGGGATTTCAGGTTATGGTGCCGGTGGCCTGATTTCCCATTGGGACAGCACTATAAAAGTTGCCATGAGTGCGCACTGTCACAATTCGATACTTGTCCTGATATGACAATATACATTTGGCCACAAATATCATATTGTATGCATTGCCTAAGCACCTGATGAACATTTATTACGTGTATCCATCGTCCTCCTGCTGGTTATCCCTTGACAACAATGGAATTGCTTTTCAAAATACGAACAGTCGCATTCTCCATCCTTTCTATTGTATTGTAAGTCGTCGTCATGGAAACGTATGTGTTTGTCCTGGATTGTCACCTGTTCTAATATGAATCTCTTTATTAATAATTTATAATTGTAGTAGGCCTAATTTGTCTGATTCCGTACATCTCGGCAAATGTCAATCGTATCTATTCAATATTTTGAACACCGACTCCTATTATCATGCTTTTAAGTTTGATGCCGAACTAGCAAAATTAATTCAAAATTACTATAGGCACCTGTACATGTCTTAAGCGTGGGGAGCGAATGGTGTATTTAACAAAAAAAAGATATTCCCAAAATGCACCTGTCCGTGCTGACACTGCTTTGTGTGACCGTCAATGTGGATGGACATAATACCAAAGAATATATAAGAAACGACACTCCCGTTACGTGCGTGGGTAATATACACTATTGCTCCATAGCAGGGAATACCCCCTTTCTCTCAAGGTAACTTAATAGTAGAGTAGATATTTATTAAATAGTGACAATTGAAATTAATAATTATTCGGTGTTATTTCTACGGACTGTATTTATTTAATAGTAGCAACATTTGATTGGCTTATGAAGATTCTTCAGACCCGGTGATGCGGATTCCGAGGAACACCAGTTTGCCAGGGACACTTCCATTCAAATGCATTGTTAACGGCCGTGAGCAAATCTTCATACAGAAGAAGTCAAATATCTCTCAAATTACACCATCTAGAAACAAATCGCTTGGTACACATATAGAAAACATCTTTACCATAAAGACTATATTAAATTTATAAGGTTAGGGTTCTTGATTTCTATTAATTTTGAATAAAACTAACGCTTTGCACTGCGTGTACCGTCGAACTCAAGGCATTGTCAATGGTCGTGAGCAATGTTCATACAGAAAATACAGAAGTCAAATATCTCTCAAATTACACTATCTAGAAACAAATCGTTTGGTACACATATAGAAAACATCTTTACCAAAAACATTATGTTAAATTTATAAGGTTAGTGACGATGCTGTTCGATTTTGATGCATGTGCAGAAGCGATGTGTCCCTCGCAAACTGGTGTCCCTGGGAAACCGCAACACCGGTATAGGCTGCTGAAACTGGAACTGTTGTCCAACAAATGCTCTCCTAACACACGTTTTCAGTTTGTGTAACAATGTGTAGAGGGAGAGTGCTACAATGGCTAGTTAAGTGTGCAAGTGCAAGGTTCCCTTGTCTGTAGGGAACCTTATTAGGTCATGTGATGAGGGAATCGCACCTCTGAGTTTGTTTGTCGTCTCAGTGGACTGGGCGACTGTAATGTAAAGAAAGCTCACCTACGTATACATACATACATACATACATACATACATACATACATACATACATACATACATACATACATACATACGTAATACATACATACATACATACATACATACATACATACATACATACATACATACATACATACATACATACATACATACATACACACACACACACACACACACACACACACACACAGCCGAGCGCAGTGGCCGGATCGGTAGAGCGCGGGGCTCGCGTGCGGGAGATCGGGAATTCGGTTCCTGGTCGAGTCAAACCAATGACTTATAAAATTGATACTAAGTCATGTCGCTTCCTAGCCTGGCACTCTGCATTAATAGAATAGGGCAAGGTTTAGTTAGCTCAGTGTCAGGATAATTTGGCTGAGTGGGATATCGGGTCATGGTGCCAGTGGCCTGATTTCCCAGTGGGGCAGCATTGTGAAGTTGCCATGAGTGTGCACTGTCACAAGTCAGTACCTGTCCTGCTATGACCTTAGATGTTGCCATGACGTAAAACTCCACCAACCAACCAACCGGGATGTGGCCAATGCAGTCGTATTAAATTACTACACTGATAAAGATATTAACACTGCTTCCCAATTTCCTTCGTATGTAAGGGATCTGTCACATTACAACGCATTTCACAAGCGTGTGGCCATCGCGTCAAATCACTTTTTTACGTCGAGAAACGTAAAACTTTTCAGCGCAGGGGGCAAAGTTGGACGTATACATAGTGTATGGCTAACATGCTTCCGGGCGAAAAACACTCAAATTACGCTCACGGTATGTTCGCAGAACGCCGGGGAACGTTATATACGTTATTCGATCGCCAGAACTACGCCACATACATCAAGACACTGGAGAAACGCTGAACGTACGTTAGACATACATTATCCGTACATTGTTAGTATGCGGACTGTACGTTTCCACTGCCTTTAATGTAGGCCAACATAGTGAGCGTTTGTCTAACGTACGTCTAACATACATCAACGTACGCCTAACATATACATAACGTACGGCCGATGTAAAATCCACACGTTGTCGAACATTGTTGTACACTGAAAGTTTTGTGCATGCCGTATACCAATGAACGCATAACGACGTATCCTGACGTAGCTGGCAAAAATTACATACGTTGGCGCATTGCGTCGTAAGGTGACATCCCCTTAAGTGATTGTTAATGCTTGTAGAGTGGCCAGCTCCGCTTCCACAGATAACGCGCTCATCCTCTGGTGGTTATTCTTAGTGGAAGTATGCAGTGCTCTTTGTGCAAACTTCCCCGAATAACTATGCGCAGTTGGATAGGCCCTGGAAATAAGTGGCCAGGAACACCTGTCGCCTAGAAAGGGGCGTGCTGAGTCACGTGTGCGCGGTGCTGCTTTTTTAAATACGTAGTGGTCTTTGAATTCATTTTGCAACAACTATGATATAACAGAGCTTCAGGGGCACTAGCTATTTTATGCCGCCACTTTACACTATCTAATTTAAACCCCTTTCCTTTATTTGTGCCACATTAATATGTATGCATTTCAAGAGTTATTCATCAATAAGAGTAAGCCCGGTGCCTTATTATTTTAAAGATGAACGGGACATTTTATAACTCCGAATTAGAGTATTTATCTTATTTTTTCTTTTCTTAAATCATTCTGTTTGTATTATGCAATAATTAATCCTTGGTGAGGATGTGTATTTCTTTGTGGTCACACTACCCGACTGGAGTATTTTTCGTTCTGAGATAACCAGAGGGTGGGTTGGAATCCAACTTGGATGGTGCCTCTGGTAGTGTCGGAGGAGGGGGGGGGGGGTAGGCGAGGAGTCCCATGACCACCTGTCCACAACAGGTGGTCCGACCAATAGACCTATTTCATATGACGTCAGCATAGGTATTTAGGTCAGTGTGCGCGCTGCTTGGTTGCAGGATGCCACACTGTCACACTGCAAACTCAATGGCTATGAGCAATCTTCATAGAGAAAAGGTGAAATATATATATAAAAGAATCACCACCTAGACACAAACCGATTGGCACACATACAGAAAACATATTCAACGATGAGATTATATTAAATTTATAAGATTAGGGTTCTGCATTTCTATTAATTTTGAATAGAATTGACATTTTGAACTGCGCGTATCGGCAAACTCAATGCATTGTCAATAGTCGTGAGCAATCTTCATACAGAAAAAGTGAAATATCTCTAAGACTACACCATGTAGAAACAAACCACTTGGAACATATATAGAAAACATATTCACCAAACAGATTATATTAAATTTATACGGTTACGGTTCTGCATTTCTATTAATTTGGAATAAAATTGACGTTTTGTTCTTTCTGTTATACATTTGTAATTGTTGTGGCTATCAATATATACAAACACAGTTCGTATTGTTTGTTGTTGCATGTCCTACCAACATGTTAGGTCATAGCAGGACGGTACAAACACAGTAATGTGAATGATATAACAAACACAAATATTGAGTTATAAACAGTCAGAATGTAGAACATACATAGGCATTTATTGGTTATTTAAGTCAGGTTACAATTATTTGAAATATCACTCATTATCAGAGTGCTTTTGGCCACCATCAACTATACACGTTCTCGCCACCGGACAATTCCGGAAGCAAACCAGACACGTAATGGATGGCTACCGGACAAACCGTACACGTCAGTCAGGCGGTGTCCGGTAGAAGTTTTGTGCATGTTCAAAACTTGTACCGGACGAGAACCGAACATCGCGTACACCACCGGACAGTGTCCGGTAAGGTGTGACTGGGCCTTAAAGGGACCAGCTATAGCTCGCTGGGACACTGCGCGTACTCCGACAAATGCTCTCCAAGCACAACTTTGTTTAGTTTTTATGTTTAAATGAACCAAGTATGTGTGGGGAGAGTAGAGGACCCACTTCATCACCAGAAGTGGGTCAGTTCTGAGGCTGGGAATAGCTGGCAGCTGTTGTTTTAAAAATGGCTGGGTGAGTGGAGATAAGGGAGAGTAAAACTGGGGTATTTTCAATCTTCTTTAGAGTAGTTCAATCAGGAAATATATTTGTGTAATGTAAAATATATGTTAGTACAATTACATTGCATAATTCAATGAGAAACAGATATAGATGAAAAACATTTTGTTGTTGATGAATGTAAAAAAGGTTCTGCTGTGGATGGGGTTTGAACCCACATCACCAAACAACTTCAGATTACAAGTCCAACACTCTAACCACTAGGCCACAGAGACCACACATGATTAGTAGTCTCACTTCAGGCTATTTGTGTATATGACGTCACATATAAAAGGTATGTATGTATGTATGTATGTATGCATGCATGCATGCATGTAGGTAGGTACGTACGTACGTACGTATGTATGCACGTACGCACATGTGTTCGAGTTAGAGCGTCCGTCTCCCGTGTTGGTAGATCGTGGGGTTCTGAGTTTGAATACTGGTCGAGTCAAACCAATGACTTTAATATTGATACTTGTTGCTTCCTAGTCTGGCGCTTGGCATTATTAGGATAGGACAAGGACTGGTTGGCTCAGTGTCAGGATAATGTGACTGAGTGGGATATCAGGTCATGGTGCTGATGGCCTGGTATTCCAGTGGGGCAGCACGATAAAGTTGCCATGAGTGCGCACTGTCACAAGTCGGTACCTGTCCTGATATGACCTTAGATGTTGCTAGCACGCACACACACACACACACGTGTGTGCGTACATACGTACGTACATATGTACGTACGTACCTGCCTGCCTGCATATGCACGCACGCACGCACATGCACGCACGCACACATACATACATACATACATACATACATACATACATACATACATACATGCACATACATACATACATACATACATACATACATGCATACATACATACATACATACATACATACATACATACATACATACATACCTTTTATATGTGACGTCCTATACACAAATAGCCTGAAGTGAGACTACTAACTATGTGTGGTCTCTATGGCCTAGTGGTTAGAGTGTTGGACTTGTAATCTGAAGTTGTTTGGTGGTGTGGGTTCAAACCCCATCCACACCAGAACCTTTTTTACATTCATCAACAAAAAAACGTTTTTCATCTATATCTGTTTCTCATCGAATTATGCAATGTAATTGTACTAACATATATTTTATATTATGCAAATATATTTCCTCATTGCACTACTCTAAAGAAGATTGAAAATACCTCAGTATTACCCTCCCTTCTCTCCACTCAACCAGCCAATGGTACAACAATCTAGGTCACTCTCCTGCACACCACCAAGTGGAAAAGTTCAGTACTAAGCATGTACCACCCCTGTGGCACACATCTGAACTATTCTGAGTTCGTTTGTTTTCCCGGCGACGAATATCTCCTCCCTTTAACCCCGGTAAGGTGTGACTGGGCCTTAACCCACGGGTTGTCTCAACATCCCTGTCACAGGAACAGGGTTGTGAGAGGTGATTTCTAAACTGGCACACTGCAATGTGGTTCCTGCACCAGGCTCGTCACTAACATTTACCCGGACTTTACCCGGTATAAGCGGACTGCAACACTCACTGCCTTCTAGTTGGCGATTCGTTTGGCATCTAGCGTTTCACTGTGGAACCATTCCGAACTATTTGTTGTATTTACCATCAGGTGGCAGCACCACAGCTTTGGAGATCGGGCCTTTGCAGTTCGTGGTATTAACATCACTGGACAACTCAGTGTTGTCCTGGCGTATCAGATATCTTAGTGACAGCAGAGAGCGTGTATATAAGTGAAACACATAATTTGTACTTTGAAAGCTTTACCGCAAGGGGTTCTTCGGGGGGCGGGAGGGGGGGTTATCGCTGACAGCTAGGCCAGGGTCTACTACCGCAGACCTGTACCGCTATTCGAGTGCTTCTCGGTCTGTCATACAACTTCTGGTAATGTAGGCCTATGTTAGGTGTACACACCATCCGTCGAGTGTCTCTGGGAACAATTAAGCGGCCTGTATAAATTCATGAACTACCAGCGACTTCTCGGAAGTCAACTACGAGATAGAGCTAACAGCCTCTCGCAGTAGGTCTAGATAGGGCCATACAGCTTGCACGTTCAGCCCTCAGAATATATATAACCTAAGCCTATCACAGTCGATTGTTGACTTGATTCATTACAAGTATATAATTTAATTTTGGTTTAGAAAAAAAGACCACATGCAATATGCAATTGAAAAGCCGGCTCTGGTTGTGATTGTAATATATCAGAATATGTTATCACGAAACTATGCCAATATTAATTAATCAGTATGTTCTGGCGCTACTGAATGGAAACTGTCGGTATACTGTCGGTGGGAACCAGCGAAAGACGGGTGAAAGAGTGTTGTGACTGAAACGACGATCCAGCATACCGGGTCGCATCTTCAGCTAACATGCCAGAATTTGGAGCCTGTGCCCCTACTAATTCTATCATTCACAATAGACCCTAGTAAACTTACTTTGCACACATCACTTGGCTAGGACTATTGCCATACATTTGTTTCGAATGCAAAGTATTCCGGCAGATAATGTCGTCGCAGCTTTAGCCCTTCCTGAGAAACCAGCGAAACCATAAATATTCAGCTTACATAACATATATATATATCATGGCTACCTGAGTAGTGTATGTACCCTTACATTTTCTTTTCTTTCTTTCTTTCTTTCTTTCTTTCTTTCTTCAAATTAAAGACACTGAAAATTACGAATCCCGCTAACAAATCCCGCTAACAAATATATATATATATATATTTGCTCAGTTTCTTAGAATATAACTGCAAGCTTATATATCTGCTTAATTCTCTCATAGTTGTATTTTCTTACAGATGACTCTCTAAGCCGATGGAATATACGTTGATAACACGGCTATGGCACCATACGTCCCCCACTTTGACATGTGCCGATACGCCACCTGGTGAGTAAAACCTCTGGGAGTGTTTAGATGGTGGCCTGGGACAGGTCTTATTACTCTAATATTGTACTTGTTTATTATATGTTAACAGCTTTCAAAATAAGACATGTCAGCTTGTCTGAGCCAAATGAAAGTAGGCGTGGACAAACAGAATATGGCTGATCTTTTCCATTGGACACTTGAACAATTTGGCCTGAAAAACTTATTTCGCGATTTTGTTTACTTTCCCCTATCCAGTATCCTTCCTTTTCACAAATTGCAGCTTTGGGCCTGGCAAGTAAAAAATCACACCAAACTTGTCGGAATAACCCACCAAACGCTAGTGACAATGGATCTACTTTTAAGTTTCTGTATTTAATAAAGGAGAACAAAGGACTTTCACCTAGCCAACTTTGGTAATTGAGGAAACAGTCCAGCCATGATTTACCAATGGATGGACTATGGAATGATGGCGGAAGACTGGACGGGTGGATAGGAGAAGCTCCGAAGGGTGTCTGGCGCGGTGTGAGAGTATGGGCAGGGTGTGTGTGTGGGGGGGGGGGGGGGGGCTGAGCCGTGCATTCCGATGCTCGGTGCGACGCGTGCGCCCCCATCCCATCCCCCCTTTGTTGTCGGCAGGCCGGGATGGAGGAGGCCGCCCGTGTTTACGTACCCACGGATACACAGAACTTGCCCTGCACACACCTCCAGGTATATATGTATATCTATATTTAGCCATTCAATACAAGATCATGCTATCTCAACACCCATTCTTCCGCCATTTACCGCTTTTCACAAGTAGAACTATTTGCAGAGAGTGCCCGATTGTAATTTCTAAGGATCACAAAGGAATGTGAGGAGGTGGGGCGGGGGGGTGATCGGCGGCGGGCGGTGGTGGCAGGGGATCGACTGAGTCAAGAGTGGGAGGGGCACATTCCACAGGGCAATTAGGGTAATGGCAATGCAGAATTAAATGGTTTGTTTTGGGGCAGGGCGGGGGGGTCATGTTTGCCACTGTCACTTGATTGTGTAGGTGTGTGTAGAGGGCTAGACGGTGTGTTGGGACACTGGCTCACTGGTCACCATCTTTTCAACCCCATGCGGACAGCCAGCCGTGTTCTTTGTTGCAGACACGCCCCCCCCCCCCCCACCTCCTCCTCCTCCTCCTCCCCACCCTTCACAGACAGACCATCCGAACACTTAAGATGCTCCGCCCCCTTTCCTTTGTCCTCTGGTTTCTTACACTCTCTGACAGACATCCTGCCACTTCGTATGGTAAGCGCTTTATGTTTTCCAGCTAAGTGTTCTATAGTAGAGACCTGCACCCAGTATGTCATGTACTGGTCTGATATTGTTTCAAGTCTGTGATTATTTAATTAATAAGAAACCAGGGGGGGGGGGGATATGTGCATTAGTTGCTTAGAAACTTGACAGGCGTCGTTACGTTTCAATTTGTATGTGTAATTGTAATTGAACGCCATATTGACAAATTTCCATTTAACTTTTAAGTTCCCGTTTGTTACATTCGGGTGTGTTTTTTTGTTCAAGTGATTTTATTCCTCTGAATAACATGTTGTCAGTGCTGATGCACTGGTCTTCTATCCCTAATGACAATTGTTACTACACACTAAACAAAGCTACAATAATATAGATCAATTATGAGTGTGTGTACCCTTAACTTTTCTTTCTTTCTTTCTTTCTTTCTTTCTTTCTTTCTTTCTTTCTTTCTTTCTTTCTTTCTTTCTTTCTTTCTTTCTTTCTTTCTTTCGTTCGTTCGTTCGTTCTTTCTTAATGTTCTTTCTTTTGTTCTTTCTTTCGTTCTTTCTTTCTTGCATGGAAAAGAAATGCACATTAAAATATAACTATCTTAAAGATCTGGTCACTTGTATTTTTTGTACATGCATATTCGCTCATTCACCGTTCATTTTTTGGGTGGTGGTTGGGGGGGGGGGGGGGGGGGGGGGGATGGCAGTCGTGTTGGCACGCTGAAGGCTCCACATCTGCAGTACTGTATGGGTACCGCCGAAGGTGGTCCCTCATTCATCATTGAAATCGCAAAGTATTTCGTAAATCGCACTTCGAATTACTAAGCATATCATGCAATGGTACTGGAGAGATCAAAATCTCATTATAACGCTTCTCTATAATTAGTGACCCGTAACTTTAAATACGTTTCAATTCTATTTTTCGTTACGAAATCCTATCCAACTGTGTAAGTATTTCTCTGGAAGCTAAGGATAACCATTAAGGCTGAAAAACACAATTTAGCCACTGATATTGATTGGTCCATGAATACATAAGAGAATATACAGTTTCAAGTTATAATATCCTTGACTAAAGATATTCGATCTATGAGATGTTTCAATTTATTGTACAGAGAAAGTCTATGTAACTGTGTACATATTCCCTAGCCGGCCTACATCTGTCGATCATTTAAGAACCGTCAGTCGGTCCAATGGCCCTAAAGTTCCGAACTTGGTCACAGAAACCCCTAGTATTGATTCGGTACCCAATGAACATTATTGCTTCAAGCAGGGGCGTAGGTAAGTTCTAAATCTAAGTTTGGCGAGCACATAAAAAGGGCTCCAAATAACTTTTAATTCATATGGCATTTTTATGTTGTATTTAATATATTAAAAAAACAAAGATACATTTTGTGTTTAAACTCCAAATGCATGTAAGATTGCACAAGGGAAATGGAATTAAAAAGGGATTGAAAGGCACAAATTTGGAAGAATGTACTCAGGGGGAGCAGGAGAGTGACTGCTCCTCTACTAGTTATGCCACTGGTTTCAAGGTATTCAAACAATGAATATCCATGTTCAGACATGAAAGTGGTGAACAGGTAACGTTGTGTTGGTCATGCTACTGTCTCTTTACGCTCGAATTCTTACAATTCATGTATCGAAGCAAAAGGCTATTGAATTTTGGATTATCACAATATCAGCCCATCTCTGTCGTGTACAATAATTTTCATAATATTGATGTACCCCCAGCATCTCCAAATTTGTATTGCATTTAATCTCATTGTAGTCACGACCAGACGGGATGGCAGAATGCGTTGAGCGTCCGTCTCCAGTTTTGGTAGATCATGGGGTTCGAACCCTGATCGAGTCAAACCAATGACATACAAATTAATACTTGTCTCTTAGTAGCCAGGTGCTCAGCATTTATTTTGATCAATTTAAATGAAGAATATCTTCATGACGTTAGCCGGCCTCTTAAAATTAATTAGATCTGTGTATGTGTTCTTCCAAGTATATGCGTGACTATTAATTCAGATTGTATACGAATTCCAAGAATTGTACCACATGTACCACAAAATTCTAAATATCCTAGAATAAACATGTAAGCATACTGTCTCTCCTCTGGTCGGAAAACGGACTTGATTGTTGTTTTCCGGGAATAAATTATATTTGAAAGTAGTCAGTGGAAACGTTTAAAATCAGATTAAACTACCTAAATGCAAACAAATACAATAATGTGTGTGTCATGTCTGTTGTGGAATTGTCAGTCACTTAGTTATTATTGTTACCGGATTGCCTTATGTTAGCTGTTCTTATCTATCTATCATTTCGGAAAGAGTAAAGGCCCTGTCACATTACGGCGTATGGCGGGAGCGTATTGAAAACCTACGTAAGTCCTGCGCGTGCCGGCCTATAATGACCTTTGGTGACCTTTCGGGTGTTTTTGAGCGTAAGCGTAACCTATGAGGAGTGTACGAGGAGCGTATGAGAGCGTACTGTGACATTTTTTGACGGTTTTGATTGGCATATGGAACCTTTGCGTTGCGTAGCGTATGCGTAGCGTATGTGTAGCGTATGAGTCAAGATCGATGTCGAGACCTATGGCATACGCTTGGAATACGCTGTGCATACGCTAGGAGTACGCTCCGATACGTAACTCGTAGGTTATGCATGCGCTACATGCGCTAGAGATACGCCGGTGACGCAAGTTGAGCATATGCGTAACCTACGCCGGCGCACCCCTACCGTAAAAGGAGCGTACACCAGCGTAAAAGGAGCGTACACCAGCGTACGAGGAGCGTACACCGGCATATGAGTAGCGTATGAACCATACACTCCCATAGGTCGAGATTTTTTTAGCATGCACAAACAAATTTGGACGGGCGGACGGGAGAAAGCGTATGGCGGCGTACAACGGCATAGGCCGGCACATGACGGCCTATGCGTAGCGTATGCGTAGCGTATGCGTAGCGTATGCGTAGCGTATGCGTAGCGTATGCGTAGCGTATGCGTAGCGTATGCGTAGCGTATGCGTAGCGTATGCGTAGCGTATGCGTAGCGTATGCCGACGTATATGACGTAATGTGCCTACGCCGCCATACGCTCCCGCAAAAAACCCTAATGTGACAGCCCCTTAACCAGGAACACTCATTGGGCTTACTACTAACATTGGCGGGCCGGACCCCGTGGTTTATAACTACAGTACACTGTAACTTGAAATTCCCACCTTGTTATAAAAAAAATGAGGAGATTGGTGACCTACCCATTGGAAAAGCCAGGCGGTTCTGAGTGACATAAATGTCGCAGGTCCGTGTGTGCGCCCTGAGGCCCGTGTGTTCACACTAACGAGGCATATGCTATGTAACTGTGAATATATGCGTCACTAACACCGCTGGTGGCGCCACGAACTATGGCCCCGTTTTTGGATAGTAGGAGTAAACTATATAGTTCTCTGGGTTTGGTATGTGGGTCATGCTAATATACAGTAAAACCTCTTTAAATCAATCGACCATGGGGCCGACTTTAAATGGTCCATTTAGGGAGGTGATCCGTTTATGAAGTTTTTTTTATCATTACATCGATTGATACAGGGGAGTGGTCGATATCTGGATATGGTCGGTTAGAGAGGTTTTACTGTATATAATAGACTAATGGGGAAAGAGGGGTCCCCTGTGACACCACGAGGATAAGTTGCTAAACATGTGCCTCTGTTAGTGCTTTCGTCTTTTTTTTGTATGAAGTTTGTTCATATCAACTACTTACTTTTATAATGATATCGCGGGGCACTTTAGTATGACCGTTGAAAACTAACATCCATAGGCCTACCAGTTGTAGTACAACCCAAGTGCATAATGTCGAGGACAGCCGACTGGCGATGGAAATGGCTAGTGGTGCCACCTGGATTGCAACAATAGAACTTGTATAATACCCCTGTCACACTATGACATAACAGGCCAGTGAGTGGGCAAAGTAAAAATCACTTTTTTTATGTTGAGATATGTAGAAATTCTCAGCGTTTCAAGGCCAAATTGGAGGTCAGTGCAACTTAGTGGATGTAGGCGAAACGTTGGTCCAATGTAGTTGTAACGTGTCTCAACAAGTTAGAACGTAAAGGCCCAATGTAAGGCTAATGAGCCTCCAGCACGGATTACGTCAGCCTAGCGACTGCTTAGAGTAGGACTCGCATAATTACGCCCGCTCTAATGTAGCTACATGTGACTGGCATAATTCTTAACGTGAGTCGACGTTAGGCCCGCGAGGGAGCACAGTCTGTCTAACGACAGTCCAGCGTGCTTAGCGTAAGGACAACGAGGCAAAACATTCACACCACATTCACTTACGTTCGAAGAATGTTGGCACACGTTACATACATTACGCGCCCGCCAGCCGTTCATCGAGATACTTTAACACCACATTGTCAGCGCACGTTCCTCTCGGCTCTCCATCACTCTACCGTAAGTCGTCATAGCTCAACATAGACCGACGTAGCTCTAGCGAACGTCTAACGTATCTCGACGTGAGCGCAATGTAAGCCCAACATAACAGTCTTTACGTGGAGCTACAAAGAAAGGGTTGGGTATGTCCAAAACCTTGACGTGTGTCACCGTATCTCAGCGTAACTCAACATATCTTCACGTAGGCTTAACGAACGAGTAAAGTATCTTGGCGTATCTGGACATAATGACCAAATTTCACTTACGTCGGCTTACGCTACAGCGTTACGTCGTAGTCTGACAGCCATGCGATACGAGTTAAGCGCTAGATGGCAGCACAGTACGATTCTGTAGCGCCAATGTGACCGTTTACCAATAGGTGGCGCCACTAGAGTACGTTCTAGCGTACAATCTAGGTGGCGCTACGCTGACCTAGTGGCGCCGCCTGTAGGCACGTGATGTCATATTCGGACTGTCAAAGTGTGAAATGCACTGGCGAGGTTCGTAATCTTGCGATCCTCGCCAGTGCATTTGAGTGGGTGAGCTGTTTATGTCAACGATTTATCAACGATGTAGTACTTGTTTATACAGCTAAACGGAGTCTATGTATTATGATTGTTGGTGCTCTAACAACGTTACGTAAATTATTATTATTATAGTTGCGACGTAGGCCCCCTATACTTGATGCAAGCAAATAGTTTAGCTATGCTGTGTTTCACAGTTGGCGTAATTTAGTAGGACAATCTTCGCCATGGTTAA
Organism: Branchipolynoe longqiensis; assembly: GCA_030323885.1. Taxonomy (NCBI): domain Eukaryota; kingdom Metazoa; phylum Annelida; class Polychaeta; order Phyllodocida; family Polynoidae; genus Branchipolynoe; species Branchipolynoe longqiensis. The sequence goes on from CM059187.1 coordinate 127,192,603, forward strand.
ATCTAAAGGATTCCAGCATAATTAATCATTTTCTTTGATGGAAATATAGTTTAGGTAATGTTCCATCAATTTTAACTGTATGAACTGGTAAATTATTAGCAGTAGTTAGATAATGAAATGTGAGAAATTGTTACAAATGGGACGGGCTCTGCCTGAAAATGGATAGACTATGTAGAGGTTTAGAATGGCCTAAATAGTCATGGAAATGAAACAAATGAATTGCAAATAGCACGTGGCACAAAGGGAAATCATGGCGGAATAAATACGGTGTTTTGCTTTCAACATCACCTAAAACTTCACTCACTCACTCACTCAGGGGAACTAATTGGTATAGTTCCAAATTTAAATTATTTTTAATGACAAAACAACCGAATCACATTCACCGTTTAAGCAAGGGGGATTTCAATCACGGAAAATTGGTCTCCTCATTTTACGGCTCCTTTTCCTCTCCTAGCAATGCCAAGAGCCAGGCTAGGTACCAATAAGTATACATTTTAAAGTCATCGGTTTGATTCACGTGGATAGAATCCAATGACCTGTAATTGTTATTTTTTTAAACTATAATTGTCACGGGGGTGATGAAAAGGGGAAATATTGCGCCTAGAGTGGGACTCGAACCCACATCTCTTTTCTTTGCATTCCGGGCCAGTTTGCTAACCATTACACCACATAGGCTCCCTGATATCACCACACTACCCACGCCTACCTGCTATGTGGTTACTTGCCTGAGAGGTCAGTGCAGACCACTACATAATGTTAAATGATGATTGACGGATAGGATAACTATGAAACATACAATAAGTTTGCCAGTACCTCTGCACCAAAGTCGTCGTTAGATTCCTCAAAATCATGACTTTAACTGAAACAATTGATGTAAGTGAAACATGTTAAGCAATAGACATTAGATGTTGAAATAACACGTTGACCCATTGGTTATATCTGCCCTTTGGACTGCTACAACACAGGCACCTATTTGGTTAAATAAACTGAAAATCAATACAAAATTGTGCTTGCGAGAATTGCAAGCTCGTGAACCAAGTGGGGAGGGGCGGAGTGCTGTTTTATTTTGGAGGAGAAACATATTACTGGTGTATAAGCAGTATAATATATTATGCGTATATAAATGCCGGAATTAAATAGTTTTATTATTAATATTATCGATCGATTAATAATTAATTATCCTACATTTGGGGCTCTTTATGGATATCTCGATATTGTCCAATCAATGCCCTTCAGCTGCGAGCCCGGGACTGCCCTAGCTGGCGCCAAAACGGCGGGTTAGGCAATCGGGCCGCCATATTTGTTCATTGTTGCCCAATATTTCAAACTTATTTATATATATATTTAACTCACAGTGGGGCCTTGTTTCAGTGTGTGTGTGTGTGTTGGGGGGGGAGGGGCTTAAGTCCTGATTAATATTGTTGAGGACCAGGCGGGATGGCCGAATGAGTTAGAGCGTCCGTCTCCCGTGTTGGTAGACGGACCAATGACTTAAAAATTGATACTTGTCGCTTCCTAACCAGGCGCTTGGCAGTATTAGGATACGGCAAGGACTGGTTGGCTCAGTGTCAGGATAATGTGACTGAGTGGGATATCAGGTCATGGTCCTGGTGGCCTGGTATCCCAGTGGGGCAGCACTATAAAGTCGCCATGAGTGCGCACTGTCACAAGTCAGTACCCATCCTGATATGACCTTAGATATTGATAGGACATAAAACAACAAACAAGCAAAATATTGCTGGGGGGTGGCAGGAATAAGAGGGGTGGGGTGTTCTATACCGATGCTCTGGGAGACAAAAGAAGCAGATGGGTAATATGGTGTTTGGATGTATTTGTATAGCAGGCTTGTAGCCCCCCCCCCCCCCCCCCTATGTATGAGCCAATTTTTAACCATACCAGGGTTAAAGGCGGGTCCTGGGTTAGCTAACCCCGGGGTTCCAAATGTGTCACGGGGGATGTATGAGTCCAAAGCACGCCCGAGTTAGCTAACTTATTAGTTATTTAGCAACTTAGGGGGCCACGGCGGCGGCGATTTGTTTACTTTATATTCGTTGATTGGACAATATGAATAACACCGCCGATGTAGCTGCTACGTTAATATTGCTTCGAATTTAGGGTTAAATTGATAAAATTTCACTATTTGGGTATGTAACTTTGTTAAATATGATCGCATTGAATAGATTTGGGCCTAATATATAGCCGCCGATGCGGCGGCAGTGGCGATTTGTTTACTTTACATTTGTCGATTGGACAATATGAATAACGCCGCTGATGTAGCTGCTATGTTAATATTGCTTCGAATTTAGGGTTGATTTAATGAAATTTCATGATTTAAGTATGTAATTCTGTTAAATATGACAGCATTCAATAGATTTAGGCCTAATATATTGCCGTCGATATGGTGGCGGCCATTTTTATTTGACGTTGGACAGTATGGAAATCGACGTCGCTGCAGAGGCGGCGATTTGTTTACTTTACATTCGTCGATTCGACAATATGAATAACACCGCCAATGCGGCGGGAGCCTTAATAACGGTTCGATTTTATGGTTAATTTGAATAAATTTCACTTATTGTGTATCTAATTCTGTTAAATATGGTCGCATTGAATAGATTTGGGCATAATCGGTGCCTAACCCCACCTTTAACCCTGGTTTCGCTTGGGGTTAGTGCAGGCGACTTTACGCTTGCCGAGTTAGTTTAACCCGGACACATACATATGCAGTTTTCGCCGCTAACCCGCTAAACTCGCCGAAAACCAGCTTCGCAGCGCTAACCCAGACACATACATATAGGCCCAGTTCTATAGTTAGGGTTGGGACCCCTAAAAAAAGGTGCCACGGCACATTCCAAACAATCTTTAATTCATTACTGAAGATACAATTCGAAATTGCACACTTTTTTTTTTTAGTTTACAATCAAAGCACAATGAAAATATAACTCTTACCACAGAAGGGAACTAAGAAGTTTTTTTTTTTTTTAAAGCTGTTGAAAAGTTGCCACATTCGAAGAATGTGTTCAGAGAAAGTGGTTACTGCAAAACAGTCAAGTGGCGCCATCTGTGGAGAAGCCCGGAAACTAGGGTCCGAAAACATTAGTTCTATAGTTTTCCGCTACAATCCAAAGGCGATGCGGTGAGCTGTGTTAGTTCTGTCAACCTCCACCACGCGGCAGCACCAACTGCCGGTCGTTCCGTGTGGGGGATCTGTTCCCATACTGGGGACATCTTATGTTGCTGTTCTCGGGTGGTTATTATATTAGTTTCGTGCCCTCTTCTCAATACTGACCATGATCCTGCCAGTTATCTTATCATAAATCGTTTGCACTGTCAGATATCATTTGCGTATTTTGTGTTCTGCAATAAAAATAAACGGCTTTATTATCAGCTTTATTATACTTTGTAAATGTCATCTATTAGAGAAAGAGAAAGAAAGAGCTGATGCAACTGGTGCTTGAATGTAGGGATGTTATTGTAATACTAATAGCAATACGGGCTCGTGACTTGGTTTATGCTAGGAATAAAAGATGGACCAGTAGCAAAGCTGATCAAACCATCAAATTCGTTTAAACCAAACTGATCCTACCTGTCTATGTGACTCCTGAACTGAAATGTCAAGGCAGACTACTACAGTCGTTCCACTGGAATTGTATTTTAAATGGTTTGCATCAAAAAGTAATTTAATGCTTGCATAGATGCAACATATGTACATACATAGTGGCGGATTTAGGGGTGAGACACGTCCCCCTCACCCCCTCCCCTGGCAGCTAAAGAAAGAACATTACATTTCCAATTCCAAGTGACAGTATAGCTATAGGGTGCTCGAATACAGCTTTGCGCCTCGTTCACTGTACATCCGTTAGTGCGACCTCCTGGATCCGCCCCTGTGTATGATTCAATATGCATACACCATGTAGCTTGTTCAAGATACTGGTCAGGGAACCACTATCGTGAAGGGTGGTACAAATGGGAATTGTTGCACCTGGAGCAGGACTCAAACTCACAGGTCTTGGCATCCTGCCAACTATTACACTACCTCGGTCCCCTGTTGCAATCACCATCTCCACACCTACCTGTCTATGTGGCTGAGAGGTCAGTGCAGACCACTACAATTTACCACTGAATGGATGGAATATAAGTTAAATGTAATCGAACATGTCGCTGCTGAATGAAGGCTATGACGTCCATCACTTCAGTGTACGCACTAACAATTAATTCAACACATTTTGACCTCAAATATCCCCAAAGTTAACACTGGGTGGTCGAATGGGTAGAGCACAGGCTTTCCGTGCCGAAGGTTGAGAGTTCTAATCTTGGTTGAGTCAACCAACTACTGACAAAATTGTCACTTTTCGCTACCTAGCCTGGCGCTCGTTATTACTAGGATAGGCCAAGGACTGGTTAGCCCAGTATCGAGATAATGTGACTCATGGGAAATCGGGTCATGGTGCTGGCATCCTGGTCTCCCAGTGCGGAAGCACTATAAAGCTACCATGAATGTGGGTACCTCTCCCAACGTGACCTTAGATTTTGCCAAACAAACACACAATCCAAAGTTAACCATTGAAAGTAGTTACTTCACACAAAAGCGAAGTAAATCTACACGCAGATTATATTGAAAGTAAATTATAATGTTCATCCTAATATATTTTAAATAAAAGTCACAACCTCAAAACAATCGGACTGCAAATATATTGTAGTAGTCTGTACATGAGCCCCACTACTACACAGTGGCGGCAGACACTACGCCGCACACCTATGCAGTTACACTGAACTGCGCTAGGTGGTGGCAGGCTAGCCACCGGGCAGACCCCCGATGGGGCTTCCCTCTACTGCTTTTGGCTAGCTCCCCCCCCTCCCCCCTCCCCCCACCCACCTATAGAGGCAGCTTGGGACCTGGCGAGTTAGGGGGCGGGTCAGTTGACTGTTGACGCCGCGGAGAGCAGAGAGGTTTCGTAATAAACCAACTTGAAGCATACTGATACTGAATCTTGGCGTTCTTCCGTGAGTGCGTGGCAGTGTGGGGGAAGACCGTGGGCCATTACAATATGTAGAACGGCAGAAATATACATAGAGAATTAATTCTATGTTTAATGACATTATATACTCTGATTGACTCCTCATCTTGAAATATATGTATCCATATAGAATTAGCCCAGTCGGGACTTTAACAAACCCCCCAAAAAACAAGCAAATAACCAATACCATCATGCAACTTGTGTTCTATCTCCGTTACCGCCATTCGAAATAGCAATCTAAGTCTAGACATTAAATACACAGTTCGCGTGTGTGAATGCGTAAATTAAAACTGAGTCGACCGGCATGACGCCAGTTTTATTTGGTGTCTTTTTTGTTTGTTTGTTTGTTAAATAGTAAGCTGAGTGGCCATACCACATGTGGGCCACCTGTAGGCACTGCACCACGTTCTACAAACAAATAACCAATTTATAAATTTAAAAGAAAAAGGCAATTAAATCAACTCATTTGTTTTTATATGCCAGGTATTGGTTTATTTATAGTGACACCCGATATATGTGTTATGCCGAAGTACAGTTTCCTGTTTTATCTCTTTCAGTTAATTTCTATTTTTCACCAAAGAAGTCGTTGGTGAAATATTAATAAATGGGCTCGTGTAGGACATGCGTCTGACACTTGGGCTTGTTGTGCTAACTGCTGAACGATTCTGCCTTCCTACTTGTGCATATCTGAGTGAACATTTCGGGTGCGCTTGTTGGAAGGTTTGTTTTCTTAGCGACACTTATCAGGGTTTGTCTACCTAGAAACAATGTGTCGGTGCATGGTGTAAGATTTTTTTTCAGGAACTGCCTGTTTGTAATTTAGTGAACTAATTCAGGGAACTTGTTGCTGAGCGGACTCTACGTAGTGTGTGACTGTGTGCCTGGTGTATGTGTGTGTGTGTGTGTGTGTGTGTGTTGTGTGTGTGTGTGGGTGAGGTGGGAAAGAGGCAGGATTGAGAGGCAGTGAGGCGTGACACCACCTGCCGTTGGTAACGGCTTCCCCCATCACACACCCCACCCTCACCCACCCACTTCCCCGTCACCCCCCCCCCCCTGCCATCACTGTCACACGCACACTCCACATAGACCTGCCTCCCACCGTTCACATGCAAGTCCATAATTTGCGCACCACCACCACCCCTCATCACCCACCACCCACCACCACTACCACCAACACCACCCCTCACCACGACAACTCACCATCACCCACCACCCACCACCACTACCACCACCACCACCACCACCCACCACCACCCACCACCACCACCACCCACCACCACCACCCACCACTACAACTCACCACTACAACTCACCATCACCCACCACCACCACCACCACCAAAACCATCACCACCACCAACCACCACCCACCAACACCACCACCACACACCAACCATCACCCACCATCACCCACCACCCACCACCATCAGAATCACCCACCACCACCAGAATCACCCACCACCACCACCACCACTAACCACCACCACCAACCACTAACCACCCACCACCAACCACCAACCACCACCACCGACACCACCACCACAACCACCACCAACCACTAACCACCACCACCAACCACTAACCACCACCACCACCACCAACCACTAACCACCACCACCACCACCACCACCACCACCCACCAACCATCACCCACCATAACCCACCATCACCCATCATCCACCACCACCACCACCACCACCACCACCCACACTCCCTTACTGCTATTTAATTATTCATATTTTTCAGGAGTATGTAGGTGTGTAGTGGCTCTTTGTATGTGTGTGTGTGTGGGGGGGGGGGGGGTGAGAGGAGAGGGTGGAAGTGGGAGGGGGCACCTCCCACATCTTGCCTCGTACAGTTTGTTGAAGGTTCAGATTCGCCCTGCTATTTATCACGCTGAAGTAGGTGGGTGGGAGGTTGGATGGTGTGGGGAAGGGAGGATAGGTCCATGGGTAGGTAATACTTGTCGTGACTGGATGGAGTGAAGGAGTACAAGACAGCGGAAGAAAAAGTGGCCAGATGTTAAATTATAATAAATACGACATGTACGTAGGAAGTTTATGTGAAATAAGTGTGCAGCGTAGCTCAGGCTGTCCTTACACACACGTTCAATCTTATTTATCCACCCAGCATCCACCAGAAAGATGCTACAACTTGCAAGGGCTCATTCAGTCATCTCGCCTACTAAATTATCACCACAGATGGGCTCCACAAACCACCAACGGATACCGCTGATTTTCTTTTGTGCTTTTTGTGTGTGTCCATTTTCATATTCAAACTTCAAACCTAAAATCCATTTTATTCGATACTGAATAACTCAGATAGGCAGTTTGCTCTCGAAAAATAACCTGGTCTGGTCTTTGAGCTATATTTGGCTCTTTTTAAGGGGATATTTGATTTAATTAGCAGTAAATAGAGATTATACCTTATTCATCTTTTGGAAAGATTATACTTTATTTATTGCTAGCTTAGTATTTATTATTATTTGTTATGTTCTCTGGATACATACAGTCTTTCCCATGAAACTCCCGGGCAGGATGACCAAATCAATAAGATCCCTGGCAGGGTGTTGGTTCGAACCCTGACTAGGTCAAACCGATGACTTAACAAAATCGATACTTGTTACTACCTAGACTGGCACTTGGCATTAAAGTTGCATAGTCCGATGAAAACATGAAATTTTCCAAACCAAAACAATTATCTAGATTTGATTCTACATATCTAACTTAGATGCTTGTGCACTTATTAAGCATTTGTCGTCACATATAAGGGAATACTGAGTCAATTAATATAACCTGTTACTACAGAAGCCTATAGTGATAGAGTTTTGGCAAGCTTGCCAACATTAATTTAGCATGTTCTCATTTCAAATATCTCAAAAGTTAGCGATTTAAAATAAAAGTTACTTCAAACTAAAGTAAGGTAGATTATAATGAACAACCTAATATGTTTATCTCAGAAGATGAGAGAAACTCAAAACCATCAGACTATGCAACTTTAATAAGATTAATGTAAGACTTGTTTGGCCAATATCAGGATAACGTGACTGAGTGACATAGCAGGTCATACTGCCAGTGGCCCGGTCTCACAGTGGGGCAGGACTATAAAGCCATCATGAATAATGCTTGCTCACATATTTGTATGAGAGAATAACAAACAGCTAAAAGTTGCAATGTCTGATGAAATCATCAAATTGTCAAAACCAAAACACTTACACATATTTGATTCTACATATCCAACTTTTAGATACTGGTGCACTTACTAAACATTTGTTGCTACATAGAAGGGGATACTAAGTAAATTTGATAGAAGATGTTACTGCTGGAGCCTATGGTGAGATAATTTGTACATGCTTGCCAAAATTAATTTGGCATGTTTTCAAAGTTAGCCATTTCAAATAAAAATTACTCCAATCTAAAGTAAAATCGATCACAATGATCAACATAATGTGTGTATCTCAAAAGATGCCAGAAACTCAAGACCATCAGACAATGTAATGCCAGGTACACACCTACCGTTTATCCGCACCCACCTACCGTTTACGATCTAAAACTGCCTGTTTCGCGCACAAAAATCGCTAGGTGTGCGCTCTCCGCGCACACCTAGCGATTGCGATTCGCGACTAAAAACTCAGTTTTAGGGCTAAAACGGGCCGATTACGATTGCGATTCGCGATTCGAAAAATGAATCGGCCCGTTTTCAGTTTTAAGCGAATCGTATATGGTAGGTGTGTACTTGGCATAACTTTCAATGTAACCCAAAATCGTTAGGCCTCCCCCCCCCACCCCCATCTCTCTATTAGTATTAATTCCCCCCGAGTGTCTTTCCCTTGCTATGTAACGGTGAAAGCAATTATTCATTCACCAGGGAAATTAATTGGTCAGCTATAATGAGTTTCCTTTTCAAAAAGAGATCTATTGACTGTTGGCTTGAAGGGCAACTCACACTCACAGTGGCCCATCTGTCCCAGAGCCAGTCCAATGGTTGACTCTGGGAGTCTCGTCGACCAGTCCTTAGAAAAGGCTTTCACTCAGTCATTAGGGGCGGTATGGCCTAGCACTAAGGGCCCTCTGCTGCCAGATCTCACCGTGATTTGCTTCTGAAAACAAAATTTGCGTTTCACTCCCGTTTCCGACACCGTTATGGTAATTATTAAAACAGATTCCGACGACAGATTGTCAACCCTCTCCCACCCACCTACCCACCTACCCACCCACCTACCCACCTTCCTTTCTGATACTAGTAGTGCACAGTAGTTGACATCCAGAGCTAGCTCAGCAAACAGTGGCATCGAAATCCTTAGAATTTCGCCAACAGTCAGTGTTGATCTTTAATAGGGTTTCGTTTTGCATCTAGTTACTGGGTCGTGGTGGTGGTGGTGGTGGTGGTGGTGGTGGCCATGGCCATGACCAGGCCCCGTGTCTGCCTCGGTAGCAGGTGGCCGGTGGAGAGGGGCGATGCGACCGTGAACACCCACCCACCCACCCAACCACCTAGATACATACATACCTACCTACCTACCCACCCATCTACCTACCAACTCACCCATGTACCCGCCTACCCACCCACCTACCTACCTACCTACTTACCCATCCATCTACTAGACGGGATGGCCGAATGAGTTAGAGCATCCGTCTCCTGTGTTGGTAGATCGTGGGTTCCAACCCTGGTCGAGTCAAATGACTTAAAAATTTATACTTGTTGCTTCCTAGCCAGGCGCTCGGCATTATTAGGATAGGGTAAGGACCAGTTGGCTCAGTGTAAGGATAATGTGACTGAGTGGGATATCAAGTCATGGTGCTGGTGGCCTGGTATCCCAGTGGAGCAGCACTATAAAGTAGTCATGAGTGCGCACTGTCACAAGTCGGTATCAGTCCTGATATGACCTTAGATGTTGCTAGGATGTAAAACAACAATAAACAAAACAAACAAACCCATCTACCTACCCACCCGCATAAACTTCCACGCACCGAAAACTGAGTTCCCAAATCAGTGGAGGGGGGGGGGGTATCCTGTCCGCAAAAAAACTAACTTTTAATTATTTCTTAGTCTTGGAAGTCTTAAAACAGTTGGAGTTTCAATTCCAAAATATGTCCAGGTAGGTGCCAGACTGCACCATTTTAATTGTATGTTTTAATCAATTTTTTGGAGGTGGGGGGGGGGGGGAGCACGCCCCCGCACCCACTACATTTTCAAGGACTTAAACAAATTCTCACTTGGACACCTGGGAAGAGAGTGTGTATTGGGAAGATTGCGTTAGTTCAGGATGGACGAGGCCAGCATGTCTGGGGTTAGGGAGACGGAAGTGACCTATGAGTGTGAGAGTGTGTGTGTGTGTGTGAGGACAGGGTGGGTGGGGGGGGATAATATATGTCACCGCCGTATCCCTACTGAGGATGCTCATTGTATACATATGCCAGTAGCTTTAAAAAAAATGTGCTCTTTTTTTTCTTTTTAGTCCAGTGAAAAGGGCGCAGATGGTAATGTCGGCAGAGATAGATATATTTCCCGGCCCCCCACCTCTGCCAATTTGTTATTTCCACTGCTGTGTATAACTTACAGCGTCATTAAAGGCCGGTTGCTCTCATATCATGTCTATGTGGTGTGGGAGGATAAAAAATCCCTTGGGTCGGTAAAAGTGTAGAGCTTTCTATCGACAAACCGTCTAATGGTGAAAACAAGTCTATTTATACTTATCCATGATAGGCAGTATAAATCTTCAAGAAAAAAATAAGTTCTGGTAAAATACTAACAAGACATATTTTACTAGACAGACCGTATTTACTAATTTAGCAAATTTTTGTCTTTGTTATTCACTTCTGTATTTTATTTTAGATTATATATACAGTCAAACCTCGCCAAACTACCACCTCCACTATAACTATCGCCCGTACAATACGATTGTAACGATTACAAGAACCTCAGTTAGCCGACCACCTCCATAAATGGACCATTTTAAGTCAGTCCCATGGTCGGTCGATTTAGGGAGGTTTTACTGGATATATATATCTTAATTATCCCATGATTGTTTGTTTGTTTGTTGTTTTATGTCCTAGCATTTATGTAATATCAGGACGGGTACCGACTTGTGACAGTGCACACTTATGGTGACTTTATAGTACTGCCCCACTGGGACATCAGGCCACCAGCACCATGACCTGATATCCCACTCAGTCATATCCTGACACTGAGCCAACCAGTCCTTGCCCTATCCTAATAATGTCGAGCGCCTGGCTAGAAAGCAACAAGTATCAATGTTTAAGTCATTGATTTGACTCGACCAAGGTTCGAACCCACAGACCCACGGGTTCGGATCCCCCGATCTCCAAAACAGGAGACGACGCTCAACTCATTCGGCCATCCCGTCTGGTTCAATTATCCCATGAAGAATAGCGTGTGAACCTCCTACTTATTATTGTCGGCACTGCTAACTTCCGGCGTTTTGTTAGAATTCAGCCTGAATTCTGCTTTATTTCGGCTTCCTACAGGTGCACCTGCCCCATCTGCTGCAGGGTTCAACCTATGAGGTCAGCGTGCTTAAATAGGGCAGGCGTTTCAACGCTCCGGCCACGTATGCATGCATGCATGCATGCATGCATGCATGCATTCGGTAATGACCGTCTTTCAGAAATGTACCATGGTTAATTGACTGACCGGACAGGATGGCCAAGTGGGTATGGCGCTTGTTTCTCCCCGCGAGGTTGTGGGTAGGATCTCCGGCAGGGTAAACAACCAAACACTTTAACAATTGATTGATTGATTGGTGGTTTCTTTATGCCGTGTCGGCAGCATAGGCCATATTCATGGCGAGAATTGTTTGTTGTTTATTCAACCATCACATTTACATATAATGTAAACGCATACAATCAATTATGTGTCAATAGACATAAAATTGATTTTTGTAGCTTCTTCAGCTTGTATTAAGCTGATGTGGTGTTGAGAGAGAGAGACAGAGAGAGACAGAAAGAAGCAGAGACAGACACGACAGAGACAGAGAGAGACAGAGAGAGAGAGACCGAGACAGAATAGTGTGAATAGTATCCATCCATTGGATGGCATCCACATTTTCCGGGTCTGGTCCCAATAAAATGCATCATATTTAATTATAATAATGACAAGACTACTGTAGAGCACTGACATCTGTGGCCGTTCAGGGTACCCGGTGGGCTCACAGGAGTGTCTGGCCGTTGCATTTCGCCACGCATGAGAAATGCACTCTCAACCCTTCAATAGCCTTCCCGAACCCGGCTGTGGGGCCTTGTATGCTAACCACACTGTCTAATCAGTCTATAACATATATATATATATCTTTTATATGTTATATATATGTTATTTTACCTCAGTACTATGCCTCTGGCAGGAGGATGTCTTGTGAACAGCTCTGGCAGTTTTTCTACATTTACTACAAAACCAAACAGGTTAGTATCTTTCAAACTCGATACAATGGTTTAGTTCATGGTAGCAGTCACGTACAAAGTTTTAAAAAACTTTTCGATAAGTTATTACTGTTTTACAACTTAGTTTCGATCGTATTTGGCATGATCGATAGAACAATGTGACCATTGTTCTATTATTAATTATGCCGCCCTTTGCCGAATGGAGAGATGTTGGCAGGAGCCAGTTACATCGTTAGGGATTCATTCCCTTGATCTAATTAAGATTCCCCATTTGTGATTCTCGTTAAGGCCCAACCTACCCTACCACGACTATCATTTTCGCTAGAAGCAAAGCGAAAACACAATAAGTATCCATATAGAATTAAATAATTTTGTATCCTAAAAAGTATGTAAATGATTGCTGGACTAGAACGTGCTTCCTTCTCCCTGACCCACAACTATCCGAGGCTCGTACCACTACTAGTACCTCGGGAAAACACCAGTTATCCATCATCTGTACCCATGTAAGATTCGTATAACTATACTATATATACCTTATATATATGCTATATACAATATATATAACATATATGACATATATACATGTTATGTTATATATATGTTATATATATATTATATATATGGTATATAGATGTTATATATATGTTATATATATGTTCACATATGTTACATTGCTTCCTAGCCAGGCGCTCGGCATTATTAGGATAAGGCAAGGACTGGTGTGCTCAGTGTCAGGATAATGTGACTGAGTGGGATACCAGGTCATGGTGCCAGGGGCCTGGTTTCCTAGTGGGACAGCACTATAAAGTCGCCATGAGTGCGCACTGTCACAAGTCGGTACCGGTCCTGATATGACCTTAGATGTTGCTAGGACGTAAAACTACAGACAAACAATATGTTATGTACAGGCTTTGTATATGTTATGTATATGTTATGCATATGTTATATAAATGGGTTATGTATTATGTATATGTGTTATATATAACACCCATGCCATAGAACCAGCCACACTCCCATGGATATAAATTATGAAGCACACCCGGCGGTAGAGACACTCCTATTGGTTGCTTAATTGGCTAACTTTTTACATGGCTATCACCTGTATGTGTAGTGACCATAAGCAGCTGGTATTAGGGTGGATGGAAGTCACTTGCAGGTGGCGCCGGTGTGGACGCAGCTGTAACTAAGCCCTGTACTAGTATATAATAGGTAATAACGCAATGGTGAGTACATATATATGAGAGGGAATTGCGATGTGGTAGTGTCCTTGGTGATATTCCCATAATATATTATAGAGCACAGACACACTATACATACACACACACACACATCCACACACACACACACATCCACACACACACACACACACACACACACACACACACACACGCACACACATATATATATATACGCACTACTGCGACAGATAGTGACTTGGCAGTTTGTTGTTGGCTCGGCAACATGACACTACCCGGAGGCGATATATTTTACGTAAAAGCATTAGTTCATGAACGGTGCTGAATCTCATCGCGCTGGCTAGGTCTCAATGTTTAAAGATATATACGCAGTACATATCTATAGTACACCTTTGAGTTAGATACCCTTTTTGGAACTTGTTAGCCTTATGTCAGTTCATTGCGTGGTCGGAGTGTAGCCCACCCCTCCTCCTCCCTCCTTTCTCCTCCCTACTCCCTCTCGCCTCCGTCTCGCCTCCCTCTCTCCTCCCTCTCTCCTCTCTCCCCTCTCCTCTCTCCTCCATCAGGTGCATGTGCTTCCGAGAATATACGTACTTCTTGTATGAGAGGGGTGCAAAGGGGGCGGGAGGAAGGAGATTATTTGGTGCAGTCAGTTTTGTGAATGTCCGCACGGGGCCACCCACCCATACTCGACCAGCTTCACCTCGACCACTTTCTCCTCCTCCCCCCCCCCCCATTCCCCCTCCTCGCATTTCCCATCCTTCTCCTATTCCTCCACTACCTCCTCTTGCCCTTCTCCAGCAATTTCTGCCCTGCCCTACCCTGCCCTGGCCTGCCCTGCCCTGCCCTGCCCAGCCCTGCCGTGCCTTCCTTTCCCCTTCCCCCTCCCTTCCCACTTCCCCTTCCCTTTCCACTTCCCCTTCCCCCTTCCCCTCCTTCTCCCCTCCTTCTCCTCTCTCCTCCCATCCCACCCCCTCCCCCCTGCTCTGCTCTTCTCCCCTTCTCCCCCATCTCCTCTGATCTTCCCCCTCCCCCTTCTCGCCATATTCTCTTCCCATCCTCTCCCCTCCCCATCCCTGCCATTCCCTTCCATTCCCATCCCTCTCCTCTTCTCTTCTCTTCACTTCTCTTTTCTCCTCTCCTCTCCTCTCCTCTCCTCTCCTCTCCTCTCCTCTCCTCTCCTCTCCTCTCCGCTCCTCTCCTCTCCTCTCCGCTCCTCTCCTCTCCTCTCCTCTCCACCCCTCTCCACCCCTCACCACCCCTTTCCTCTCCTCCTCTCCTCTCCTCCCTCCCATCTCCTCCCATCTCCTCCCCTCTCCTCTCCTCCCCTCCCATCTCCTCCCCTCTCCTCCCCTCCCTTCTCCTCCCGTCTTCCTCCTCCTCCTCTTTCTCCGGCCCCATCACCACAATCATCCCCCTATCACCACCACCGCCGCCACCACCACCACCACTAACCACCGTGCCTCAGCACCCCCCACACCCCGATGACAGCTGTATAAACGGGCCCCGTTGTCGGCTTTCCCCGCCGCCGCCTTACCCCTCCGCCGGACCACATCCCGCCTACGTGCAGGTTCCCACGTGCATGATGGCCTCCCGTGGACAGATGTGCTTATACCACATAGACTGCCGACCATTAAGTCATTGGTCAGGAGCTTAGCATATTGTCATTTTGGTTTTCTTTAAGGAGTTTGTTGTAGTTTCATTGCACTTACCTGTGAGATTCAAAGTAAGTTCATTTTGTAATGGTCTTGGATGCACTTTCACTTCTTATTAAGTAATGAAACATCTTGGGCAGTTCTCTGGCTTTGATATTGTATTGATATTTCCGACAATTTTGTTCCCACGATGTTGTTTCCCACGTAGCTCAGGCGGTAGCGTGTCCCCCTGTGAAGCGGTCGGTCATCAGCTCGATCCTTCTCCGTGGACCCATTTGCAGTTTGAGCTACTTTCCGTTCCAACCAGTGGTCCACAAGAGCACCTTGATTTTCATATCATCGGCTATTGGTCGTCAAACATATGGTCATTCTGACATATTTCGTTGGAGGAAACCCACTGCCGCTGCTGCCACATAGGCTACTCTTTCTGATAAGCAGCAAGGGGTCTTTTATATGCACTTTCCCACAGACAGCACAGCACATACCACAACCTTTGATGAACCAGTTGTGGACCATGGGTTGGAACGGAAAATACCCCAAACTGCAAATGTGTCCACTCAGCAGGATCGTTAGGACGACACACACCTTCACAGGTGGACACACTATCACCTGAGCTACGTCCCGCTCGGATTTGACCTGTGCTCTTACTGATTTGGCAACCGTGTCCGGTTTATGAAGAAGTAGTTCACTGTATCACATTCCCCAATGAAAGTATCACAAAAATACTTTGTTGAAAAGTGAATCTGAAGCCCCCATTGACTATACCCTGAAAGCTATAGCCTATGTAATCCCACCTAATTCGTCTCTGCAAGATGTAGCCTAGGCTATTTGAGACCACACAGGGCCAATTATCCTATGTCTATTGGAAGCAGTTCCAAGTGTAATCCAGTTAATATTTCTAGAATATGAATACAGTAAAACCTCTTTAAATCGACCGACCAAGGGACCGACTTTAAGTGGTCCATTCAGGGAGGTGGTCGGATTAGAGAGTTAGAATATCCTTACAATGGTATTGCTGGGACCCAAATAACGCGATCGATATAGGGGAGTGGTCGATATGTGGAGGGGTCCGTATAGAGAGGTTTTACTGTAGTTTATTAAGATGGAGCGAATATTTATTTAATGGTATACATGTTAAAATCTGGTGCCCCCCCCCCCCCCGCCCACAATTGTTGGCTCAGTGTCTGGATAATGAAACTAAAGGCCCTGTCACACTACGACGTAATGACATCAGCGTAGGGAGAACGTGAAAAACGTCAAACTTCTCGGCGTAGTATGCAAATTTCGGCACAAGTTGAACGTGGATGCAGCGTAGTTGACGAGAGCGTAATGTCGGTAAAGCGTAGCGATAGCATCATTCAATGAGAGAGGACAACGTAATTACGCTGACTGTACATTATTAACGTTATTCGATCACCAGAACTATGTTGCTTTACATTACCTTACGTTACTTATGTCATGAAATGTTGGCGAAATGCTGAATGTACATTGGACGTACGTTCGGCATACATTCTCCTGACGTTCCCATTACGCCACGTGGATGTTTCCACCGGCTTTAATGTAGGTCAACATAGTGCAACATAGTGACCAGCATTTTAATAACGTCCATCTAACGTCATCGATGTTCACTGAACGTGTACAGAACGTACGGCGAACGTACACCCTTACGTAAACCCTTACGTTGGAGTTACGTCAAAAGTTTTGAACGATGTTCAAAACCTTGATGCGCGCCGACATAACATGACATAACCTGACGTATCTCGACATATCTCGACGTCGGTCTAACGTCATTCTGACGTCATCATAACGTACCTCAACATAATGACCAAAAGTGACCTACGCCAGGCTTACGTTGGCTCTTACGTTGGCTCTTACGTTGTAGTGTGTGTAGTGTGATAAGTGGGATATCGGGTCATGGTGCTGGTGGCCTGGTCTCCCAGTGGAGCGCCACCATGAAGTCGCCAAGAGTGTGCACTGTCACAAGTCGGTACCCATCCTGATATGACCTTAGATATTGCCAGGACGTATAACTCCAACAAACAACCAACCAACCAACCAACCAACCAACCAGCCAACCAACCAACCAACATGCGTGCTGGGCTAAGAGGTACCCCGAGGCAGGGAACTAACTGTCAGTGTCGAACACGCACCTACACACACGCATGCGCACACCGACACTGACACACTTCCGGTTTGAATCTCGGGGGCTTCGCGGGGGCTTCGTGGGACCTGACCAGGTGCTGGTATTGTACACGGGACGAGGAGGCGGTGGGGCCGGGGGGTTTGTATGCGCGGGGTGAGAAGGCGGTGGGGCCGGGTGGTTTGTGTGCACGGGGCGGGGTGGTTGTCGGTGGCCGCTGTGCCCCCTCCACACTCACACGCCTAGAGTATTACAAGGTGTGCAAGTAATGACCTTCACCCACCACCACTGCCGGCTCTATTCTATATATATATATATATATATATATATATATATATATATATATAATATATGTAGTGGTCTGCGCTGACCTCTCAGGCAAGTAACCACATAGACAGGTAGGCGTGGGGAGTGTATTGATATCAGGGAGCCTAGGTGGTGTAATGGTTAGCACACTGGCCCGGAGTGCAGGGAGATGTGGGTTCGGGTCCCGCTCTGGGCGCAGTATTTCCCATTTTCATCACCCCCACGACACTGGTTGCCGTGATCAGGATCCTGTACAAGCTTTGCGCTGTATGGTTGTTGAACCTACCCTGTGTATGTATGTGTTAGTGCATTGCCTGTATGTATGTAATTGTAAGCATTACAAGACTTACAATTCCAGGGGGGACGAGTGTAGTGGTCTGCGCTGACCTCTCAGGCAAGTAACCACATAGACAGGTAGGCGTGGGGAGTGTATTGATATCAGGGAGCCTAGGTGGTGTAATGGTTAGCACACTGGCCCGGAGTGCAGGGAGACGTGGGTTCGGGTCCCGCTCTGGGCGCAGTATTTCCCATTTTCATCACCCCCACGACATATATATATATATATATATATATATATATATATATATATATATATATATATATATACACACACACACACACACATTATATATACACATATATATATATATATATATATATATATATGAGTCAGCCTCACGAAAATGGGCCAATTGGTGGTTTATTTAAGATGTCGGCATCGCAATTCTTAAAGTGTAGTGCATTTCTTTCTTGTATATTAAATTATCATAGAAACAAATAAGGTTGTTGATTTTTCTGTACCTTTACATTCAGGATAAATTTAAGGACTTTGCAACAGCTCTGTCAATGCTAAACTGTAATTACGACAATCGATGCCGACATCCAATGATCGACGCCGACAACTTTAACAGATGTTGGTGTCGCAATCCTTAAAGTGTAGTGCATTTCTTTGTTTTATATTAAATTATCCTAGAAACAAATAAGGTTGTTGTATTTTCTCTACCTTTACATTCAGGATAAATTTAAGGACTTTCCAATACCTTTGTCAATGCTAAACTATAATTATGACGATCGACGCTGACATCCAATGATCGACGCTGACAACTTCCCCCAATTGGCCTCTTTTCGTGATCCTGACCCATATACATATAAAACACATACATAATATGCACCACATGTACATATTTAACCAGAGCATAACAGTTAATAACCTAATTATTAATTATAATACAGATGATTCAAGCTGCAAAAAGAAGGCAGGGGTGGGGTGACCAGTGGTATACAATGAATTGATAGTTTATTATCCGAGATTATTTATAGCCAATCACATATTACACACTAAATACATTTCATATTAAATTTAGTAGAGGTCAATTCGAACCAAATCTATGAATATATATAATGTAACGTCGGGAGGATGCCTGACGCATGTCCGATGCGTTCGAGCGCAGTGTTCAAACCTCCTTCCCTCATAAGTAATCCAACATATGTGTTATCAGGCTCCACCTACTGAGGGAAGGAAGAACTAGTCCTTTCTCAGCACTCGTGGTATTTGCAGGCCTAAGTTGGTAAGTGACCCGCAAATAAGTGCACGTCACTTGTCCTAGGCCTGCAAATGCTCGAACTCGCCCACAGGCTCGCCTACTGCACATATCATCATCATCATCATGCTGTCTGTCGTGATGCGACAAAGACTGCTTTCATTACTTGACTGCCGCTCTCCATTTAGCTCTCTGCTGTGAGAGTTGCATCCATGAGTCAGTCTTGATGTCCATTTCATGAAAGCTGCCTGCAAAAGTGTTGAAGTGCTGCTGGCTTTGGCAAGTTACCAGCGGCACTCTCTCGGGGAGCAAATAGAGGTTTGACACCGGCAAGAACATGTCAAGACAGGCGCTAAACTATTTGTCCCTGCAGTGGCTGGTCGGGAGATGTTGGGCGTTCCATACATCAGCCGCCCTTAATGATGCCACAGTGACATGGTTTTCTGTTTAGGGTTTGCTCCCTTAGCCTTCGGTTCTGTCAAGAACCTGTACCACAAGGCAGTGGTTTACAACTCTGCAGGGCAGGGGCGTCAAACACCCTGAGGTATTGCTATACCTGCAATTTCTTATTTGTGAATTCATTTGTTACTGTTAGCGTACCTATCAACCAATTTGAGGCAATATCTGACAAATTTAAAAAAAGGATTTGAACTTAAAACCCTGCAATACCTGCTTACTGCACATATATATGCATATTTATACATGGATAGATATACAGTAAAAGCTCCCTAACCGACCACCTCCACAGATCGA
Organism: Branchipolynoe longqiensis; assembly: GCA_030323885.1. Classification (NCBI taxonomy): domain Eukaryota; kingdom Metazoa; phylum Annelida; class Polychaeta; order Phyllodocida; family Polynoidae; genus Branchipolynoe; species Branchipolynoe longqiensis. Next base: position 127,212,605 of record CM059187.1, read on the forward strand.
GCACTCCCCTATAACGAACGCTTTATTTGGGTCCCAAGAATACCATTTTGACCATATTCTAACTCTCTAAACCGACCACATCCCTAAATCAAACACTTAAAGTCGGTCCCAAGGTCAGTCGATTTAGAGACGTTTAACTGTATACAGAAATATATATATATATATATATATTTTATATATAATTGGTTAGTTCAAATCCCATTCTTAGATGTTGCTAGAACATAAAGCCCGAGCAAGAAAGATTTGACATCGGCAGTAAAATAGTCACAGCAAGTACAATTGAAACTTGACTTCCAACATTTCCCCACGATTCCTTGATAGTGCTAATTCTATAGACCTATTTCATATCACGTCAGCATGGGTATTTAGGTCAGTGCGTGCACTGCTTGGCTGCAGGATGGCACATGGTCACACTGCAAACTCAATGGCTATGAGCAATCTTAATACAGACAAAGTGAAATATCTCTAAAACCACACAACCTAGAAACAAACCGCTTGGGAGACAAACAGATAACATCCTTAACAACCAGATTATATCAAATTTATATGGTTAGGGTTCTGCATTTCTATTAATTTTGAATAAAACTGACGTATTGCACTGCGCGTATCGACAAACTCAATGATTGTCAATAGCCGTGAGCAATCTTCTTACAGAAAAAGTGAAATATCTCTAAAACCACACCACCTAGAAACAAAACACATGCTTAGCAAACAGATAACATGCTTAGCAAACAGATTATATTAAATGTATAAAGCTCGGGTTCTGGATTTCTATTAATTATGAATAAAACTAACGTTTTGCACTGCGCATATAGACAAACCCAATGGCAGTGTGCCTTCGTTCTGCAGCCAAGCTGCATGCGCATACACAATGTTTGTAAACATTGAAAGGGGTCTATAGGGGGAATATACGCATTTTCTCGGGAATTCACCGTTGGTTCTGCCGAAACCCGCTAGGTGGCACCTAGGTCTCGGCCACTTTTATTCCTGATAGATGAACATAATTATATAATCACCCCCTGCGACTGACAGTTCTAGCGCAGACGGAGGCGAGGTGGGCCGGTACATGGGTTGGTTAATAAGTAAGATAAGATGTGACATAACTCCCTTCCATACCTTTAGACTCACAACACATGATGCATTATCTATCCATAAAAGCTTGTTTTATTTAATGATGCCTCTAGAGGATATTGATTTTATTTAGCATATAATCGGTTATTGGACTTCAAACATATGGTCATTCTGACATATTTCTTTGGAGGAAACCCGCTGCCACCACATAGACTACTCTTTTTGATCAGCAGCAAGAGGTCTTTTATATGCACTTTCCTACAGACAGGACCACACATACCACAGCCTTTGATGAACCAGTTGTGGACCACTGGATTGAATGGAAAATAGCCCAAACTGCAAATGGGTCCACTGAGAAGGATCAATCCGATAACCGACAGCTTCACAGGCTATCCATCCATCCATCCATCCCACACACACACACACACGGACGCACGCACGCACGCACGCACACGCACGCACACACACACACACACACACTCACTCACTCACTCACACACTCTCACTCTCACACACTCACACACTCTCACACACACACACTCACACACACACTCTCACACACACACTCTCACACACACACACTCTCACACACACACACTCTCACACACACACTCTCACACACACACACACTCTCACACACACTCACACTCTCACACACACTCACACTCACACACACACTCACACACACACACACACACACATATATATGTATATATATATATGATGGGAGTTATGTATATATATATATGATGGGAGTCTCTATCATATAAAGGGTTTTTAGGGTTTTTTGCAGGAGCGTATGGCGGCGTAAGCGCGTTACGTCATATACGTCGGCATACGCCGTATACGCTACTCATACGCTACGCATACGCTACTCATACGCCGCCAGATGCCGGCGTATGTGAAGCGTATGAGGCATACGCCGCCATACGCTTTCATAAATCCGTCCGTCCAAATTTTTTTGTGCATGCTCAAAAAAACTCGACCTATGAGGGCGTATGGCCCATACTGTCAAAAAATGTCACAGCACGCTCCCATACGCTCCTCATACGCTCCTCGTACGCTCCTCGTAGGTTCCACATACGCTCAAAACCACCCGAAAGGTCGCCAAATGTCATCATAGGCCGGCATGCGCAGGACCTACGTAGGTTTTCAATACGCTCCCGCCATACGCCGTAATGTGACAGGGCCTTCAGGTAGATTATACGACGATCCACGGACAATGTTTCCAATTCTCAGTTTGTTGACACAAGAACTTGGAAACAATCTACATGAATAAATTCTACTCTTGAGTTGAAAGCTAGATGAATACATTTTTATTTGGTAATTATTAAGGTTTATATTTGTTTATTGTTGTTGGGAAGCGGCTGATTTTGTGAGATATTATATTTTGGTTTCCTTCTTTGATTCTCGCCGTTCGGCATGGCAACTGAGATCGATACCACGCATAAAGTAGAAATAATTACAGTTTGTTATTTATGAATTCATGTGTTACTGTTAGCGGACCTATCAAGCAATTTGAGTCAATATCCTAAACATTAAAAAAAAAAAAAATCTGAACTTAAAACCCTCCACACGCCATCCCAACCAAACTTAAAGTAAACATGAAACGGAGTGGCTATGCTTACGACTTGTTGTCCTGCAAGTTTGAGTAATGCACATGTGTGACATTGGAGGGCAAGGCAGTGTGGGTTAGGGTTAGACTTGTGGTTTGATGTATGGTTAGGATCCGAGCCATCTGTGGCTTGGATACTGGTGAGAGAGCTGCTATTCGCAGATGACAGTGCACTGGTTGCCCACTCTGCTGAAGAGATCCAGAAAATAGTGGACGCTTTCTCCGATGCATCAAAGAAGTTTGGCCTGAAGATTAACATCAAGAGACAGAGGTGCTGTACCAACCCAACTCTACAAGAACCCGAGAGGAGGATATCATGGTTGACGGAAACAAGCTGAACTCTGTTCCGGAATTCACTTACCTCGGAAGCACTATATCAAGTGATGGACGCATTGATGCTGAAATACAGAGGAGGCTGGCCAAGGCTAGCGCATCTTTCGGCTGACTACGCCAGAGACTCTGGAACAACCACCATGCGGGTCAAAGGCAAGATCTACCGTGCAATCGTGCTATCCACCCTACTATACAGAGCCGAGGCCTGGACAGTGTACAGACGACAGGTGAAAAAGCTGCATGCCTTCATGATGCGACATCTGCATTCAATCATGAGGCTAACCTGGAAGGACAAAGTGACAAACAAGGAAATACTCGAACGGACGGGGCTGCCCTCTATGGAAGATCTTCTGATCAAAAAGAATCTCCGGTGGACTGGAGGATGTCATCAGACAGGGTACCAAAGCAGATCCTCTATTCTCAACTGTCTTCTTGTTACAGAAAGAGAGGGCGCCCTCGTCTCCAGTTCAAGGATCCCATCAAGAGAAACCTGAAGCTGAGAGACATTAAGACCAACTCATGGACATCACTCTCACAGCAGAGAGCTAAATGGAGAGCGGCAGTCAAGTAATGAAAGCAGTCTTTGTCACATCGCGACCAACAGCATGATGATGATGATGATGATGATGACGATCCGAGTTTTATTTACAGTTAGGGTTAGGGTTAGACTTAAAGAAGCCATACACAACAAACTGGCGATCCCCACTGCGCCAGCACAACCAGAATGTGGCAATCATCATAAGCGTAGGCTGGGATTTATACGTACGACTCGTCATAAACATAGCCACAATCAACATGAAAAGCTTTGAGTGATTCCGTTAAATAATTTGCCGTTAAAAAATGTATATTTCAAAATATGTTCTCAAAACGTGAAGGTCAGATAACACTCAAGCTTGTAATGATGTGGTGTTTTTTAAAGCGCCTATTTAACACCCAGTTAGTCTATACTAGGTCTACATTTGTGTTTAATAGTAGTAACGGTAAATATATATTGCAACGGCGTTGTATGCATGGCCTAAGTAGCATAGGGAAAGCTTAATGTTAGAACGGGGGTGGTTTTGCTTAGTTGACCAGAATGCCACCAGATGTCGCGAGTGTACCGTGGCGCCACCGTCGCCGACTGCTGAGTGCGCATGCACTATGGCTGGCGTGTTGCTGGGCGATGTGTCAATGCCTAAACTCGGCTGCGCAGACCACTGACTCAAACCGGTTACACATACACAGGTCTCGCTGATGAGTGTACAGCTGTCTCGTAGCTATGTATATGTAGTAAATATTCACCAATAGGGAGGGGTAAGCTAGTACTTCTTGTTATCTAAAAAAAATATTGTTTAAATATCAATATTAGACAAACATGTGCGCATTATCTGGATTGCATCCAGTTGCTTCGCGGATTAAAGTTCTCATTAATGTATGCTTAGCATATAGACATGCAATCAGAGAGCGTGTATATAAACAGATGAGAGGGACAACTCCCGCGAAAAACGGTAACACAGGCTACAGTGGCGTTCCTGGCGGTTAGTGTTGAACAAGCCTTGAGTTTGCCGGTACGCTCAATGCAAAACATTTGTTTTTATTCAAAATTAATAGAAATCCAGAAGCCTAACCTTATCAATTTAATATAATCCTTTTGGTAAACATGTTTTCTATATGTCTTCCAAGCGGTTTGTTTCTATGTGGTGTAGTTTTAGAGATATTTAACGTTTTCTGTATGAAGATTGCTCACCGCCATTGACAATGCCTTGAGTTTGCCGTATGTGTAGTGCAAAACGTGTATTTTATTCAATATTAATAGAAATTCAGAACCCTAGCCATGTAAATTTAATATAGTCTCATTGTTAAATATGTTTTCTATATGTGTTCCAAACAGTTTGTTTCTATGTAGTGTAGTTTTAGAGATATTTCACTTTTTCTGTACGAAGACTGCTCAAGGCCATTGACAATGCCTTGAGTTTGCCGTAAGCGTAGTGAAAAACGTCAGTTTTATTCAAAATTAATAGAAATCCAGAAGCCTAACCATATCAATTTAATATAATCTTGTTGGTAAACATGTTTTCTATGTGTATTCCAATCAGTTTGTTTCTAGGTTTTGTAGTTTTAGAGATATTTAACGTTTTCTGTATGAAGATTGCTCACTGCCATTGAAAATGCCTTGAGGTTTGCCCATATGGTTAAGCTGTTCAACAACCACCACTTGGAGCGCCACAGTCGGCAGATGTTACATGCTCTAGTATGGGAGTTGTCCCTCTCATCTGTTTATATACACGCTCTCTGATGCAATCTAGGGTTGGCAAATACCACCCAAGTTTAATCTGATTGTTGATCCCATCAGCTTCTGCGTAACAAGTTCTCTGACTAAATCAGTAAATGTGGTGACGGCCAAGTAGGAAGTATGGGTGTACCATATACAAGTTATAAATTGTAAACATGTAATCGGTCAAATATGCTCTTTTTTCCTGTAGTGGCTAGTGACACAGTACGGTGTTAGAAATATTCCATTTAGCTATTAGAACAGTACTTGATTAGAAGCCAGTTTGAAGCTATTATTCAAGTGCCACAGTGGTGTACTCGCCCGATGCACAATTCGATGATGCTTAGTGGTTTTGTTTCCCCTTTACGAATTTTTGTTCTTACTTATTGCCACCGTACTGGCAGTCAACAAAACAAATAAAAATGCTCATAATTAAATATACTGGGCGTGGTGGCCGAATCGGTAGAGCGCGGGCCTCGCGTGCGGGAGATCAGTAGTTCGGTTCCCTGTCGAGTCAAACCAATGACTTATAAAATTGATACTTGTCACTTCCTATCCTGACGCTCGGCATTACTAGGATATGGCAAGGATTTGTTAGCTCAGTCTCAGGATAATGTGATGGACTGGGATATCGGGTCATGGTGCCGATGACCTGATTTTCCAGTGGTACAGCACTATAATGTCACCATGAGTGTGCACTGTCACAAGTCGGTACCCAGCCTGATATGACTTTAGATGTTGCTCGGATGTTGCCAGGGCGTTACACTGCAACAACCAATTATACTTAAATAAAGGATTCTTTGTATTAAACATACACAGCAGGGACACATGGATATTCAGCCCTACACTCTAAACTGAGCCCAAAGGCCACTTGTGTGTCGTGTGGTCCTAAATTGGGGTCATGTGTATTGTGAATTGTCTAAATGCACTACAGTTGAAGATGGGTCGAGTTACCTGATTGGCTCTGTATCAACAGACAAACTGAACATGTAGAAACACAGTACTATGTCAATAGACACTCCCTTCTTATATAATTATACCAGACGCGGTGGCCGAATCGGTAGAGCGCAAGCTTCAAGTGCGGATGGTCGGGAGTTAGAATCCCGGTCAATTCGAACTAATGACTTACAAAATTGATACCTGTTGCTTCCTAGCCTAGCGTTCAGCATTACTAGGATCGGGTAAGGACCGGTCAGCTCCGTATCAGGATAATGTGACTGGGTGGGATATCAGGTCATGGTGCCAGAAGCTTGGTCTCCCAGTAGGGCAGCACTATAAACTCACCACAAGTGCGCACTGTCACAAGTTGGTACCCATTCTGATATGACTTTAGATGTTGCTCGGACATCAAATCTAAACAAACATATCTTACATAATTAGAGGGGGGAGGGAGGGGCAGAGAGGGGTGGGATGGAGGGAAACAGCGGAGAGAGGGGGTGAAAGGATGATTGATGGTGAGAGTGGTGGGGAGAGAAAGGTAGAAGAGGAGAAATTGGGGGCAAAGACGGCTAGAAAAGGAAAGTACGACAGGGAGAGAAGGAAGTCTTTGGGGTGTCTGGAGATTCAGTATTGTGTGAATCTAATACACGATTTGTGTTTTATTCACGTCCCGTACCTACTGTCTGGATATGAATTGCCCTTTTAAACCGTAGATGCTTTTGAAATACACAGACACACGTATCTATATTATATAATATATACAGTAAAACCTTTCTAACCGACCACCTCCACAGATCGCCCACTCTCCTAATCCTATATCGATCGCTATATTTGGGTCCCAAACGATCGCCCATACTATACCATTGTAATGATGATTTCTTTTTAACTCCCTAAACTGACCACCTCCCTAAATGAACCATTTAAAGTTGGTCCCATGGTCGATCGATTTAGACATGTTTTACTGCATACTTACAGATGATGGTGATGATGATGAACATGATGATGAACATGAAGAAGAAGAAGAAGAAGAAGAAGAAGAAGAAGCTATACATACATTGCATGATTCTTTCACGACTGTTTTACACTTCATCCCATGACTCAAAAAAGCAGCAACCGCCAAATATTTGGAAGCAAATATTTAGACAGGAGCTGCGCACGTACACTGCGCAGCAGCGTGAGCCCAGACCGCCCAGTAGACACCTCATTAACGGGACCACGTGGGACGGGGTCGGCCAGCGCCGTCTTAATTAACCTTTAATTGGCAACATACTTAATAGGAATATTAGCTTAATTAGGACGTAATGAAGCCAATCCGCACGGATCACTCACATCATGAGAACCAGGAGGATGAGGTGGGGAGGGGGGGGGGGCAGGACGGGGTTGGGGGGTCGAGACAGGTGTGAATCTTAAAGGATCCCGTCTACAGTCGAGACCAACAAGGCTAAAGGGAAATCCAACTATTAGTATTAAGAGAACATCCCCCTCACACGCGCCGTGGTCACATTGGTAGGGCGCAGGCTGCCGCTTCCCGTGCGGAAGGTAGGGAGTTCAAAACCCCACCGAGTCAAACCAATGACGTACAAAATTGATACTTGTCGCTACCTAGCCTGGTGCTCGGCATTAATAGGATAGGGGAAGGACTAGTTAGCTCAGTATTAGGATAATGTGAATGTAGGATATCGGGTCATGGTGACAGCGGCCTGGTCTCCCAGTGGGGCAGCAGTACAAAGTCACCATGAGTGTGCACTTTCGCAAGTCGGTAGCCCATTCTGATGTGACCTTAGATGTTGCCAGGATGTAAAACCCAAGAAAGCAAACAAACAACGAAACAAACAACCTCTCACACGGGCACCCCTCGGCTAGGACAGTCTTGGAAATGTCTTAGAAATAAATGGGAACACAATGCTTACAGTGGGACTGAATCCCAACTCTCTGCTATTCGGGATGGGGATGGGGTGTCTTAACCATTGGCCTACCTAGGCTCTCTGCTGCAATCTACCTGGCCACGATTCTTGTCTGTATGGCGCGTAACCTGGCCCCTCTGGAACAACTAATTTAATACTTTTGCTTAAACATATATATATCCAGGCCATACACTTCCCAATTTAAACACAATGTAAGTTCATTAACTATCTATTGCAGCACATAGTTTGTAAATTCTTCTGTTCTTCTGGGCATTGCAAAGATAATGACAATATGATTAGAGCAGGCATTCGAATCCACATTTCTGCCATTCCGGAGTGAGCATCTTAAAGTTTCATAGTCCGATAAAAGCATCACATTTTCGAAGGCAAAACATGTGTGTGTGTGTGTGTGAGTGTGAGTGTGAGTGTGTATGAGCGTGTGTATGTGTGAGTGTGTATGACGCTATGAGTGATTTGCAGCCTTCAGCGCGCTAATGCGACTGAAAACTCCCCCAAAACAGACCTATCTAGATTTGAACATACATATCCAACACTTATTAGCTAGGTGTTTCTATGCAGAAGAGAATATTAAGATCATGTAGTAGAGCCTGTTAATACTGAAGTCTATGGGGTAAGAGTTTGACAAGCACACTACACTTATTTTATTATCTTTACCATTCAAATATATCAACAGTTAGTAATTTTAAATCCAAGGCCTTTCAAACTAAAATAAGGTAGATTATGGTGCCCAACCTAATATATTTATCTCAGAAAATAACAGAAACTCAAAACGGGGGAAAACCACACCATTATTGTATTTCAGCTCTCTGGTGTAACCAACCAACCCACCTCATTGCAAATGAAGTCAGCGCAGCCTACTAAACTCACACCCTCAGGAACCGCCAGTCGCATGTCTACTAATGCTATATAAAGTGCAGTGCAGTGCAAGGTGGGTTGGTCGAGAATACAGGGACAGCTTGTACGACATATTTGTCAGTGAACCACTATTGGGGGACTGGGATGGTGAGGGGGATGGTGAGGGGAGGGGTGGGGACTGTTGCACGACACTACACATGCTACACTACACCCAGTGTACACCATACAACACACCCAGTGCGCACACTACACTGGGCACACTGCACTATACCCTACACACCAATACACTATCCAGTACTCACACTACACTACACACATGACACTGCACATTCTAAACATTTGCTCATATGACCTTCACCGTCACAAGTTGGTACCCGTCCTGATATGACCTTCACTGTCACAAGTCGGTACTCGTCCTGATATGACCTTCACTGTCACAAGTCGGTACTCGTCCTGATATGACCTTCACTGTCACAAGTCGGTACTCGTCCTGATATGACCTTCACTGTCACAAGTCGGTACTCGTCCTGATATGACCTTCACTGTCACAAGTCGGTACTCGTCCTGATATGACCTTCACTGTCACAAGTCGGTACTCGTCCTGATATGACCTTCACTGTCACAAGTCGGTACTCGTCCTGATATGACCGTCACTGTCACAAGTCGGTACTCGTCCTGATATGACCTTAGATGTTGCTAGGACATAGATTAAAAACAAAGACATCAATATTGCGCAGCGTGTACCTTGAGGTGTTGTGGTGATGGGAGTGGGTCGAGAGGTATGGTGGGGGGGGGGTTATATAATGCTGGTTGTCTGATTGTGTTAAGTACACTCGGTTGGCAATTTATGCTTTACTCACTGAGCTCAATAACACATTTTCACAAATCGTTGTATAAATACCCCCCCCCCCCCTACCACCCCCTCTTCCCCCATGCACACATAATTACGTATGCCTTTCATAACACACTTAAGCTAGGATTCCTTACACACGGTATGCGGCATGCGGCATACGCATGCGGCATGCGGTATGCGAATGGGAAGATTCCTTACACACGGCATGCGGCGTGCGGCGTGCGGTAAGCAGCATATAAAAGTGTGCACCCATGTGCCTTTCATTCTTTCTCTCACCACTCGTACCGGAGAACCATGGCAAATCAGTCGAAGTTGTTGAAGGCTCTATTGCGGCAGATGGAGGAGGAAGACAGTACATTCATTGGCCTGGCATATCATTTGCTTCAGAAGAAGAAACGTGGTAAAAGAAAACACCGCTGGTGGGTTCACAGCATACTACGCCAAAGGTTGGAACAAGGAGCATACCACAATTTAGTGAATGAGCTACTACTGCATGCGGATGGTGGCAAATTTAGAGAGTACTTTCGTTTAAGCAGAGAACAATTTGGACAGGTGCTGTGCCTTATTGAGGAAGATCTGGCGAAGTATTCGTTGAGCAGAGGGGTCATTTGCCCCAGACAACGACTGGCTATATGCTTAAGGTGAGTGTGACAAATTAAACAAGTATACTCCATAATGGACTGTAAGAATAATTTATTTGTTCCCAAGCAGATCTAGTCATGAACACATTTAAATAACCTCATGTCCGTCTCATGTTAACTGTTAACTGTTCGTATTTCTTACATCATGTATGACACATTTAAAGCTGTCGACACCATGTCTCCCGTATTTTCCGTACCTGTGTTACTGTACAGTGGTTCAGCGAGTTGCGCTGCGGCCGGGGGTTCTGCATAGTACCCCTGCCGCTGACGCTGTTGATAGTGCTGCTGTTGCTGCTGTTGTTGATGTTGTGGTAATGGGGTTATGGGGACAGGCATCAATTCGGGGTTTTCCGCATTAATAAATAGCTGCGATACTTGCAACTGAAGGAAGGCGCGCGTAGCAGCCGGTAGCACTTTGCTGCGGATAGCGCAACTGTCATAGAAAGCCTCTTCGGCTGTTTTGTCTATGGCTATTATTTGCTGTATGTCCTGCCGTGTTTTAGTGTTGGTTTTTATCATTAGTGTTAGAGCCTGCTCCATTTCGCTTGCCTCCCCTGCCTCGTTGTTTCTCCTCTTGTTCCTTGTCTGTCTTCTGAGTACTGGGTTGGCTTGGGCAGGCGTGAAAACTCTGGGAGATCCTACGGGGGTGCTTTGGTCTGTTCGTGGGCTGGGAGCCCACTGACTTTGGCCTTGGCTTTGGTCTGTTCGTGGGCTGGGAGCCCACTGACTTTGGCCTTGGCTTTGGCTGAAAATATAAGCAGTATTACAAATAAGCAGTAGCAAACATAAGCAGTATTAAATATAGTTAAGAATATTTGTTTAATTGTTTATTTCTTTATTTGTTTCAGATTCCTGGCCACAGGGGAAACCTTTCGTTCACTTGCCTTCAGCTTCCGTGTGGGAGCGACCACTGTTGGCACCATAGTATCTGGGGTCTGTCAAGTATTGTGGGACCGACTAGCTCCAATACACATGCAAATGCCACAGAACAGCAACGATTGGAAGGTCATTGCTGAAAACTTTGATCGCAAATGGAATTTCCCACATTGTCTGGGTGCATTGGATGGAAAACATGTTGTGATGAAAGCCCCGTGGAATTCCGGATCTCTGTATCACAATTATAAAGGTACTTTTTCGACAGTTCTGCTAGCATTGGTAGATGCTGATCTGAGATTTATCTCTATAGATGTCGGTGCATATGGCCGCAACAGTGATGGTGGAATATTTTCCAACTCGAATCTCGGCAAATCTCTGGTACGAAAAACATTAAACATTCCTGACAACGCTCCTCTACCAGGTGGCGCTCATCTAGGCCCTATGCCGTACGTGATGATTGGCGATGAAGCCTTTCCTCTACATACAAACTTGATGAGACCATTCCCTGGTAGAGGGTGTAAAAAAGCACAACAGATCTACAACTATCGGTTGTCACGAGCACGTAGAATTGTCGAAAACGCTTTTGGTGTGCTGGCAGCCAGATGGAGGGTGTATCACACAAAGATGGCTGTCAGACCTCAGTGGATCAATGCAATTGTGCGGGCGACATGTGTGCTACATAACTTCCTTCAGGTTGAAAGTACACCATCGCAGGTAACGACCTTGTTGCAGGAGGCAGCTGATTTGGACTGTGACGGTCTCGAGGCCTTAGGGCAGCATGGCAACAGAGCCGGTGTTGATGCAGTAAACATAAGAAATATGTTTGTGGATTACTTTGAGAATGTGTCACCTGTGTCCTGGCAAAATGACCATGTGAATAGAGGTATCTTCACAGAGTGAGCGGTACATACCTGGTGAAGAGACTGGAGGTGCTAGTGTTGGCACATTCATCGTCATTCGCTTCCGAGTTTGATCCGTCAAGTTGTTGGTTTGGTGGTGAGGGCACATTTGTGTCTGTGCTGCGAAATGTAGGAAAATACGGTACGTCACATGCTAAACATTGTAGTGGTGTAGGACAATGTGACGGTTTACATTGACCACAGTATAGATAATTATTACTATGAATGATATACCATATGTGGTGCGGCATCGATTGTAGATAATCGTGAAAGATACACCACACGGTGTATTATTTAGTGAATGTGTCACCTGTGTCCAACCGATAGTGTGGCTATGAGTAAAGAAAGGACAGAGATTTAGTTACGAGTAAATAAAGGAAATAGATTTAGATATAATATTGTGGTTTGTGTTACCTGTGTTCCTCTACATACGGGTCAAGGAAATTCAGTATGCCCAGATACTTCCACTTCCGTGCCTTTTGCGCTGCCTGCCCGCTGACTGTGTTCCTGAGCTCGCGTTGTTTCTTTACATAGGTGTCCCTCAAATTCCTCCATTTTTTTTTCCACTCCATAGCTGTAATTAAATAAACACCAGTAACCAACAAAGAATCCTTACTATTGAGCAATGATGATACCGAACAATATGTACATGTATTTGAACAATATGTACTCTATTTTAATAATATGAACATTTATTTGAACAGAACCGTCCATCTCCCGCTCATTATTACAATAATATGTACGTGTATTTGAACAATATGTACATGTATTTGAACAATATGTACTGTATTTGAATAATATGTACATGTATTTGAACAGAACCGCGCATTATTACTACCCCTAAAAGTGGTGTATTTACCTGGCATATTGTGGTCTTTGGCCATCACGTTCGCTATACTCGCCCACAAGTTGTACATCCTTTGAGCATCTTTGTGTTCAGGACATGCTGGGTCATAGAGTATTGCATTTCTTCGCACCAACTCAATGAATCTCTCACAGTTATCGTCGTTAACGGCACTCCTGGGCATCTTGATGTGTAGTGTGTAGTGTACAGTGAGCGCTTGCAGTGGTCACAAGTTTGACCCACCCCAGCGGGCACATATCTCAACGGTTGATCAGCAGAGGCATCTGGTACCATTTTTACATCTGACATGATGACATATGACATGTTTACATAGCCTATAACCGTCCGCCTCTGTGGTGACCAGAACCCTTCTAGCCTGTGTTTGACCGTTCCGTAATGCTCAGTCGCCTCCCCTCGCCTAAACCTAATGGACACACCCGACTGAGGTTTTCTATTCGCATACAACGTGCCGCACGCCGCATGCCGGACCGATCGCTACAGGGACCGATCGAGTTGTCGCATTCGCATTCGCATTCGCATTCGCATTCGCATACCGCGTGTAAGGGTTGCACCTCATTGACTTCAAGGCGTTTCGATTTTTTGCCGCATTCGCATTCGCATTCGCAGATCGCATACCGCGTGTAAGGAATCTCAGCTTTAGTCCCGCCATCGTGACGTAGTAAATGCTTCCAAACATCGGTTATGAATCAAACTGATTGAAAGAGCAAATTCCAAGAAAGGGCTACGACAGATTGATTTATTTCCATTAGTAATCTATTATGGAGAAACACTAAGCGATGTGGTTGAATTGTTGGTGTTATGCAAACAAATAATTTGTTTTTAAAACTAGACAATCAATGTGGAGCCTATTTTATTTGTTAGTTTTTTTTATCCCTATTTATATCTACAAACTATATATATTAAATAATATATATTACATATATTATATCAATTCCGCTGCTACGTGTATATTTCTAATAATAGATTACCATCAGATACGCGTGAGAGGACACTGACAGTGTCTGTATTGTTGTCACAGTCACGTCGTAGTAAGTAAGACTCGTGTCCGGTCCCCCCTCCCCCCTCCCTGGGTGTATATCACTGGACGCGTGTTTTCTAAATGGGCAGATGACTTCACTTCCGGTTGCCATGGTTGCACTAGGTACGGCGGTTGTGTGATACTGGTCACACATCGGTCGGCTTGATGGTCGGGCGGTGATGATCCCTTCCCTCCCCATGTCCTCCGCCGACCCCTCCCCCTCCCATCTCCTCCTCCCATCTCCCCCTCCCATATCCTCTCTCCCCCATCCCATATCCTCTCTCCCCCTCCCCCCCCTGCCTCTCCCATCCCCTCTCTCCTCTCGCTTCCTCTCATCTCGCTTCTCTACTCTCCCTTCTCTCCTCTCACTTGTCTCCTCTCCCTTCTCTCCTCTCGCTTGTCTCCTCTCGCTTCTCTCCTCTCGCTTCTCTCCTCTCGCTTCTCTTCTCTCCTCTTGCTTCTCTCCTCTCCTCTCGCTTCTCTCCTCTCCTCTCGCTTCTCTTCTCTCCTCTCGCTTCTCTCCTCTCGCTTCTCTCCTCTCGCTTCTCTCCTCTCGCTTCTCTCCTCTCGCTTCTCTCCTCTCTCCACTCTCTTCTCTCTCTTCTCTTCTCTCTTCTCACCTCTCTCTTCTCTCCTCTCTCTTCTCTCCTCTCTCTTATGTCCTATATCTTCTGGCCTATATCTTCTTCCTATATCTTCTGTCCCCTATCTTCTGTCCTCTATCTTCTCTCCCCTCCTCTCCCCCTTCCTCTCCTCCTCTCTCCTCTTCACCCTCTTCACCATCTCCGCTCTTCACCCTCTCCCCTCTTCACCCTCTCCCCTCTCCCCTCTCCCCTCTCCCCTCATCATCCCCTCTCACCCCCTCTCCCCTCTTCAACCCCTCTCCCCCTCTCACCCCCCTCTCACCCCTCTCCCTCTCACCCCCCTCTTCACCCCCTCTCCCCTCTTCACCCCCTCTTCACCCCCTCTCCCCCCCTCTCCCCTCTTCACCCCCTCTCCCCTCTTCCCCCCACTCCCCCACCCCCTTCTCCCCTCTCACCACTCTCCCTCTTCCCCTCCCTCACCCCACTCCCCTCTCCCCCCCTCCCTCCCCTCCCCTCCCCTCTCCCCCTCTACCCCTCTCCCCCTCCCCCCCCCCCCCTCTTCACCCGCTCTCCCCTCTCCCCCCACTCTCTCTCCCCCCTCTCCCCTCTTCACCCCCTCCCCCTCCTCCCTCCCCCCTCACCCCCTCTCCCCCTCCACCCCCTCTCCCCCTCTTCCCCCCCTCCCCTCTTCCCCCCCTCTCCCCCTCTCCCCCTCCCTCCCTCCTCCCCCCCTCCTCCCCCCACCCCCTCTCCCCTCTTCCACCCCCTCCCCTCTTCCCCCCTCCCCCTCTCCCCCCTCCCCCTCTCTCCCCCTCTCCCTCCCCTCCTCCCCCCCTCTCCCCCCCTCCCCTCTTCACCCCCTCTCCCCTCTCCACCCCCTCTCCCCTCCCCCCTCCCCCCTACCCCCTCTCCCCTCTCCCCCCCCTCTCCTCCCCCCCTCTCCCCTCTTCCCCCTCTCCCCTCTTCACCCCTCTCCCCTCTCTCCCCCTCCCCCCTCTTCACCCCCTCCCCCCTCTTCAACCCCTCTCTCCTGTCCACCCTCTACCCTCTTCTCTCTCTCCCCTCTTCACCCTATTCACCCCTCTTCCCTCCCCTCCCACCCTCTTTCCTCTCACACCCTCTTCCCTCCCCTCTCACACCCCCTCCCCTCTCACCCTCCCCTCTCCCACTGCTCCTCTGCCGCTCCTCCTCCCCTCTCCCTAGCCCACTTAATCTCCGTTGCCATCTCCCCTCCCCCAAATTCGACATCCCACACCCGACACCCCACTACCTCGGACTGAATGTTTTCCAGCCGATCAACTTTCACTGAACTCGACCTGATATGACATGATTTGTTTCTAGGACATAAAATGACAACAATACACTTTTACTGTTCATTTCACATAGCCGTACGACGGGTCTAATTGTATGAGTCCAGATGAAAGAGCTTCCGAGTTCTGGGATGAAAATGTTGGTCTCTTCGATGGGTTCTGATTGGTTGGCGTTGTAATGGAGTTCGCCGGGGGGGGGGGGGGGGTAGTGATCAGTAGTGAGGGCGCATCACTAAAATGAGGGGTTTAGAGGGGCGGACAGGTGGGTTGTGTTAATCTCAGATAAGCCCCTACTCATCCCCAGACCCCACTGCTGTGCGGACGTGTGCCGGCCGCTACTCGTCCGCCTTCTATTAAGTGATAACTACGCATTTATTTATTTAATTATTTATTTATTTCGTTATGTTTACTTATATATTTAGTTATTTAAAGCAAGATGACCCAGATGTAATGCTATTACCTGGAGTATGTGGTTGTGACTGTGATTTTACGTTCTAGCAGCATCTGAAGCCATATCGAACTGGTGTGCCTACCGTCTTGTGACAGTTGTTGAAGTTTTATGTCCTGGCAACATCTAACTAAGGTCATTTCAGAATGAGTACTGACTTGTGACAGTTGTTGAAGTTTTATGTCCTGGCAACATCTAACTAAGGTCATTTCAGAATGAGTACTGACTTGTGACAGTGCACACTCATGGTGAGTTTATAGTGCTGCCCCGCTGGGAGACCAGGCTGCAAACACCATGACCTGATATCCCACTCAGTCACATTATCCTGACACTGAGCGAACCAGTCCGTGCCCTATCCTAGTAATGCCAAGCGCCTGGCTAGGAAGTGACACATATACATTGTTATGTCATTGGTTTGACTGGACCAAGGTTCGAACCCATGTGGTCGAATGACACGATCTACCAAAACGGGAGACGGACGCTCAACTCATTCAGCTATCCCGTTTAGCATAAGAAAACGGCAACGGTTCAAAACCACCAGACTGAATCTTTAAATAAAATACTGGTCAACTCGAGAAGGCAGTCGATAGCTGCGTGTCGTAAGTTATAGTTTATGTGAACTATGTAAAAGATGGAATGTTTCCATATTCTTATACTTATAGTCTATGAACACTGCAATATTAAGACATAGTATTCGAAGATGCATCACTTGTTGGCATTGTGTGGTTTAACTGTCAAAATGTATGGTTACCAAACTATATATATATATATATGTTGTATAAGCCATTACACGAGTATAATAAGGCTGGAACCTTCCATCTACTCCTCAGCCCTAACTCCTCCCTCAGGAGCATTCTTATAGTCATCTACTAGTCCAGGCTAGTCAACCTCAGATCCGTTGGGGGCGCCACTCGTCTGTGCATGCACAACTGCCGCACCCCCACCTACACTCACTGTACACTATTATATATAGTTTATATATAGTTATATATATATATATATATATATATATATACAAGGGGAAAGAGCTGTAGATATAGATATGCCTGCTGTTTTCCCATTTTGGATTCATCAGACTGGTCTGACTGTGTCGTCTTGCTGATACTAGACACGAGAATCCCGTTCACTCCCACCCCTATACCAGACGATGACCGTTAACGAATGCCTTAAATCTTATACCTGCCAACACACAAAGACAGCCAGAAACATTAAATGGAATGGATAAATAAGTGATACATATATGCATTTTTTTTACTCGACCAGAGGCAGTTGCCCTGAACTGTATCATATATAATATATATTATAACTAATATTATATATAGTTCAACAGTTAAATATTATATATATTAGAATTCAAGGCAACTTTATTGATATATTTGTGTATAACATGACCAGACACGTTGACCCTATTCGTAAAGTGCAGGCATCTCGTCCGGAAGGTCGGGGGGGGGGGGGGGAGGGAGGTTTCGAATCCCAGCCAAGTCAAAACATTGACTTAACAAATTGATACTTGTCGCTACCTAACCTGGCACTCAGCATTTCAGTATCAGGATAATGTCACTGAATGGGATATGGGTTCATGGTGCCAGCGACCTTATCTTCCAGTGGGGCAGCACTATAAACTCGCCATGAGTGTGCACTGTTACAATACAAGTCAGTATGCCCATGCTGATA
This sequence comes from Branchipolynoe longqiensis, assembly GCA_030323885.1. Lineage (NCBI taxonomy): Eukaryota > Metazoa > Annelida > Polychaeta > Phyllodocida > Polynoidae > Branchipolynoe > Branchipolynoe longqiensis. The sequence continues at coordinate 127,230,762 of CM059187.1, forward strand.
TGACCATAGCTGTTGCGAACGTAAAACCCCAACAAATAAAGTCTCGTAAATAGGTTCGACACATGTTGTTTTCCAAGTAACAGTGGCCCGCACTTCCGGTTCCGCCCCTGCCTTGTTGACCCTTGACCTGGCGGGTGATTAGTGAGTTGGCGCCTGGGTCTCTTGCTTCGTTACGTGCAATGCTGCTTCATTAGCGGCCGACAGTCCGGCTTTACAACGGGTCGCTCTAGATTACCACCGGGACATTCCACAGCCAAGGCCCGACAACAAACCATGATGGAGGCGGAGGGACGGCCTGGTGCCCGACCACCTCCCGACTTAGTGAGAGCCCATCAATGTGCTTAGGGCAGACAGCGGATTAGATAGCGAGACTGATGCCGGGGCGAGAGTGGTGGACGATCTGGTTACTCAACTTGTGGAATATCCAAGTTGTTTGCTTGTAGTTGTACCCAGTGTGTTTTTTTTTTTTTTTTTTTTTTTTTTTTACAGGGTTGAATCATGGTTCTCAGTGGATCCATTTGCAGTTTGGGCTATTTTCCGTTCCAACCAGTGGTCCACAACTGGTTCATCGAAGGCTGTGGTATGTGGTGTCCTGTCTGTGGGAAAGTGCATATAAAAGACCCCTTGCTGCTTATCGGAAAGAGTATCGTATATGGCGGCAACAGGTCTCCTCCAAAGAAGTATGTCAGAATGACCATATGTTTTAAATCCAATAGCCAATGACAAAAATCAATGTGCCCTAGAGGCGTTGTTAAATAATGTAAGCTTCACTTTTTGAATCATGGTATGCTTGGTTGTGATATGATATCTATAAATAGTGTATGTAAAGGGGTGAAATTTTGATTACTTGTTCAGGATTGACTTCGCGCTTAAACCTGGCATTTTCTATTCTCAGATGGCCATTGACCAGACAAGGCTCAATATTATAGCTGCATAGTCCCATGAAGCATCAAATTTCCAAAACCAAAACATTTACCTAAATTTGATTCTACATATCTAACTAATGCACTTATTAAGCATTATTATTAACTAGACGGTATGGCTGGATGAGTTTGACTGTCTGTCTCCCGTGTTGGTAGATCATGGGATCGTGGGTTCGAATCCTGGTCAAGTCAAACCAATGACTTAAAAATTGATACTCCTAGCGAGGCACTCAGCATTATTAGGATAGGGCAAGGAGCAGTGGAATGAGGTAGACCAATCGTCTGCGATTGAAATTTCCCCTGCTTAAACAACTAATGTACCCCAAAAAAAGCATTTGTTGCAACATAGATGGGCACACCGATATCATTTTATAAGAACCTGTTTGGTTCTACACATCTCCTTGATTCACTTAGGACATATTTGTTGCCACATAGAAGTGTACACCGAATCAATTTAATAAAACCAAGGCTGTGGTATCAGAGTTTAGGTGTGCTTGCCAATGTTTGCACCAACCGCTGGCACTGACCATCATTGTCACTGAGTGAAATATCCCTGAATAACCTAATATCAAACGCCATTTGATATATGTAAATTCTAGAGCTAAGATTGTTTTTTGGGTTTTACGTCCTAGCAACATCTGAGGTCATATCAGGACGGGTACCGACTTGTGACAGTGCGCAACTCTAGGTGACTTTAATAGTGCTGTCCCACTGGGAAATCAGGCTGCCAGCTCTATGACCCAATATCCAACTGAGTCACATTATCCTGACACTGAGCCAACAAGTCCTTGCCATATCCTATTAATGCCGAGCACCATGCCAGGAAACGACAAGTATCAATTGTATAAGTCATTAGTTTGACTCGACCAGGAACCGAACTAGCGATCTCCCGCAGGCGAGGCCAGCGCTCTACCGATTAGGCCACCGTGACCGGTCTACCGCTTAGAGGAGGAAAATGCCACCACGGTGAGGGCTAAGGACTGTGGCTGTGCCTCCTGGGGCCCGTCGTGGTTTACACGGTTTGTGCATAGCGTCTGGCCTGGTACAAAGCAGCAGACGACAGAGACGGGCACAGAACCTTTTAGCAAGAAGCAACTAAACATCGGACAACAGCTGCTTTAGTGGTCATGGTGGGAATTGAACGAGCGGGACTAGGGCTACTAGTACTAGCTGCATCAGCTGTACCGGCGGTACTAGCTGTATCAGCTGTACCAGCGCTAGTAGCAGGTACTTTCCTCCCCCACTCTCCTCTATCAGCTATATCAGCTATGCAAGTGCAACTATACCAGCGAAACCAGTGGTACTAGCTGTATCAGCTATACCAGCGAAACCAGCGGTACTAGCTGTATCAGCTATACCAGCGGTACTAGCTGTATCAGCTTTACCAGCGGTACTAGCTGTGGCAGCTGTACCAGCACTACTAGCTGTGGCAGCTGTACCAGCACTACTAGCTGTATCAGCTGTACCAGCGCTACTACATGCATCAGCTGTACCAGCGCTACTACATGCATCAGCTGTACCAGCGCTACTACATGCATCAGCTGTACCAGCACTACTAGAATTATCGGCTGTACCAGCACGACTAGCTGTATCGGCTGTAACCGCGCTACTAGATGTATCAGTTGTATCGGCTGTATCAGCGGTACTACTACTAGCTGTGTCAGCTGTATCAGCTATACAAGTGGAACCAGCAGTACTAGCTGTATCACCTATACAAGTGGAACCGGCAGTACTAGCTGTATCAGCTATACCAGCAAAACCAGTGCTACTAGCTGTATCACTATCAGCTGTATTAGCTGTATCAGCTGTACTAATGCTGATAGTGCTTCCCGAGGTCTGGGTACCAGCGGTACTAGCTGTACCAGCGGTACTAGCTGTACCAGCGGTACTAGCTGTACCAGCGGTACTAGCTGTACCAGCGGTACTAGCTGTACCAGCGGTACTAGCTGTACCAGCGGTACTAGCTGTACCAGCGATACTAGCGGTACTAGTTGTACCATCGGTACTAGCTGTACCAGCGGTACTAGCTGTACCAGCGGTACTAGCTGTACCAGTGGTACTAGCTGTAGCAGCGGTACTAGCTGTACCAGCGGTACTAGCTGTACCAGCGGTACTAGCTGTACCAGCGGTACTAGTTGTACCATCGGTACTAGCGGTACCAGCGGTACTAGCTGTCCCAATGGTACTAGCTGTCCCAGCGGTACTAGCTGTACCAGCGGTACTAGTTGTACCATCGGTACTAGCTGTACCAACGGCACTAGCTGTACCAGCGGTACTAGTTGTATCATCGGTACTAGCTGTACCATCGGTACTAGCTGTACCATCGGTACTAGCTGTACCGGCGGTACTAGTTGTACCATCGGTACTAGCGGTACCAGCGGTACTAGCTGTACCAACTGTACCAGCGGTACTAGCTGTACCAGCGGTACTAGCTGTACTAGCGGTACCCGCGGTACTAGCGGTACCCGCGGTACTAGTTGTACCAACGGTACTAGCTGTACCAACGGTACTAGCTGTACCATCGGTACTAGCTGTACCATCGGTACTAGCTGTACCAGCGGTACTAGCTGTACCAGCGGTACTAGCTGTACCAGCGGTACTAGCTGTACCAGCGGAACCAGCGGAACCAGCGGTGCAGCAGTTTATTTTGGGCATACCAAAACTACAAAGCAGAAAAATCTGTCTGTTGATTTGCTGTTGATGTTTCGTTCTGTTGCAACAGTTTGAAGGTTTTATGGTGGGCTTTTGAATAAGACAAAGTGGGAATAAGATTCTGTTTACATCCTAGCAACATTTAAGGTCATATCAGGAAGGGACATTGCACACTCTTGGTGCCTTTATATTGCTGGCACACTGGTAGACCAGGCCTCTGACACCATGACCCAATTTTCCACTGAGTCACATTATCCTGATACTGAACTAACCAATCATTGCCCTATCCTAGTAATGCTGAGCGCCAGGCTTGTAAGTGATAAGCATCAATTTTATAACTCATTGGTTTGACTCGACCAGGAATAGAAATCCCGACCTTCCATCCGGGAAGCTTGCGCTCTTACCGATTCGACCACTGTGTCCGCTTATCACCTTACGTGTTGTTAGGTTATAAAAAGTCAACAAACAAATATATGTTAGTCACTATGCGAAAAAGAGACTGGTGAAGTATATTACTTATAATTTGTATGCAATATATATATATACGTGTGTGTGTATATATACATGTATACACACTTGTGTGTATACATGTATATATAGTGGCCTAGAGTATAGGGAAGCATTACATAGATCTAGTTCATGTTTCCTAAAATACTGAGGGGTGGGAAAGCCTTATTGATAAACACTTTTATAACCACCACAAATGGACCGGGCTTAAAAACACCATCCATCCAGAAACGTGGCCGTCTCCCTAAACAGGACCCCCCCCCTGACACACACACACACATACATACACAGACACCTAAACACACACACACACACACACACTGAGACACAAGCATATATACATATACATCGAGACACCTGCACACACATAGACACCAAGACACAAACATGCGTGCTCATAGACACTGAGACACAAACACGCGTGCACATAGACACTGAGACAGAAGCACACACACAGACACCTAGGTACTAAAATGGGCACACATAGACACCAAGACACAAACATGTGCACACATAGACACCGAGACACAAACACGCGCACACATAGACACCGACACACAAACACATGCACATATGGATACTGAGACACAAACATGTGCACACATAGACACTGAGACACAAACACATGCACACATAGACACCAGCACACACACAGACACTGAGACAAACAAGCGCACACACAGACACCGAGACACAAACACACGCATTAAACCACTGAGGGGGACATAGCTTGGCACCTGACGTCAGCCCCCAAATGGCATCAATCATTGCCACTTTGCATTTCACATGGACCATGAGTCAATGTACACACCTGGGGCCATATGCATGAAGCGGTGTTAGCATCATGTGGTGTTAACAAGTAACACCGGGTAGCTATCACCGCCATCACAAACTATGTCACGCCACATGCACAGGCGCCTAAACCGTTAGCATTAGCTAACCATGCAGTTATTTATATATTTGGGAAATCCCTCTGAGCCTGTTGCCAGCGAGCACCACTATTTGAGAATATCGCCGGAGGCGGCGGCGGCGGCGATTTGTTTTGTTTATATTCGACAATATGAATATTGCGGCCGATGTAGCAGCGGCGTTAATATCGCTTCGATTGTGTGGTTATTTTGACCAAATTTCCCTTTTTGAGCATGTTATTCTGTTAAATATGATCGCATTGAATAGATTTGGCCCTAATATATCGCCACCGATATGGCGGCATGTGGGTGGCGGCGCCGATTTGTTTTGTTTAGATTCGACAGTATGAATATTACCGCCGATGCAGCTGCAGTGTTAATATCGCTTCGATTTTAAGGTTAATTTGAGCAAATTTCACTTTTTGATTATGTTATTCTGTTAAATATGATCGCATTGAATAGATTTAGCCCTAATACATCGCCGCCGATCGGTGGTGACGGCGATTTGTTTCGTTTAGATTCGACAGTATGAATATCGCCGCTGATGTAGCGGTGGCATTAATATCGCTTCGATTTTGTGGTTAATTTGACCAAATGTCACTTTTTGTGCATGTTATTCTGTTAAAAATGATAGCATTGAATAGATTTGGGCCTAATCGGTACCTAACACCGCCCATAAACCTGCTATGGAGTGGTGTTAGCGTACCCGACCTTAAACTCACGGTGTTTCCGTAACACTGCTCCAAGCATAGCGACTTTTCACCGCTAAACTAGAAATCCCGTCCAAAACCAGTTTTGGCTCGCTAACACCGCTCTATGCATACGGCCCCTGGTAGCGCATGCATTTCCTGGTGTAATGTTTACTTTTCAATCCTACTGACATCAGCTGGAAGTTGCCTTGGTAACGAATGTGAATTAACTCTCATGTCCCTCTCTCCCTATTCCCCAGCTGTCCTTCTCGTCAACTCGTGTACGCTCTCTCTCTGTCGGTATTTCCTTCTCCCTCACTCTCCTTCTCCCTCACTCTCCTCCTCCCTCACTCTCCTTCTCCCCCACTCTCCTCCCTCACTCTCCTCCTAGTCACTCTCCTCCTCCCTCACTCTTCTCCTCCCTCACTCTCCTCCTCCCTCACTCTCCTCCTCCCTCACTCTCCTCGTCCCTCACTCTCCTCCTCCCCCACTCTCCTCCTACCTCACTCTCCTCCTCCCTCACTCTCCTCCCCACTCTCCTCCCTCACTCTCCTCCCTCACTCTCCTCCTTCACCCTCCTTCTGCCTCACTTTCCTCCTACCTCACTCTCCTTCTCCCTCACTCTCCTTCTCCCTCACTCTCCTTCTCCCTCACTCTCCTTCTCCCTCACCCTACTACTCTTACTCTCCTCCTCCTCCCTCACTCTCCTTCTCCGCCACTCTCCTCCCTCACTCTCCTCCCTCACTCTCCTCCTTCTGCCTCACTTTCCTCCTACCTCACTCTCCTTCTCCCTCACTCTCCTTCTCCCTCACTCTCCTTCTCCCTCACTCTCCTGCTCACTCACTCTCCTTCTCACTCACTCTCCTTCTCACTCACTCTCCTTCTCACTCACTCTTCTTCTCACTCACTCTTCTTCTCACTCACTCTTCTTCTCACTCACTCTCCTTCTGCCTCACTCTCCTTCTGCTTAACCCTATTCCTCCCTCACTCTTTTCCTCCCTCACTCGCTTCCTCCCTCATTCTCTTCCTCCCTCACTCTCCTTCTGCCTCCCTCACTCTCCTTCTGCCTCACTCCTTCTGCTTCACTCTCCTTCTGCCTCACTCTCCTTCTCCTCACTCTCCTTCTCCCTCACCCTCCTTCTCCCTCACTCTCCTTCTCCCTCACTCTCCTTCTTACTCACTCTCCTTCTCACTCTCCTTCTCCCTTACTCTCCTTCTCCCTCACTCTCCTTCTCCCTCACTCTCCTTCTCCCTCACTCTCCTTCTCCCTCACTCTCCTTCTCCCGCACTCTCCTTCTCCTTCACTCTCCTTCTCCCTCACTCTCCTTCTCCCTCACCCTCCTTCTCCCTCACTCTCCTTCTCCCTCACTCTCCTTCTCCATCACTCTCCTTCTCCATCACTCTCCTTCTCCCTCACTCTCCTTCTCCCACTCTATCCTTCTCCCTCACTCTATTCCTCCCCCACTTTCTTCCTCACTCTCCTTCTCCCTCACTCTCCTTCTCCCTCACTCCCCTTCTCCCTCACCCCCTTCTCCCTCACCCCCCTTCTCTCTCCCCTCCTTACACCAAGCAACACAACCTGCCTCTTCGGCCATCATCCCTCTCCCGTATCCAGCTCCCCCATTTCTCTTTTCCTCACCCTCTCACCCCCCTCTCCCTCTTGCTCTTCATCCCCCTCTTCACTCTACTTCCCTTTAACAGCACAGGTCAACCCTATGCCATTATACCACACGCAACGTATCATAATTACTTTCAGTTTGATTACGTTTATACTCGTGCTATGGCCACAGGCAAGTCAATTTGAAATGTAATTACAATTGTTTATTTTTGTTCATGCGCTTTTAAATTCATACTTCCATGTGGTGTTATTTCCCTTTGACATATTCCAGGGACGTGGTTATGATTGTAGTTATAAACCCTCGTTCCCCCAATCATTCTGTTCTTATCGCTGTATCGGGGTGGGCAAGCTATAATCATATATCATACTCTCCCAGCAGATCCCTCCCTCCGTCCCTCAACCTCCCACCCCCGATGAATCCCTTCAGTATAGGGTGTACTAAATCGTGCTAGTTGTGCTGGGAGAGTGACGCGTGAATGAAGACGCTCCGGCCGTGACAGCGGCGCTGGGTGACGGATGGTCAGGTGACGACCACGCCCCCACCCATCATCCCCCGTCATCCATCTCGCCGCCGCGTCTGCCATCAACCGGCCCGGCGAGCTCGCCAACGTCATGTCGCAAAACATGTCGTAATAGCATGTCGCGCTGCGCTTGCGCAGAAACGCGTAATATCGGTTCAAGGCATCGCGCAGCGTGAACCCACTATGTCTGCCACGCGAAATTCTAAATTTAGCGTGTTCCTTTGGGCCCTGTGTTTGTAAATTTGACAATGTGAGCATCGAATTGGGGGATAGTTATGAAATGTGCGTTGAATTGATGCTCAATCTGAAAAAAAACACCATTTAACTGGAATAAAAATGTTGAAAGAAAAAGGATGTTCGCTAGTGGAATTATATCCCCAAACAAAGAAAGAGATTGTTAAGCAGCTTAGCTGCTTCCTAGACTTGCCATTTTTCCGTTTTTTAAAGTTGAATTTGAGTTGTTCGTTACGGGAATTTGGCCCTAGTTGAGATTCCATTGTAAATAATTGAGGGCAGGCCCAGGGCGGACCGGGGCCCCCTGGCGGCCAGATCCGGCTCGCAGGGGTCACGGTCGCAGTGCGGAGCCTGGCCGATCCATCACCATGACGACGGATTTCTAATGCACCCCTGACAACAGGCTTGCTTTTGATATGTCTGTAATTCCATCATGTCGCATTTCTCGTGAATCACCGCTCCTAGTTTGTGTTCCTGCTCAATTTCAATTTCACCAACACCGCACCAACACAACACACCCAGTTGTTTTGTGTGTGTGTGTTTGTGGGTTTTTTGTGTTGTTTAAAAATTTATAAAAGACTTGTTTTCCAATGCCAGCAGTGGCTGTAATATTCGAAGAAGTTAAGCACTACCCACACCCACCAGTACCACCACTACCACCCACAACCACCACTACCACCCACAACCACCACTACCACCCACCACTACCACCCCAACCATCACTACCACCCTCAACCACCACTACCACCCACAACTACCACTACCACCCACAACCACCACTACCACCCACAACCACCACTACCACCCACCACTACCACCCACCACTACCACCCACAACCACCACTGACACCACCACTACCACCCACAACCACCACTATCACCCACCACTACCACCCCAACCATCACTACCACCCACAACCACCACTACCACCCACAACTACCACTACCACCCACAACCACCACTACCACCCACAACCACCACTACCACCCACAACCATCACTACCACCCACAACCACCACTGATACCACCACTACCACCCACAACCACCACTACCACCCACAACCACCACTACCATCACTACCACCAACAACCACCACCACCACCACCCACACCACCACACCACCACACCACCGCCAACAACCCCAACCCACCACCAAGACGCCCCAACCACCAACCCCCACCACCACCAACCCCCATCGCCACAGCCTCCAACACCACCATTACCCCCCCCCCCCCCCACACACACACACCACCACCACCACCACCACCCCCACCACCACCACCTGATGTACGGCGAGACACCAGTGCAATTCCGCCGCTAATATACTACTTTGCCGCTCGCGATTGCTGCATCGTATTGATCTGGGCGACAAACCAGTCGTCTGTTTATCAAGCATTATCGACACAGATCAAATCGACGTCACACAAAGACAACCGCATTTCACATCGAACACACAGATGGCGAATATTTATCGGTGTGTCTTTAGATATGGTGTGAAGGGCATTGCCCCACTGTCGTCTTTACTTGCGACAGATAGAAGACTGCGCGGGTCGCCCCCCCCCCCCCCCCCCCCCCGCCCAGTTCTGTGGCTTTTGTTGTTGATTTGTGTGCCGTTATTCTCTACCTGTTCAATAGCTTATGTATTCGCACAGAGATTTAGCAATTTTGGAGACGTCTTGTTGTTTAGAATGAGTGTCACTGCACTTAATTGTAGTCAAAGTCTCCCATACCATGTCTATGTGGTGTTGGTGGTTAAAAATCCCTTGGGTCGGTAAAAGTGTAGGCTCGGGCTTTCTATCGACAAACTGTCTATTCAGACTTATCCATGACAGGCAGTATAAATCTTCAAGACAAAAAAAGTGCCTTTCAGATGAAATTTTGAATAAGCATTTGAAAAAAATCATTTGAATACTACTCACAGATTGACGTAGATACATAGCGTACACGCACGCATATACACGTACACCCTCGGTATCTGCTTTGACTTTGAGCATTGGTGTTGTAAAACAGCAGGTATGAGATATTATGGTCACGGGTACATAAACCTAAAAATAGCAATATTTCCTCTGTCTGGTCTGCCAGATGGAGAGCGACCAATTATTACTAACAATATGAAAGTTAGAAATCCTCAGATAATCTCTCTCCAATTGCAGGGGGTGGAGGAGATGGGGGGGTGGGGAGGGAGTCAACCCAGTGAACTTGGCGTTGAGCAGCAGGATCCCCCCCCCCCCCCACCACCACCACCACCACCACCCTACTGACACAGTGGCACTCCTCCTCCTGGCGCTCGGCATTACTAGGATAGGACAAAGACCGGTTAGCTCAGTATCAGGATAATATGACCGTGTGAAATCAGCTGTTCTAGGTTTCAGGTCCTAGCCACATTTAACTTTTAAGATCATATCAAGCGACACAAGCGACGGGAATACATAATTAATAACAATTAAACAGACGAGGGTGATTACCCTTTCAAATGATTTAGCGGTAGCAATAATTATACTCATGACAATAATCATAAATCATGCGAAAGATATAATGGTTCTAAGCAAACATTTATAATTATTAAACTGTTACAGCCCTTTGAATCTTCGCAAGGACCCGTTTTGATCGGGACATGAGGGGGACTCTGGGTATATTATCACTTGTGATATTCAATCAAATCATAACGAAAGGAGAAAAGTATATTCTACCAATTGCTTTGCCTTACTCTAATACTTAGAGGGGTTGATTCTAATTCCATTGATATAGATATACATGCGCACAGACATGCATACGTGCATACATACCTACATGCAGACATACATGAATATACTCATGCAGATATACATGCATACATCCATGCCTACAACGATACACACATACATGCATAGACATGCATAAAGACATGTATACAGACATGCATACAGATGTGTCCACGCATGCGTACATACATACATACATACATTCATACATGTATACATACATACATACATACATATATATACACACATGTATATGTATATATATATTCATTACCTCGGCACTACCCTCTGGCGACTCGTAGGCCAGGGAAAAGGAAGCACATCCGGGTCCAACAATTAGCATAATCAACTCAAAACAGGAGGACGTTTGTGAGTAGCTCTGGCAGTTCTCTACCTTAACTACAAAACCAACCAGGTTAGAATCTTATTAGTTGGATACGTTGGTTCAGTTCATGTTAGCATTCATGTACAACATGTTTTGAAACTTTTCCATAAGTTCTTACTGTTTTACAGCCTAATTACGATCGACTTATGTAAGATCGTTAGAAGAATGCAGCCATTGTTTGTTATTGATGAAGCCGAACGGAGAGATGTTTGGCAGGAGCCATTTACATCGATAGGATTTATTTCTGGGTTTCTTTAAAATTACTCAAATTAAGTATTCGATAAGGCGTACCTCCGAGTCCTATAGTATTTTCTTTAACTTGTTGTCGAAGAAAGCCACAGGTGGGAGAATTTTATAGGACAGAGAGTGTAGGAGGTGACCGCTACACTGGTCCCTATCCCTCGTTTGGTTTGGTTGGTTGTCCATACCGTGATCCTATAACTGTCTATTAACCACACGCCTGTGTTAAAAACTGTTTAAATACGGTTTTAACGCCATGATACACACCTAGTATAATTATACTCTAATTATCTGTGTGATATTCAGCCTGAATAATGCCTAACCATTGGATTTTTGGTGTTTTACAGACTCCTAGCTATGGCTACGAAGCGGGCTAAGGCAGAGGCACCTCAAGTGTTCAGTGAAGATGAAGAAATCTTCACCGCCGGCACAGGTTCAATGATCGCCGGAACAAAGAGATTCCGACGAGGAGGGGGGGGTCCGAGCCCGGCCCAGCTGTCCTAGATGAAAAGTTCCACGGTTACTACAACAGAAGATGGAGATTTTTCCCTCCAGAGTGCCGACCACCAGGAAAGGGAAGAAACCAGTGCACGATTCAGAGGAATCTGACTGGGAGGATCTTTCAGAAGATCAGGCCTCGTCTGATGATGAGTCGGAGGAGGTTGTTGTGGCTGCGCGCAAACACAAGCGCAAAAAGAAGGCACACTCATCAGATGGGGATGAGTACACGAGGGCACGTAAGAAGAAGCCACATGTGAAGAAGAGCAAGAAGTCCAAGAAGAGGGAAAAACAACAAATGCTCTTCTTCTGACTCCTCGTCAGACTCATCGTCGACAAGCTCTGGCTCTGATACTAAACGTGTGGGGAAATACGCGGAGTTGAGTGGCAAGGTGATGAAGAAGTGCAACGTTCTGCCATGAAAGTGATGGACTCAGAGGTGAGACTGAGCGAGGACTGGAAGATGTTTGAGGCGGTTCTTCACACTAGACACAAAGGGGTACTCTCAGCGCTCTCAGCCATTACACCAATAGCCAACAGGATGATGGCTGAGATTAAATTCTCGTCACTGTGTGAAGAAATGGAGGGGGAAATTATGTCTTTAAGGCGGTCTGCACGGATGCAGGAAAGGAAGTAGCCAGATCTGAGAAGGTCTTGGACAATGACGGGAAGGAATACACATTATTCCTTGCCTCCAAGCCCATTAAGGGAAAGCCACTGGACAACACCAAGATGTTCGGTGGACAATTCCAGCACTTGTTCAAGCAAGTGGAGACCTGTTCGAAGTGTGGGAAACATATGGAAACGGACAAAAAGAAGTCCACTGACACAAATCCTACCCGTTTAAAAAAGACGACGCAGGATTTTCTAAAGCCGTCAAACCGAACAACGAGGAAGCCAGTTCAGAACAAACTTCAGGCCGGGGGAAGGGGCCAAAGGCAGTTGTTCGGTTGGAACGCCAGGAACAGACCCTTCAAGAGGGAGTTCAATGCCCAAAAGCCGTTCCCCCACCCAGGGAACAAATAGAAGTGGCAATGCAAACACCATTAAGCATATTTAAAGCTGGTAACCTCAATAATTGCCTACCGGAATGGAATAACATCATGGAGAATTTAGCTATTCTTAGTTTAGCGGAAGGAGTAAGAATACCTTTGATTGAGGAACCTATTCAAAATAGCATGACCAGACGGGATGGCCGAATGAGTTAGAGCGTCTGTCTCTCGTGTTGGTAGATCATGGGGTCATAGGTTCGAACCCTGGTCGAGTCAAGCCAATGATTTTAAAATTGATACTTGGTTGCTTCCTAGCCTGGCGCTCGGCATTATTAGGATAGGACAAGGACTGGTTGGCTCAGTATCAGGATAATGTGGCTGAGTGGGATATCAGGTCATGGTGCTGGCAGCCTGGTATTCCAGTGGGACAGAACTATAAAGTCGCCATGAGTGCACACTGTCACAAGTTGGTACCCATCCTGATATGACCTTAGATGTTGCTAGGATGTAAAACAACAACAAAAAACAACAACAACAAAAACAACAAAATAGCATACCTTTCCCATACCGAATTCATGGTTCAGAATGCGAGGCATTAGATAGTCAGGTCCTTAAATCTTTTGAAAAATGCATCATAGAACCAGCACTACATGTGGCTGGGGAATTTATTTCTAATATTTTCACAAGACCCAAACCAAATTGAGATGTAAGACTAATTCTAGATCTAACTTTGTTTAACAAATTAGTAGAATACAAACATTTCAAAATGTTTTCATTAGACACAGCTAGAGGCTTAGTAACACAAGACTCCACAGTTGATCTCAGAGATCATACTATTCAGTACGAAGCTATAAACCTGATCATAAATATCTCAGGTTTTGTTGGAACGACGAACTGTATGAGTTCATGTGTATGCCTAATGGACTAGCGTGTGCTCCACATATTTTCACAAGGTTACTCTAACCTATATTGTCCCAGGTGGCTAGTGAAGGACATATCATGTTTCCTCATATTGATGACTCATTTATTGTTGCACAAACACAACAACAGTGTCACACAGCAGTAGACAAATTATGTGAGACATTTAATAAATTAGGATTCTACATACATGAAACTAAATCAGTTATAACACCAACAAAGAAGTTAAAGTTTCTGGGATTCTTTATTGACACCACAGAAATGACCCATTTCAGTAAAAAAAGAAAAAGTTGATAAATTTACAACAGCAAACCAATTATTACAATTGATAAGGCAAGTCACAATATTGAAAGGAATTATGAGAGCATATGCACCAGCTATTCTGTATGGCAAGGCTCATATTAAATCGCTAGATAAGAACTTGTCATTGGGTCGCACAAAGGGAAACTTTGAACGACCTATGACAATTTCGCCACATGGTCAAAAAGATATTATCTAGTGGCTGTTACACATCAACAATTCACCCAACCCCATTAGAATGGGACAGCCCAACAATACAGTCACAGCAGACACTTCCCTAGAAGGATGGTGGGCTTACAGAGTCCAACAGTCAACAGGTGGTCAGTGGATGGATGAGGAAATCTCCAATCACATTAATGTACTAGAACTCAGAGCTAGTTACCTAGGATTATGTAGTCTAGTTCTCCTACCTAAAAATCATGTAAGGGTATTAACAGATAACATGGCAGCTATTGCTTACATACGTAATATGGGAGGGACTCATTCCAAACCATGTAACTATTTAGCCAAACTAATTTGGGAATGGGTAGAGAAACATGAGATATGGCTAACAGTAGCACATATTCCAGGCAGTCAAAATACTTTGGCTGACTAGAAAAGTCAACATTTTCATGACTATCTAGAATGGTCATTAAATGAGAGTATTTTCTACCACATTTGTGATAAATGGAGCAAACCAGAAATTTACTTATTCGGATCAAACAATAACAAGAAAAAGTTACACGAATATGTGTCTTGGAATCCAGAGACAGAAGCCTGGAGAGTAGCTGCCTTTTCGTTAATTTGGAAAAATAAATTCAATTACATATTCCCACCATTCAGCATTATCAGCAGAGTGGCCAGGAAAATCAAGATGGATCACTCACACGCAGTACTGATAGTACCAGCATGGGACACACAACCATGGCTAGCAGCAATAACATTAGCAGCAAAAGACTGCTCAGGTTCCCACGAGAAAGGGACAACCTATAACATCACAGACCACTAACAATCAACGGAGACATCTCAACAACACCCCTTTTGGCATTCCTTTTCTAGGAAAACATTTAGAACAATATGGTTTAGACAAAATTACATAGGAAAGACTCATTTCACAAGTATGGAGGAAAGGAATGGTGAAATTATACACAAGTTATTTAAAGAAATGGGCACTTCGTTGTTTGCTTAAAGGAGTCAAACCATTAAAACCTACAATAGCCCAGATAGAAAGATTTCTAAGAATATTAGAAGATGAAGGGTTAGGATTTTGAAATTTATGCAGCAAGATGTGCACTTTCAATCATTCTACCAAGGATAGATAGACAAATGATTGGAAAGCATCAGCTACTACATTGGTTCATTAGATTGGTGTATGAAAGGAACCCACCCAAACCCAAATATAGTAGGTTTTGGTATGTGTCTAGAGTATTTAAGTCAGTCAAGTCATGGCCTAGTAATCGACATTTATCAATGAAGGAACTAGGATTTAATTTAGCAGTGCTATTACTGCTAGTGACGGGACACAGAGGCCAATCCATCACTCGATGGACTAGAGATAGATAAGGATGACGTAACATTCGGTTTAGAGACCTTACTAAAGTCGAATCGCACAGGGGACCCACTGTCCACAGTACATGTAAATAGTTTTCCGGAAGATAAAGAGATATGTGTAGTTTTAGCCATTAGGGCGTATATATCCAAGTCACGCGGAATAAGGATTTCCAGACAGCTTTATGCAGTTTGATAAAGCTGATTAGTAGCTATCTCGAGAGACACACTTGCAAGATGGACCATCAAGGTGCTTAAACATGCTGACGTCAATACTGGATGTTACGCATCCCACTCAATGCATGGAGCCATGGTTTCTATGGCAGGACAATTAGGAATCTCAGTAAAGAGAATCCTTGCACACACGGGGTGGAAGACTGCTAGATCATTTGCAAAACATTACAACAAACGACTAGAAAATTCAGGCGGCCTGACGACTCGCCTACTCAGCAACTGAAGACGGGTGAGAAACAAAATTAATATTTTGCACTAAAAAACAATAGTATGATTACAACATTAAGTATAAAAGGATAAAAATGTCAAATTCTCCATGGACTACGAGAAGCCAGAGGGTAGTACCAAGGTAAAATAGTATAGTTATACAAATCTTACCTGGGTACAGATGATGGATAACTGGTGTTTTTCCAAGGTACTAGCCTCGGATAGTCATGGGTCAGGGCCTGCCCACCCTACCTACCACGACTATCACGTTTCGCTGGTGTCAAAACCAAAACACTAAAGTATCCATATAATAAGAGCATTTTTTAATCCTATAAAGTATGTCAAAGATTGCTGGACCCGGATGTGCTTCCTTCTCCCTGACCCATGACTATCTGAGGCTGTCCACTCAGTGATGTTGTCCATCCATGTTGTTCTCCTTCTCCCTCTTGGTCGTTTCCCTTCTATCTTCCTCGTTGTGGGATCAAATTGTTTATACATATGCATATAGATATACATGCACATATATATGTATATATAATGTGTTCTTTTCAACCCTATGATATTCCACATTGTATGAATCATATATAACAACCTTTGACAGTGGACGACTTGACATCCATTAAGTGCCTGTCACATTATGCCGGATTGAGCAATGGACAGAATTGTCTAGTCCGGTGGTGATAAGTATAAAAATATATTGAAATGTGTCAAAGTCTTGCGACATCGAGTCAAAGGCCACTGGACGAACAGACATGAAACAGACATAAAATGGACATAAAATGGATATGAACGGATAGACAATGGGTGAAACAAACTCAAACAGGACAAGAACCGTAGACTTCAATCCAGCGGCATCCATTCCTAGTTTTGTGCATGTTCAAAACGTGTACGGACACAAACCAGACTTTGTTTGCTTTCTGTCCGTTTCCCCCAATCCGGTGATGTGTGACAGGGCCTCTACAATCGTTTAAATACATGGTGTACTACTCTGTATTGACCTACTCAATTTAAAAGCAAAATCATTACCTTCAATTGAAATGCTTCCGTCTATATTGATAATGATTCAATCCGGAGAAAACCTATAAAGGCGCTTCCCATCTGATACCGTGATAAACGTAAGGTTTATAATAACTATTTCTATAAGCGGATCTCTGCCGGCCCTGGATCCGCTAATGGACACGCCTATCTGCCAGTTATCTCCCCATCTTGTGTCTGCTACGCACCACTACCCGTCACATAATGCGCACACTGTCTGATGTATAAACGATAATGACCTCAAGCCTGGGACTTTGTTTGTGTGTTGTTGTTTTACATGCTAGCAACATCTAAGGTCATATCACGACGGGTACCGACTTGTGACAGTGTGCACTCATGGCGACTTTATAGTGCTGCCCCACTGGGAAACCAGGCCGAAAGCACCATGACCTGATATCCCACTCAGTCACATTATCCTGACACTAAGCCAACCAGTCCTTGCCCTATCCTAATAATGCCAAGCACCAGGCTAGGAAGCGACAAGTATCAATTTTTAAGTAATTGGTTTGACTCGACCAGGATTCAAACCCACAAACTCATAGGTTCGGATCTCCAAATCTCCCAAAACAGGAGACGGACGCTTTGCTCATTCGGTCACCCCATCTGGTCTCAAACTGGGGATTAATCATTTGTAGAATCAAGTCGCCTCCATGGGGTCACAGGGGGGGGGGGGGTGAATTAAATATGGTCTGGATCTGTGTGTGTAAGTAGTGTACGTGTGTAAGTTTGAGTATGTATCATATACCTATGGCTTACTTAAATTGTTCTATAGTGACGCCGTTCTGGATTTGGTTACTTTCCTTTCACTACTGCCTGTCCATGCGGAACTGTGACTCCACAGTCACTTCAAATAAAACAGGACCGAATACTGATTCAATGGAGGAAGTTATCTTATTTAATTAAATTTCAATTTTAGTTTTCTTGGCATACATTATATATACATCAGCATAATCTGATGAAAGCATAATATTATCGGCGCCAAAGCACTTGATTAGATATGATTGTGCATTGCCAAATTAGATACTGGTGCACTTATTAAACGGGTATTTATCCAGAGTGGACTAATATTTTATTAAGTCAATTCAATATAAATGTGTCACAGCTGAAAGACTGATGTCCAGCATTTCGGTGGGGCAGCACTATAAAGTCGCCATGAGTATGCACTGTTACAAGTCGGTACCTATCCTGATATGACCTTAGACGTAAAACTCCAACAACTAACCAATTTGTGTAAATGTTTGGTTTGACTCGGCCGGGGATCGATATGGGAAGTGAGCACCCTACCGCTCTGCCATGCGATGTGCTACTAAAAGTAGCGACTGGTAACGCTCTAGTGTGGTGTATTGCAACAATCAGCGCAGCAATGACCATAACCCAGTGCAACACTATTGGGTCTATGAGTCAAACCAATGACTTAAAAATTGATACTTGTCGCGGAGCGGGACATAGCTCAGGCGGTAGAGTGTCCACCTGTGATGGTGTAGGTCATCCTATTGATTCTGCTCAGTGGACCCATTTGCAGTTTGGGTTTATTTTTCGTTCCAACCAGCGGTCCACAACTGGTTCATCAAAGGCTTTGGTATGTGCTTTCCTGTCTGTGGGAAAGTGCATATAAAAGATCCCTTGCTGCTTATTGGAAAGAGTAGCCTATGTGGCGGCAGCAGGTTTCCTCCAAGGAAATATATCAGAATGAACATATGTTTGACGTCCAGTCAATGATGATGAAAATCAATGTGCTCTAGAGGCGACATTAAAAGAAACAAGCTTTACATTTTTGCAAACATCAGCCCCGCAATGTCTATAAACCAGTGCAACTCTATTGGATCTATCCGAACAGTTGTGAGCTTATTAGGAGACACGGCCCCCTGGCGGCGCGGTTGGGGGTTGGTGGGTGTGTGGGTGTGGTGGGTCATGCTCATCGCATCACACTTTGATGAGGGACCCAAGAGGGCTGTTGCAGATTTATAATACACGAGCCCAGGTATTGTAGATGTGCAAGTGCTCTGTGAGCCCGTGCATGTTGAATGGGCACGCACATCCACGGTGTGTGCAGGGTGAAGATGCAGCGTCCCGTGGGAGGGGGCGGAGTGGTGGGGAGGAGAGGGGGAGGGGGAGGGGGTGCGTCTGTAACCAATCAGAATCCTAGATGATAGATCTCATACCGGAAGTAGAATTAATGTCACTAGCCTCCCTTCAAAACAAGGGGCGTAGAAAGGACATCAGTGGTTGGTCATAATGCGCTGTATTGGAAGT
This sequence comes from Branchipolynoe longqiensis, assembly GCA_030323885.1. NCBI lineage: Eukaryota > Metazoa > Annelida > Polychaeta > Phyllodocida > Polynoidae > Branchipolynoe > Branchipolynoe longqiensis. The sequence goes on from CM059187.1 coordinate 127,250,146, forward strand.
CTAAAGATTATGTTGATGGTTGGTTGGTTGGTTGTTGGAGTGTTATGTCCTGGCAACATCAGAGGTCATATCAGAATGGGAACCGACTTGGGACAGTGCATACTCGTGTCAAGCTAATGTGACTGAGTGGGATATAAGGTCACAGTACTGCAGCACTATGAATGTTACCATGAGTGTGCACTGTCACAAGTCGGTACCCGTCCTGATATGACCTTAGATGGTGTTGGGACGTAAAACTCCAACAACCTACCAACTCAGCGGACAGCGCTGTTACTTGTTAGGGTTAATGCCTACATGTCGTTGCCTCATAACCTCTAAATAATTACAATACCATTGAGGTTAATTGCCCCAACCCATGCATACGATGTGGGAAGCCCCGACGTATGGGGACATATGCAAGACTTTAATCTGCGTACTAAGACAACCGGAGAACGAATCGGTGATTACGAAACGGCACCACCACGTTCGTGGTTTACTCAGCGACACGTGTTACTGACAAGTCACCGGTGGTTTTCTTTAAACCTATAAAAAAAAAAATATTTCAAAGACTACAATGCAAGTACTTAAAAAGAAATTGTGGACTACAGTAAAACTCTCTAACTGACCACTTCAACAGGTCGACCACTCCCCTATTTCGATCACTTTATTTGGATATCTAACGACCGCCCATTTAATACCAGTGTAAATATTTCTTTTTTAAACTCCCTAAACCGACCACCTCCCTAAATGAACCATTTAAACTCGGTCCCATGGTCGGTCGATTTAGAGAGGTTTTCATTGCAGGACTGTTCAGAAAGCTGGTTTGTAATTCAAAAGGAAATAGTGGGAAATGAATTAGCTGATGGTTTTAATAGGTGGATGGGGAGAAGATGGGGGAGGGGGGTTGTCATGCCGGGAGAGTGAGTTCACTCTCTATTTCTGCGAAACTGGTCGACAAACTGCTTGAGTGGACCGCGGAAGAGGAGAGGGGCCGGTGTAGGACGTTCAAAACACTACCCTGTTCAAAACACTATGGTAATGTTTTGAACCTAAGTTCAAAACACTATGGTAGTGTTTTGAGCTCAAGTTTAAAGCACTACTTCCACGTATGTCCAAACACTACGCAAGTTCAAAACACTATCACTATCAGGATACGGCATTGGTGACTGTAGTGCCACAAAATGTAACCTACTGGTACATATTGGCATACGCTGATCGTGCTATGGCATTTCAAGCATATACTAGTTGGTTTGGTTGTTGGTAGTTTATGTCCTGGCAACATCTAAAGTCATATCAGGATCACGCACTAGTAGTATACGCTGATAGCGCTGTGGCGTCTGCACCACGTATTAGTATACACTGCTAGAGCTGCAGCGTTTAACAACGTGTCAGTAGCAGTGTTTGAAGCACATATTCGTAGTTTCCGCTGCATACTTCCCCACCCTACTGCTTACTTCCCTACCTTATTGCATACAGCCTCATCCTACTGCCTACTACAACACCTACTGCCGACTGCAACACCTGATCGAGTCAAACCAATGACTTTCAAATTGATACTTGTCACTTCCTAGTCTGGCACTCGGCATTTATAGCATAGGGCACGGACTGGTTACCTCAGTGTCAGGATAATGTGACTGAGTGGGGTATTGGCACATGGTGCCGGCGGCCTGATTTCCCAGTGGGGCAGCACGATAAAGTCGCCATGAGTGTGCACAAGTCACTACCCGTCCTGATATGACCTTAGAAGTTGCTAGGATGTAAAACAACAACAACCAAGAACAACAACCCCTACTGCCATACCCGACTGCATACTTCCCCACCCTACTGCATCCACATACCCTACTGCACACTTCCTCACCCTACTGCATACTGCCCCACCCTACTGCATTCTTCCCACCTCACTAACTTAAGGATAGTGTTTTGAGTGGCCACAGTAGTGTTTTGAACCTACCTTCATCTAGGTTGAAAACACTACCGTAGTGTTTTGACCATAGGTTGAAAACACTGCTGTAGTGTTTTGTGGGGTAGTGTTTTGAACTTACTACACCGGCACTGGGTGCCTGTGGCCGTGTTGTGGAATTTCCCTAGTGACGGGATCACGCCCAGGAAACATTCACACCGTTACTAACAGTTAATCGTCGATTCTTATCAAATAGCTACTTGTAGTTGGTAAAGCAGGCCATGACCTGGTAGGTGGGAGTATCTGTGCCGATTGTGTGGTGGTGGTGGTGGTGGTGGTGGTGGTGGTGATGATGTTGGTGGTGGTGTCTCTGAGGTTGTGGGGTGGCAGGGATGTGGGGGAATGGGGTGAGTGGTGGTGGGGTGGTGGTGGGGTCGTCGGGACGTAAATGGGATGTGGGCAATAGTGGTGGTGGTGGTGGGGTGGTGGTAGTGGTGAGGATGTGGGGGGATGGGATGAGTAGTAGTGGTGGTGGTGATGTTAGTGATGTGGGGGGATGGGGTGAGTGGTGGTTGTGGTGGTGGGGTGGTAGGGACGTATGGGGTGGGGACGTAGGGGGGTGGGGCGGTAGGGACGTAGGGGGGATGTGGGGAATAGTGGTGGTGGTAGTGGTGGGGATGTGGGGGGATGGAATGAGTAGTGGTGGTGGTGATGTTAGGGGTGTGGGGGGATGTGGTGGTTGTGGGGGTGGGGTGGTAGGGACGTGGGGTGGTAGGGACGTAGGGAGGTGCGGTGAGTAGTGGAGGTGGTGGTGTGGTAGGGATTTGGGGGGATAGGGTGAGTAGTGGTGATGGTGATGGTTGTTGGGGTGTGGTTTGGTTGTAGCATGGTGTTGGTGGTTGTTGCTGTGTGGGTTGGCGGGTGGTGGTGGTGGTGTTGGTCGGGCGGGTGGGGGTGAGGTCGGGCTGTAGCGTGCTAGTGGTGGTGGTGGTAGTTGTTACTGTGTGGGTTAGGCGAGGGGTGACGGTTGTGGTTGTGATGGTGGGGCGGGTGGGTGTGGGTGAGGTGGAGGCCGGGGAGCGTCCCTGGATGCCGGGCACCGGAGCCATTACAGGGACGCGCTGACATCAGCGCGGCCTCGCTACTGCACTCGCGTCCGTCTCATAATGAACTCGCCTCCAAAAATCACAAATAAATAAAAACAGAAAACCAGCGCCGTATTATACAAAAAGAACACATGTAAAGAACACAGGTTCACCAGAGGGCGGGGATCTTCACCGCTGCCATGTGGCTGGACTAAGTAGTGCGCTGGTTCCCGGCCTGCTGGTTCCTAGTCTGCGGTTGTGAAGGTGACACACTGCACGCGCTTCGTGATCACAGGGCGGGCTACTCAGTGCTGCTGTGCCGGTTTTAGTTACACGACTTGGCTCAACGCAGGTCGAGCTTCCTGAAGCTCACTGGTCGCCTTGAAGTTTGGAATTTAGGAGCCGTCCAGTCCCAGCGCACTAGATGGCAACGCACATCAACCCAACCCAATCAACATCACCAACACCAACAGCAACACACCATCACCACCAACAGCATCACCGCGACACCATCACCACCAACACCACCAACACCACCAACACTATCAACACTACCAATATTATCAACACTACCAACACTATCAACACTGTCGACTCTACCGACACTGTCAACACACTCAACGCTATCAACACTGTCAATACCACCACCACCACCACCAACAACAACACCAACACCAACCACAACACTACCAACACCACCACCACCACCAACAGCAACACCAACCACAACACTACCAACACCACCACCACCACTCACCAGCACCACCACTCACCAGCACCAACACTACCAACACCCAACACTACCAACACCCAACACTACCAACACCCACCACTACCAACACTACCAACACCCAACACTACCAACACCCAACACTACCGACACCCAACACTACCGACACCCAACACTACTGACACTCAACACTACCGACACTGCCAACACCCAACACTACCAACACCCAACATTGCAAATACCCAACACCACCAACACCACCACGATGCACACTCACGCTCACAACTATACTCACACCCATACTCACATAAAGACACCCTCGCGCACAAACACAGACACACACTCATCCAAGCAGCACGCACAAATATTCATTCTCTCACTCGCTCACTCACTCAATCCCTTACTCCCTCAATCCCTCACTCATTCATTCACTCATTCACTCACTCCCTCACTCTCGGTCCTGTGATATGACCTTAGATGTTGCCATAACGTAAACCTCCAACTGTCACACACACTCCCTCATGGAGCACCTGCCAGGGATTTAATTATAAAGAGGCATTCGACTGGGACCTTTCCATCCGCACAATTTAGGCCCCGCCTACTTGTGCAGTGAACTAGGTTTTCGAATGCAAAGAGGACCAGTCAAATGGCGTCAGTGGTTTCAGCCAATCAGAGCTGTTCTCTTCCATTGCAAATCGCTGACCTGTGTAGTAAACTAGGTTTTCGAATGCAAAGAGGACCATAGAGGGCAGCCATTTGCAATCGAAAAGAGAAACTCTGATTGGCTGAAGATACTGAATCTTTCAACCTTTCTATATCAGCCATCTTGAAATACACCATGTGACCTTATGGATGGAGCCACAAGACACATTCGATTCATACATATAGAAACCCACTTCCGGTCACAGTCGAATAGAAATTTGTAAAGAAATATTTAGATATGCATATAGAAAGGCCCAGTCGAAAACGTCCATTATAACATGTCGAATTGTTAATTGCCCGGCGTGGCAGGGCGGACGTGAGCCGGGAAATGAGTGCACTGGTAGCCATTACCCGGGTGGTCGGGGCGAGGTCGGCGAGGCAGAATGAATTCAAATGGCATAGCATCGATTCTAGAATGAAGTGTCGCTTTCTGGTGCGCTGAGTGGGTGGGTGTGGGGGGGGGGGGGATGCATATGCGGTGCATTATATGCATACATCTAAGTTGTTGTTTGTTTTGGGGGGTTTATGTCCTAACAACATCTAAGGTCATATCAGAACAAGTACCTGTTTGTCACATTGCGCATTCATGGTTGGTTGATTGTTGGAGTTTTACATCCTGGCAAGATCTAAGGTCATATCAGGATGGGTTCCGACTTGTTGCAGTGTACACTCATGGCAACTTTATGATGATAGTGCTGCTCCATGGGGAGACCTGACTGCCAGCGCCATGACCTGATATGCCACTCAGTCACATTATCCTGACACTGAGACAACCTGTCCTTGCCCGAACCTAATAATGCCAACCACCTGGCTAGGAAGTGAAGAATATCAATTTTTTAAGTCAATGTTTTGACTCGACCAGGGTTTGAACCCGTGGATTCGAATACCACGATCTACCAAAACGGGAGACGAACGCTTAACTCATTTGGCTATCCCGTCTGGTCAAGCATCAAAGTAATCGGGTAGAGTGCTGGTTGGCTTCCCGTGCGGGAGGTCATGGGTTAGAAACCCGACTGAGTCAATTTAATAATCTTCCAAAGGACTGGTTTGCTCAGTTTCAGAATAATGTGACTGAGTGGGATATTGGGTCATATATGTAACATTACCATGAATGCGGACTGTGACAAGCAGGTACCCGTGCTGGTATGACCTTAGATCTTGCTAGAACGCAACGCAACGCGTCAACAAAGAACAAACCAATAAACAAACAAACATAGATTCAACGTGTATAGCAAATAGTACATGAAGCAGTGTGGAGGTGTGCGGGATGTGTGTTTTGGGGAGAGGGGTCGCGTTGGTGTGTGTGGGTGGGTGGGCGTGTCTGGACTAATTTACTCATCAGCTTTCGTTGTAATGGTTGGTTCGTCGTTGGTTGGTTGTTGGAGTGTTATGTTCTGGCAACATCTAAGGTCATATCAGGATGGGTACCGACTTCTGACTGCACACTCATGACCACTTTATAGTGCTGCCCCACCAGCACCATGACCCGATATCCCACTCAGTCACATTATCCTGACACTGAGCCAACCAGTCCTTTCCCTATCCTAATAATAATGCTGATCGCCTGGCTAGGAAGTGACAAGTATCAATTTTTAAGTCAATACCCATAGTGATATGATCTTACGTGTTGCTAGAACGCAAAACCCTAATTTACTAAGCAAAGCTGCCCGCAGGTGGCGTATGACAGGCATTATGTACACAGGTCAACTGTGTATTGCTCCCACCTGTTTGCAAGGCTGTAGGCATGTATGCACTACCTCTCCTCTCCCGCCTTCCCTCCGCTTCTCTCCCCCCCCCCCTCCCCCTTCCCTCCCCTCCCCTCCCCTTCCCTCCCTTTCCCTCTCTTTCCCTCTCCTTCCCTCTCCTTCCCTCCCCTTCCCCCCTTCCTCCCCTTCCCCCTTCCCTCCCTCCCTCCCCCCCCTCCCTCCCCCCTTCCCCTCCTCCCTTCCCCCCTTCCCTTCCCTCTCCTTCCCTCCCCTCCCCTTCCCCTGCCCTCCCCTCTCCTCCCCTGCCCTCCGCTCTACCCTGCCCTCCTCTCTCCCCTCCCCTCCCCTACCCCCCTCCTCCCTCCCATTCCCCCTTCTCGTTCCCCTCCCCTTCCCCTCCACTCCACCTCCCCCCCATCTCCCCCCTGCATCTCCATATCCCTCTCCTTCCCCCCTGCCCCTGCCCTTCTGCCCCTCCCCCTCCGCCCCCTCCCCTCCCCTACCCCCCTCCCTCCTCCCTCCCATTCCCCCTTCTCGTTCACCTCCCCTTCCCCCCTCCACTCCAGCTCCCCCTCCCCCCCCCCCCCTCCATCTCCCTCTCCTTCCCCCTCCCTCTCCTTCCCCCTCCCCCTCAGCCCCCTCCCCCTCATCCCCCTCCCCCTCAGCCCCCTCCGCTCCCCTCCACCTCCCCTCCCCCTCCCTCCCCTCCCCTACCCCCTCCCCCTCCCCTCCCCTACCCCTCCCCTCCCCTACCCTCCCCTCCCCTCCCCCTCCCCTCCCCCCCCTCCCCCCTCCCCTCCCCTCCCCTCCCCTCCCCTGCCGTTCCATGCCCCTCCCCTATCTCTGCCCCTCCCCTCCCCTGCCCCCCCCCCCCCTGCTTTCCCCTCTCTCTCCTATCCCGACCTAAAATCCATTCCACTCCCCACTCCCACCTCCTGCCCCCACCCCGTCCCAGGTGCTTCCCGCTCCCAATCATCCCCATAGGCTGGTGCCTGGATTGTGTGATGATCGGTCCCCATAGTCACTCACGGCGCATGGATCATATATAACGCCAGCACTTTTTTTCAACACAGTGCCAATGGGCCTGTTTCATCAAGCAATCCCCCACCTACCTCCACTGTGACCATTTCAAGAAGGCCCTCAAAGATAACATTGTTCTATTAGTGTGCGGTGCTCTTAAGTTCAATAAAATATGTAATAATGATGTATAATTTATTATGCAAGTATAAATAACGACACATATGATATATGGTGTATTTCCAGGTAGCTCGCTACTGCATAATGTATCCGGTGGTGTAATAGATAGATGCATTTCCTCCCCGTCGGAGCCAAAATATAGCAACACGGGGAGATGTGTAATGGAAGGTATCGTGTACAGTAAAACCTCTCTAACCCGCCACCTCCACAGATTGACCAATCCCCTATATCGATCATTATATTTCAGTCTCAAACGTTCGCCCATACAATACCATTTTAATGATAAAAAAAAAAAACTCCCTAAACCGACCACCTCCCTAAATTGACCATTTAAAGTCGGTCACATGGTCGGTCGATTTACAGAGATGTTATTGTAGTTGTTTGTGTTTAATTCCGCCATCTGAGGATCCTATTCGTTTCCAAATACTAGCCGAGTCAAACCAATGACTTATAAAATTGATACTCGATTAAGGGTGCTCGGCATTAATAGGATAGGACAAGGACTGGTTAGCAGAGCATCAGGATAATGTGACTGTGGGATATCGGGTCATGGTGCCAGTGTCCTGGTCTCTCAGTGGGGTAGCACTATAAAGTCACCATGATTGCTAACTGTCACAAGTCAGTACTTGTCCTGATATGACCGTCGATGTTGCTAGGACGTAAAACAGCAACATACAAACAAATAATGCCTCTTGGCATTAGCAAATCTGATGCATGTAGGCAAGTAGGCATTGCAATTTGTATAAATGTGGTGAGCTGTAGGGTCTGTATTGAGCCTGGAAAGTCTTGAAAATTCTTTAACTTCATTTGCCCCATTTCAAGGCCTGAATTTAAACCTATTTTGCATAATTAATTTTGAAAAGCTTTGAATTCCATTAAACTGTCTCCACTGATCTAAATTAGTCTGCAATCATCATTCGCCATTGTTAATTTTTTCCTGAAATCCAAATGAAAATAGTCTTGAATTCCTATTTTAAAAAATAGCCTTGAGATAGCCTTCAATTCCATATCTTCACATATGTACGGACACTTGAGCTGGTATCAGTTGCCGCATCTCAGGGCCTGTCGAGACTTGCTTGTGTCAGAGGCCGATGGGGCCTACGTCATGCCACAATAATGCAATAATAGCGCCCTACGTCACGTGACATCGGCGTCCAGGTGAGGTGACCTTTGTGTACCTGCGCACTACCGTCGCTGCCAGCTGACGTAACGCATTTAAAGTTGCACAGTCCGATACTTTTGAGTTTTTGATATTTTCTGTGATAAATACATTAAGCTAGTTGGTGTAATCTACTTTGCAATAGCTTGATGTAACTTTTATTTTAAATGGCTAACTTTGGAAATATTTTACATTAAAACATGCCAAATTAATTTTGGCAAGCACGCCAAAATTATGACACCATTAAGGCTACATTCCTTACACGCGGTATGCGGCATGCAAATGTGAATGCGAATGCGGCAAAAAATCGAAAAGCATCTAAGTCAATGGGGGTGATTCCATACGTCCGAATGCGAATGCGAATGCGATAACTGAATCGGTCCATGTAGCCATCGGTGCGGCATGCGAATGCTGCTGCGTTTGCCATAGGAAACAGTGTTAGAGAAACCTGACACTATGTGTGGGTGTGGGTGTGGGTGTGGGTGAAATGACCCAACCCATTCGCATGCCGCATGTCACATTTGCATACCGCGTGTAAGGAATCCTAGCTTAAGACTTGAGTCGTAACAATCTCTATTAAATTGACTTCTTACAACCCTTCTATGCAAAAATACAATGCTTAATAAGTGCACTGGTATCTAAGTTGAATATGCAGATTAAAATCTAGACGAGTGTTTTGATTTAGAAAATTTGATGTTTTCATCGCATTATGCTGCTTTAATACATAGTCTGGCCGTGGAATGGGGCCAGTGGAAGGAGGGGGGATGGGGGGGGGGGGTCGTATGAGTCAGAGAGGAGGGAACACCCGCCCCCTCCCCAACTACCACAGTGTGACAAATGACGTCATGACGTCATCTGACAAAACCAGGTCCCCCTACTCCGTCAGCACCACCTCCGCTCATTACGTTACCAGCTCTTTGGGAAATCCGTCAAGGCAACAACGTCAGCCTAGTAAATATAGACCCCTCCGCCAACACTCGACACCCTACATTCAACGCCTGCCATACGCACGATGTGGTGAACACATGGGAGGTGCTTTGTGCCTGGGGGAGGCAAAGGGACGGGTCAATCCAGGTCTCAGTTATATAGTATGTATACGTATATTTGCATCTACAAATGTACAAATATACATGTATAATATATATATATATATACATATATACACATGTGCACATATATAGGCTATATATATAGTCATATATATAGATATATGCTAATTTGCTATCATATAAATATACATAATATATACATATATACAGTATGCATATATATAATATATACATTATATACCTATATAAATATATGTATACATTATATATATATATACATATGTGTATATCACTGTATGTGTATATGTGTGTATATGTATGCGTATGTGTGCATATATATGTGCATGTAGGATATGTGATATATAACTCATTTTGCGAGTATAAAAATACAGAAGGGAATTGTTCTAATTATTGATAATTATTGATACTGCCGATTGTTATAATCCATAAAGCGCGCATTCCTTACATGCACTATGCGGCATGCGGTATGCGAATGGCATGATTCCTTACACACGGCATGTGGCATGCGGCACACGACTGGCTATATTTAAAAAATAAAAATAAACAAGTATACTCAATACTGCACTGTATGTGACCTAATATGGCATTTATATCTACGTACCTCTTGGTACCTCACGTGGGTGTTCCTACCTTTATAATTACCAAATTATAGATAAGTATTCATATTTTTGTGGCTATGGTAGCATTTTTACTAACCCGAACCCCACCACCACCACTAGCATATGTTTCCCCTCTGCACCCTTGAGTGTGACCGTTCCGTAATGCTCAGTTGCCTCTCCTCGTCTAAAACTAATGGACAAGTGCGACTGACGTTTCTATTCGCACACCGCGTGCTGCATACCGCATGCTGCACTGATAGCTACAGGGACCGATCGAGTTGACGCATTCGCATTCGCATTTGCATTCGCATTCGCATACCGCGTGTAAGGAATGTAGCCCATTGACTTCAAGGCGTTTCAATTTTTTGCCGCATTCGCATTCGCATGCCGCATGCTGCGTGTAAGGAATGCGCCCTTAAGACTCCAGACTTGAATGGTGGCGCCACCGGCGGGCCCCCTCTCCTCCAATGAGTGTCGATAAGTGTCAGTCGCACTGGAGGATTTTGATAAATTCATAAAGTGCTATATAATTATATTATTACGGGTTACTCTCATCTGCCCTTTCCTACCCTCTCCCCATTCACCCTCTTTGTTATTGATGGTTTATTTACCCTGTCCATAACATATCAGTTTACGATACAACTTGTTTTCAATGCTGAACAGCTTTTGGTAATTAATTTGTGACTTTTTATCTTGTACAGATAAAAGTGTATCTATCTATCTCAGAGCTACTAGGAGTAGGAGATTTCTTGTCCAAAATTACCATTCTTGATGAGTAACATGTCGACACACCGAAACCCTACCTAATGGCTACGTTTTCCTTCGGTTCCCGGTCGTGTCAAACCAATGACTTACAAAATTGGCACTTGTCATTTCGTAGCCAGACGCTCGGCATTATTAGGCTAGGACAAGGACTAGATGGCTCAGTATATGGATAATGTGACTGAGTGGGATATCAGGCAACCTGATCTCCGAGTGGGGCAGCACTATAAAATCACCATGAGTGTGCACTGTCAAAAGTCGGTACCGGTCCTGATGTGACCTTAAATGTTGCCAGGATGTAAAACTCCAACAACCAACTAACCGAAATGAAGTTAAGTAGAACAACAATGGATATACTTATCCAAACAAAAATCCGTTTCCGGCGTGTTCACCATTGGTTCCCCAAACCCGCATCTGACTGCATGTCGACGTCATCTAATGACGTGACGTCATGCACTGTATGCTAAACCTTTGCGTCAGTCCGTCAGGTGTATCACTTAATATGGTCAGCCCGGAGAAAATGTGGCACGAAGCCAGATAAGTTCATTGTGTGCACTGCTGCTGTTTGCTTACGTCTGGAAATGTGTTTGGATAAACCGTCAAAGTTTGTGCTGTTCATATAAATAGTCCCGCATGCTGTGTACATTATTATGTGTTTGTTTGTTTGGGGTTTGCATTCTGGCAACATCTATGATCATATCAGGATGGGTACCAACTTATGCCAGACAGTGCGGACTCAGGGTGACCCCACTGACAGAGAGACCAGGCCGCTGGCACCAAGCCCCGATTTCCCACTCAGTCACATTATCCTGATACTGAACTAACCAGTCTTATCCTAGTAATGCAGAGCGCCAGGCTAGGTGGTGACATATATACATTTCTGCTGGTCCCTGAAACTGAGACCCAGCACGCCGATTCGCAGCTTGAGTCGAATAGTCCTTTGCTATCTTATCAATTCCCGTTTGATGGGAAAGGGACTATTTAAGACAATGGATTCACTCTACTGGGGGGGGGGGGGGGGGGAGGGAGGGGAGTGTGGAACATGCCTGTAATTTGCTTTTACTGGTGTTTTAAATTCTAGCAACATCCTCAGGTCATATCATGGTATGTACCGATATGAGACAGTACGCACTCACGACAGAGATATAGTGTTGCCTAATTGGAATAACATGTTTCTTGCATCGTGAGCCAATATGTTACTCAATCACATATTATCAGAGCTTAGTAAAGCCGAGTGCCAAGCAAGCAAGCGACAGGCAGATCGTGTAAGTCTTAGGATTTGCCTGACTGGGATTCATCCTATCTTTTCTATGGTGGAAGACCAGAAGGGATGATGGCCGAATGAGTTGAGCCTCCGTCTTCCATTTTGATAGATCGTGGGATTCGAACCCAACAGGTTCGAACCCTGGTCGAGTCAAACCAATGACATAAAATTGATACTTGTCGCTTCCTAGCCATGCACTCGGCATTATTAGGATAGGTCATGACTGGTTGGCTCAGTGTCAGGATCATATGACTGAGTGGGATATTAGGTAATGGTGCTGGTGCTGGTGGCCTGGTATCCCAGTGGGACACCACTATAGAGTCTCCATGAGTGCGCACTGTCACAAGGCAGTAGCCGTCCTAAAATGACCTTAGATGTTGACAGGACGTAAAACTCCAACAACCAACCACATTTCCGCAGCGGAAGATGCTTGTTTCTGGCATGAACACCGGTTATGTATACCGTCTCGCCGAACTGTTTCGATTAACCGAGTTCTTTACGAGTTCTTTATGTTGGATTCTGCAGGTGAGTTGCCGTACTTGACTTTAGTCGCACGTTCTTTCTCCAAGGGCACTTGGTCGCCTGATATATGACACGTGGGTCTATTGCCGATAAGGTAAGGATGACCCTTTCTGTACAGGTGAACGGTTTGAATTGTCTATTCATGAGGGCGTTTTGTTAATATAATCTGGGACCTGCTTCTTTTGTGAACTTGTTTTATAAAGATCACGCGCGCTCTCTCCTTCCCCTCACTGCCTCGCCCTCTCCCCCTCTCTCCCTCTCTCCCTCCGTCTCTCTCTCCCCCTCTCACTCTCCCCCCCCCCCCCACTCTCTCCCCCTCTCACTCTCTCCCCCTCTCACTCTCTCCCCCTCTCACTCTCTCCCCCTCTCACTCTCTTCCCCTCTCACTCTCTCCCCCTCTCACTCTCTCCCCCTCTCACTCTCCCCCACTAACTCTCTCTCACCCTCTCTCACCCTCTCCCTCCCACTCTCCCTCCCACTCTCCCTCCCACTCTCCCTCTTCTCTCTCGCTCTCTCCCGCTTCCCCCTCCTCTCGCTCCCTCCTCCTTCGCTCCCTCCTCCTTCGCTCCCTCTCTGTCTCTCGCGCCCTCTCTCTCCCCCTCTCTCTCCCTCTCACTCTCTCCCTCTCCTCCCCCCCCCTCTCCCCCTCTCCCCTCCCCCCTCCCTTTCTCTCCCTCCCTCTCTCCCTCTCGATCCCTCTCCTCCCTCTCCTCCTCTCTCCCCTCTCCCTTCTCCATCTCTCCCCTCTCCCCCCTCCTCCCTCTCTCTCCCTGTCCCCCTCTTGCTCCCACTCCCTCTCCTATCTCCTCCCTCCTCCCTCTCACCTCTCTCCCTCCTCTCCTGCCCTCTCTCCCTCTCCTTCCTCTCCCTCTCCTTCCTCTCCTTCTCCTCTCTCCTCCCTCTCCTCCTCCCTCTCCTCCCTCTCCTCTCTTCCTGTCTCCCCTCACCTCCCTCTCCTCTCTTCCCCCCTCTCCCCTCTCTCCTTTCCTTCCTCTCCTCCCTCTCCTCCTCTCCTCTCCCTCTCCTTCCTCTCCTCCTCTCCTCCCTCTCCTCCCTCTCCTTCCTCTCCTCCCTCTCCTCTCTCAAACCACCCCTATATTGCCCACCACCCCTCTCTTGCACACCCATCCCTCTCTTTCCCTCTCTTCCGCCCTCCCTGTCCTTTCTCCCCATCAGCTCATCCCATATCCCAATCTCTCCAACTCTTTCCCTTGCTCTCTCCCTCTCTATCTCCGTGTCTATCTCCCTCTTTCACACAATTTCTCTCTCCATCTCTCTCACCATCTCTCTCACCATATCTCTCCATCTCCCATTCTATTTCTCTTCCTTTCTTGTATCCTCTCTGGCTTTCCTCTGCCCACCTCTCCCCGCCTCTCTCCGCTTCTCTCCGCCTCTCTCCGCCTCTTGCCCTCTGTCCGCCTCCTCCCAACCTTTTCGCCTCGCCATGCCTTAATCATATCGCTTGAATTTAAAAAAAAAGAAATCCAACAACAAAAAATAGGTTGCTGAATTCTAGAATCCGCTTCAATGAAGTTAACTACTTTCGGCGCGCCCGTCTCGAGTTCTCGCGTGTTGTCATATACTGGCTTGCGTTGTCTCGCGTTGTCTCGCGTTGTCCCGCTTGGAGCTGCCAGCCGACTTGTATGCCCATTGTTGATAACACAGGGCGCCACTCACGCGAGCGTTGCTTGGTGTACAAGGCCGATAGGTGCCGGCTCCAAACCGACTAGTAAACCCCAAAGATGAAATGATCAACAATGCAGCCATGTTATTATATGTAATCTGAGAGATCTATGTTATCTGCGAGCTATCGGTGTAACGCTGTGAGGCACAGAGTATGTTCATTTGGTTCTTTTCAGTTACCCCCGCCTCCCTCACCTCCCTCCCCCTAAAAAAAACACTGCTTACAAAAAAACACACCTTAAAAAAGACTAAAATAGTCTGCTAACTATTAGTATACCGAGTCCCTGCTCCTATAGTGTTGGCATTGTCGGTACTCACTGGGCTGGCAGTGCATGGCTTCACCGTTGTTTGCCCCCCTCCCCCTACCTCTACCCCCCCCCCCCAACTTCCATTTTTCGTTGATGCATTTCCCCCAATTGAGTCCTGACTAATGGTGTCTATTATTGTCACGCAGGACTCCGTCATTAGTTTAGTTGTAAGTGCTCCGGGTAGCGCTAATTGAAGCATGGCTGCAGTTAGTTTTTAACATGCACATTTTTATTTGTGATTGTTCATGACGATACTGCCGGGTCTCACGTTTTGTTGGGGTTTTATGTCCCTGCAACATCTAAAGTACCAGGACCGAATTGTGACAGTGCACACGCATGGTGACATTATAATGCTGCCCGACTGGGGAGACCAGACCACCATACTGACCAGACCACCTGATACTGAGCAAACCATTACTTGCCCTATCCTAGTAATGCTAAATGCTAGACTAGGTATCAATGAGTATCAATTTCGTACGTAATTGTATTGACTCGGCTGAGATTCAAACCCCCAACCTTCCGCATAGGTAGACAGTGCTCTTACTGATTGCGTCACCGTGTCTGGTCATCACACTGATGTGATGTAGTTTTGGTATAAATGGGCTCACAGGTCTCTGCACCAAATGCATGTGTAAGGATTATTGACATCGACATGTGTAATTCACAGAGGTAGCAGTCGTCTAAGGATTTTGAAACCCTAGTAGCTTACTATCTAACTCTAAGCATTACATGGAAATTCCTTCTACAAGAATAACTCCCAATAAGTAAGTGTAAACATGTATCATGTGACAGAGCACGCAGCAAAGAAACATCATCCAGACCTAACTTGCGTGATCTTGCTGGAGTGATTGATGAAACTATATTATTCCATGACACAATAAAACTACAACATTTGGACTGAGTACAATTCTTTGGCTGGCCATAATGACCCACCGTCTTCTATTGAGCAGAACCCAGCAGCAGCAGCGAACCGGTCTACCGGCAGCCAGGCCCCTCCATTACACACTCCTTCATGCAGACCCATCCACCCCCATGCTGCTCAAGCTACCCTCCACCATGTTGTATACCAACTAGCACCATGCCGGTTACATACCAACCCCACATCACTAATCCCATTCTAATTCAATATATGTTTAAAAGGTCTTTTATTCCCCCTAATTTTCCTATGTAATATGTGACCTATATCGTATATCTTCATCCAAATAAAGAGGCTTTCCACTCACATCTTTTATCCGCTTTTAAGGATTCTACAAAGTGTCCTGGAGTGTGATGTGTGAGTGACACATATGGGGAGTACTGTGATGCCGTATTCAGGACAACATAGGTCTGAGTGCCGAGGTGTCCATTGAAGACAGGTACCATTCTGTTGAACACTGATTTGTTGCAGAATGCAAGTATTCATTAAAAGCTACATAGTCCGATGAAAGCATCACATTTAAAAGATCAAAACACTTATCTAGATTTCATTCTACATACCTGACTTAGGTAAAGGTGCCCTTATCGAACATGTATTGCTGAATAGCAGGATTTAATAGAACATGTTCCTACTGTAGCCTTATGGTGTCTGAATTTAGATGTGCAAAATTAATTTAGCATGTTTTCACTTCCAATATCTCTGAAGTTACTCATTTATAATAAAACTTACTTCAGATTGAAGTAAGGTAGATTTAAGCGATCAATCTTAATATATCTATATCAAATCCAGTAAAACCTCTCTAAATCGACCGACCATGGGACCGACTTTAAATGGTCTATTTAGGGAAGTGGTCAGCTTAGGGAGTGTTTTAAAATCATTACAATGGTAATGTATGG
This sequence comes from Branchipolynoe longqiensis, assembly GCA_030323885.1. Classification (NCBI taxonomy): domain Eukaryota; kingdom Metazoa; phylum Annelida; class Polychaeta; order Phyllodocida; family Polynoidae; genus Branchipolynoe; species Branchipolynoe longqiensis. Next base: position 127,266,624 of record CM059187.1, read on the forward strand.
GCGATCGTTTGGGACCCAAATAAAGCGATCAATATAGGGGAATGGTTGATCTGCCGAGGTGGTCGGTTAGAGAGGTTTTACTATAAATAGTATAATGGCATGAACTCAAAACCATCGGACTATGCAACTTCAAGTGAGCTTCTAGGTACATACGCGTCCACCTGTGTACACAATACGTGTGAAATGGGTTAATTTAGATGGCGCTCAGCCATGGCCTCTTTGTGGATATTTGGCTCGCAGGGGAGTGGACTCTTTATTTCCTTCATATCGGATACATTTAATTGGTTATTGCCAAGCCAATTTAGTTATTCATAAAGTGGCCATTTCCCTAATGACGATGGACACATTTCAGGTGTGATGAGCGCTGACATTGCTTATTATGTGAAATAGATTTCCGCCTCTCACTCTCTCACTCTCACTCACTCACTGTCACTCTCTCTCACTCTCTCAGTCTCACACTCTCTCACTCTCTCTCACCCACTCTCTCTCTCCCCCCGCTCTCTCTCTTTAGCTCTCTCTCTTTGGTACTCACTTGCCAATCTGGACCGCACTTCGTCCACACCTCTCTCTATCTCCTCTCCGCTGGCCTTGCTCCTCCTTGGTATTGTCTGAAAAGTGTTCCAGGAGGAGGAGCCCAGCAGCATTTCACTTTCTACTCTTACTCTGTCTGTGTCTTTGGCTCACCGGCTGGTCACCATTGAGCAAATAGACATGGTCCTTTGACTCAACTCTCCTCATTTCTCTTTCGTAAACTCTACTTTTTTTTTCTCCCAGGCATACTTGTCCCGCTGACCAAGGGAGTTGTGTGCTTGGGTAGGGCCCTTTACCTTTATGGGTCTCTCGCTTTGTTCTTCTTGCTGGAACCGCTGGACCCATCTTTACCCGCCCTTCCTCGGAAACCCTTGCCGCTGTCTGCTGGATACAAGTGCTACGCTACCTCTGGACCGGAGTGATTCTGGACCGCCCCAACAACTCGTTGTTTAATCATTGCAAAGACAACCGTCCCACCAGAAGATTATTCTTCAACCAAAGATTGGGCCAATTTATCGGAGCCTGTCTATAATGTTGCAGTTCTGCAACCGGTAACCATCGTAAGGTTACAAACACCTCAGTATCTATCTATCTTTGGCACTCTTTCTTTCTCTATTGCTCTCCACCTTTCTTGTGCTCTCCCTGATTCTCTCTCTTGCTCTCTCTCTTGCTCTCTCCACTGCTCTCTCCCCTGTTGCTATGGTGACGGGAGATTGTCACAGTGGCCTACCTACTTACTTGTAGCTGGGTTGTGGTTAGGGGTTCTGTGAGTTTTATTTATTCACTCACAGTGGGCTGACACGCTTAAGAGGTTTTTTTTCAGTTTGAACATGATGAGCAAGTATTTCTTTATTGATTTCTATGCAAAATAGTAGCCGTCTGCTTAGGTTTTTCCACGAGATGACAGATATACAAGTCACGTGACAGTCACATGGCTGGTCAACGTGTTTATAAATAAGCAGTCACTAATCAGTCACTAATCAGTAAATAATTTGGCTGGGAGCTGGATTTGCGATCGCCAGTCAACTCCAGTCAAGTCAGATTGTGACATACGAGACGACCTTTAGATAACAAGTACGATGTGATTTGTGTCTGTGGTGAGGAGGGGGTAATTTATGGTCATAATAGTAATAGTTGTTAACCCAAACTCAATTAACTCGCTAATAAAATCGCGAGCCATCTATTTTGTTCAAGTGTAAGATTTACAAAAAGAAGATATTCGTGAACTCTAACACAAACAAAAATTATATTCGTAAATCCTAACAAACAAAAATTATATTCGTGAACCCTAAAAAACTAGAATGATATTTGTGAACCCTAAACAAATTAAATAATATTCGTGAAACCTAAAAAGAATATATATATTCGTCAACCCTGAAAAAAATTCAGATTATGTTCATGAACCTAACAAAAACTAAAATTATATTCGTGAACCCTAAACAAAACCAAATTGTATTCATGAACCCTAAAACACTAATTATATTCGTGAACTATTAAAAAAACTTAACAAAAACTAAAAATGATATTCGTCAGCACGGCCTTCTGCCCCCCCCCCCCCCCCCCCCCCCCGCACCCATAGACACAAAAAAAGAAAATGGAACGCACGCCCGAGCACCTCCCCCCCCCCCCCCCTCTCCCAACTCCCCGTCACCCACCGCCCCAGACACCCCCCCCCCCCCCTCCTCCCCGCTGCGGACTGTGGCGCCTACACCGATGATTCACATTCACAGATAATTGCCCTTCCGCAGCGAGCCGCTCCGAGTAGCTCTATAAAGCGTGCTCAGGAGCTCGTTCCGCCCTCCTCCCGAGGAACATAAAATACGCCGGTTTTCAAGGGCTGTGAAGCCTACGGGATCGGACTCAGGGCTGGGGGGGGGGGGATAGTGGGGGGGGGGGGGTGAATTTCCCTAGGTCCATGAGGTGCCGCCCCCCTCCACGACCCCGGTGAACCCGCGAGCCTACTCTGACGTCACACCATGCCTACACATAGAAATTTTCCCAAAATAACCCCCCTCCCCCCCAAAATAATATGATTATAACAGCACCAGCGAATATAGATATAGAATATAGATATACAAGATAGAGCGAGAAGAGTGTGTGTGGGTGGAGGGCGGGGGGCGGTGAGAGGTATTATATATAACTGCATGCTGAGTGTTATTACATAACGGCAAGCAGTGGGTCACCTTTATGGGGGGGGGGGGTGCATAGTTTATAATGTATCCGTACAATTCGACAGATTCCCGCCCCTCGTGGCTGTGAACTGTACCGAGCACAGCCCCCTGACCCCCGAGTAGTTTTAGCCCGTGGCATTGATGGATTGTACCCTAGTGACCGACGGGGCGCCAGTTTCCAGGGGTCTGGGTGTCCTTTAGAAAAACATCAGTATGCATTGTAGGCGGGCTTAGGCTTGAGTGTGGCCGGTCCTCCCCCCCCCCCCCCCCCCCCCTCATCTTTTTCGCTTTTTTATTTTTTATTTATTTGTTGCTCTTTTTTTTTTATTGGGGGGGTTATTTTTTGTTCTCGCTTTTGTTGCTTTTCATTTGTTGTTGCATTTTTTTTTTTTTTTTTCCCCCTCCCTTTTTTTTTTGGGTGGCTTTTTTTTTCAAAGGCCGTTAAATCCCCGTGACTGCCACTGCGCGCCACCTAGTGAATATATCACACACTACTACACTAGGGCTCGGTGCGGCCATGCAGCTGCCTGCAAAAGGGTGTCAGCGCCATTGGGAAGGGAAAGAGGCGCCGGCGCCCATATACAGAGGATGAGACGAGGGGGAGGGTGAGAGGTGGAGGTGGGGGGGGGGGGAGGTGCGCCCTGAGCGATAATAGAGTGAATGACTATGGTCGGTTGTCATTTCCTTGAAGGCAATTACTCAAAAAGGGCGCAAAACAGTAAAACTGTGCCATTTTCTTCCAACTGTGCCCGGCTTGCACCCATCACATATACGCGCCAAAATCCAATAGAAAATGCATTGCTTCTGGTTATTGTGCTGACCGTGAAACTTAATTCCAGTTGATATTTTTTGGTATTGCACTAGCCGCTGAAGGTCCTGTTGTTGCGACCAGACGGGATGCCCGAATGAGTTGAGCGCCCCTCTCCCATTTGGGCGATCATGGGATTTGAACCCCACGGGTTCAAACCCTGGTCGAGTCAAACAAATGACTTATAAATTTATACTTGTCGCTTCCTAGCCAGGCGCTCTGCATTATTAGGGTATGGCAATGAGTGGTTGGCTCAGTGTCAGGATAATGTGACTGAGTGGGATATCGGGTCATGGTGATGGCGGCCTTGTCTCCCAGTGGGGCGGCACTATAAAAGTTGTCATGAGTACACACTGTCACAAGTCAGTGCCCACCCTGAAACGCTAACAACCAACCAATCCTGTTGTTAATGAAGTGTGTTCTTTGCTGGTTTGCATGTGTCGCTCACCCTGCATCCCTGACCGATGTGGAGGGCTTCCTATTGCGAGTGAAGCCTGAGAAAGGAGTGGCAGCACACCAATCCTCTCGGAATACCGACGCTAATGATTCATAGTAAATGTGACGACGCTCAGAGATTACTGCACCCGTATCGGGGTTTTAAAAACCAGTCTTTACCTAAGAGCCCCGCCCCTTCACTGTTTTTAGTCCCTACTCACATGACTCTCTCCTCCTGTATGGTCCCACTCATAGTCATTTTACTACAGCTTCCTTCCTCCTCCCCGTTGCTCCAAATTCTTCCCCATCCCCATTCACCTTCTGCCTAGCTCCTACCTCCTTCATCCTGCCCTCTCCTCTATTCTCCCCTCTCTATTCTCCTCTGCCATTCAATCTCCCCTCTCCTCTCCACCCATCCCCTCTCCTCTCTCATTCACTCTCTCCTATCTCATTCACTCTCTCCTCTCTCATTCACTCTCCCCTCTCCCGCTCTCATCTTTCATTCACTCTCTCCTCTCTCATTCACTCTCTCCTCTCTTTCACTCTCTCCTCTATCATTCACTCCCTCCTCTCTCATTCACTCTCTACTCTCTCATTCACTATCTCCTCTGTCATTCACTCTCTCCTCTCTCATTCACTCTCTCCTCTCTCATTCACTCTCTCCTCTCTCATTCACTCTCTCTCATTCACGCTCTCCTCTCTCATTCACTCTCTCCTCTCTCATTCACTCTCTACTCTCTCATTCACTGTCTACTCTCTCATTCACTCTCTACTCTCTCATTCACTCTCTCCTCTCTCATTCACTCTCATCTATCATTCACTCCTCCCCTCTCTCATTCACCCTCTCCTCTCTCATTCACTCTGTCCTCTCTCATTCTCAATTTTAAAGAAGAATACATTCAACATTATACTAACTTTACACCATGTGCTGTGGCCACTGCTGCCAAAATAACCTTAAATGATCACCAAACAATCCACTTTCTTTAGTTTGGATCTGATACTGTAATATTTATTCGGGTTTCTGTGGGTGGGTGGGTAGGTGGGAGTATAGATGGGTGGGTGTATGGGCGTGATGGTGTGTAAAGTTCACACCGAGGCGTGTGAAGACCGGACGTTGGCGGCTGGGGAAGTCCGCCGTCAAGCGTCTGAGGGCGGCGGCACATATCATGCCCCGGTCACATACACGTTAGTGAACGTAGGTGAACGTGGTGGAGGCTAATCTGGGTCAAACATGTTGTAAGTATGTAAAACTACGTTGAAATACGCAGGTTTTGGTACGGATAAATATGTTACGGTATGGATAAATATGTTACAGTACGGCTAAATACGTTACGGTGTCGATAAATACCTTACAGTACGGATGCCGGTATATTCAACTACGTTCAACTATGTTCAACTACGTTCAACTACATTTAACTATGTTCAACTATGTTCAACTATGGTAGCCGCCACTATGTTCACCTACATCCACTAATGGCCATGTGACCAAGGCTTTGTTCAAGTAGGCTAGAGAACGCTAGAGTACACTAGAGAATGCTAGAGTACGTTACCATCACGGATGCAAATTAATCCCCGAATGTAGCGCTCTTTTGAACATGTCCACAGATTAAATCGGAACTCACAGTCTACCCACGTTATTACCAAGAAGAAGTATGGATGCCAGTACGTTCAACTGTGTTCAACTATGTTAGCCTCCACTACACTCAACTACGTCCACTAACGGCTATGTGCCCGGGCCTTAAGTATTATCACACTGAGCTGGCCCCGACTGACGCACACCTTACACTGTCACCTTGTCACGGGAGAGCTAGAACCGTGTAGAGAGTGGGTTAGGTAAGGTTGTGTTGATGCCATCTATTTCCCACTACACCTACCCACCAAGTCCTGATATGACATTAGATGTTATCAGGACGTAAAACTCCAAACCAACCAAGCTACCCATCAGCACACCATGGCCTTGACCATGACCCTGATCCCCATCCTCATGGTTATGCTCATCTTTGCTCTCCTCATCACCTACACCCTCACCTACACCCTCACCCTCACCCTCACCCACACCCACAACTATGCCTTCACTCTCACCCTTACCCTCACCCTCATTTACATCATCGCCAACAAATGTACTTGCACTCGTGCCCTCAATCCTACACCACACCAACCTCAACCTCAACCTCAACCACCCTCACCCCTACCCTTGGTCTGACCCACATCCCTCTCCACCAGCACCAACCACACCATCATCCCAACCCCAGTGTCCACCATCACACCCACACCCACACCCACTCACCCAGACCTGGACCGTCACCCTCCTCATCCACACCATCAACCTAGCCCCCCCCCCCCCCCTAGCCCCTACCCCTCCCCACAACCACTCACCCTCACATGCGCTCTGGTCCACTAGCTCATTCATCACTCACCCCCCCCCCCCCACACACACACACTCACACAATCACACACCCACACACAGCCACACACAGCCACACCAGCCCCAACCACACACACACACACACAGCCACAGCCACACAGCCACACCCGCCCCAACCACACACCCGCCGGCCCACTCCACACCACTCCCAATAGGCGCGGCTGCAGCCTTGCTTGGGCCTGGGTTGTTAGCGCTGGGAAATGATAGGGTATTAAGTGCTGGATCACCCCGGCCATCTGCCACCCTCCTGGAGAGAAGGTGCTATGCAAGTACAGAACCCTGCATGCCCCACACCCTCCCCACCCTACTCCCCGCGCGTGGCCATTTTTAATTGTAACAGGTCCGCGCTGAATGCGCCTTTGAGCCCCAGTCACACTACAGCTTGCAACCACTTTGTGACGACGCTGCGACGATTTTTGCGACGACTTTGCGACCATTATGTGATCACTTTGCGACGACTTAGCGATTACTTTGTGACCACTTCGTGGGTTCTTTGGTCCAAAGTGGTCGCAGTCATCGGCAACCTCCTTATGACCAAAGCAATGGTCGCCGACCTCTGGGTGACCATTTTGGTCGGAAGGAGAATTTTAGTGTAGCAGCTGCAACCTCATTGCGATCATAATGGCCACATTGAGGTCGGTGACAACTGCGGACTATTTTGCGACCATTTGCAACGTCTTTGCGATCAAACCCTTTTTTGTTGTTGCAACGAGGTTGCAAACGGTCGCAAGCGGTCATAAGCAGTTGCAAGCAGTCGCAAGCAGTCGCAAGCTGTAGTGTGGCTGGGGTATTATGGGGACGGGACACACGCCGGTGAACGTTGTGGCGCCTCGCGAGTCGCCGTAAAAGATATGCAAATCGCTCTGCAAGTTATGCAAATCGCTATGCAATACTGGCACGCGTGTAATCGCGTATCATAGTGGAGAATCAGAGCACTAATATTGCTAATGGTTGCCCGGCAACATTTGAGTCAAATGTTTTTATATCTTATAGTAATATATATCATACAAAGGTCAACAAACACTCATTTTTCTTTTGAGTGACAGATCCATGAAGTAGTCTGCCAGAGCAAGTGTTTGAAGCACCAAAAGTAGAAACATTAGATGTTGCTAGGACATGAGGCACCAGCAAAGCAATGAAACAAACACCGTACAGGTTGTAATCCCTGGAGCAAGAAGAGGAGCCTTATTTTGAGTTCACCTACTGTGGGATTATTTATTTTCCTTGTGCGATGGTGCGGACAATAACTGGTGTTACTGACAAACCAGTTAGGTGTTTTGTTTGCAGCGGCTCCTGTTCAAAGGTCCCTTGTGGGGTGGGGGGGGGGGGGTGGAGAAGGGGAGTGGTTGGAGAAGGTGTGTGTGGTGGTAATAGTTGTGAATCTACAGGAACTAAGCAATCTTTATGGAGCAGGAAAGCCTCCTGAATCTATTTCGAAGACATCTGCTGGACGCACCGCTTGCACTCAGCTTCGGACTGCACTGCTTGCACTCAGCTTCGGACTGCACTGCTTGCACTCAGCTTCGGACTGCACTGCTTGCGCTCAGCTTCGGACTGCACTGCTTGCACTCAGCTTCCCACTGCACTGATTGCACTCAGCTTCCCACTGCACTGATTGCACTCAGCTTCTGACAGCACTGCTTGCACTCAGCTTCCCACCGCACTGTTTGTGGTCAGCTTCCCACTGCACTGATTGCACTTAGCTTCCGACAGCACTGCTTGCACTCAGCTTCCGACAGCACTGCTGGCACTCAGCTTCCGACAGCACTGCTTGCAATCAGCTTCCGACTGCACTGCTTGCACTCAGCTTCCCACTGCACTGATTGCATGTAGCTTCTGACTGCACTGCTTGCACTCAGCTTCCGACCGCACTGCTTGCACTCAGCTTCCCACTGCACTGCTTGCACTCAGCTTCCCACTGCACTGCTTGCACTCAGCTTCCGACCGCACTGCTTGCACTCAGCTTCCCACTGCACTGCTTGCACTCAACTTCCCACTGCACTGCTTGTGGTCAGCTTCCCACTGCACTGATTGCACTCAGCTTCCGACAGCACTGCTTGCACTCAGCTTCCGACAGCACTGCTGGCACTCAGCTTCCGACAGCACTGCTGGCACTCAGCTTCCGACAGCACTGCTGGCACTCAGCTTCCGACAGCACTGCTTGCACTCAGCTTCCGACTGCACTGCTTGCACTCAGCTTCCGACTGAACTGCTTGCACTCAGCTTCCGACTGCACTGCTTGCACTCAGCTTCCAACAGCAGAGATATTATACCAAGTTTCCCTCCGCACTTTTTCTCTTTCTCCTGTGCTTTCTCTCATCTTCCTTGACTCTTCATTTCCACACTTCCACAACCAGGCCAACTTCCGGTTGGTGTATGATGCGGGCCATCTTGATCTGTGTATCGCTAAGGTTGTAGGCTGATTGGTGTGGCCTGGGACTGTTTGCAGGATGAATGAGTGATGCTTGACAAAGACAGGGACATTATAGTGCATGAGTGAATGATACTTGATGTTGACAAGGACAGCATGGTGCTGCAGTAACTGATTGTTGGCTGATGGTTGGCATAGGCAGGGGATGTTTGTTTGTTGTGGATATACGTCCTATCAAAACTTAAGGGTACCGAGTTGTGACAGAGCGCACTCATGGTTACTTTATTTTGTTGCCCCACTGTGAGACTGGGTCACTGGCACCATAACCCAATAAATAGCTCGCATTATCCTGGTACTGAGCAAACCAATCCTTGCCCTATAGGGGCAGCTAGCGAGAAACATCAGTTTTGCAAGTCATTGGTTTGACTCGGGCGGGATTCGAAACCATGTCCTCCCGCACCAAAAGCAAATCAGCGCTCTAACAGATTTCGTCCAGGTCCTGACCAGTATATGTCTGAAGGTTGCTTGGTGTGGGCGGGAACTGTTTAGTGTATGCCCTTGTGGTAGTTGACATGGGCTGCGCGAGTATTTGGTTTATGTCTGTACGCTACTTGGTGTGAACTGGAGGTACATTTGCATGACAGACCGCTGGTTAGCGTGTGTTGATACTGATTTGTGCGTCACTGAGTGACGGTTGCCGTGAGCTGTGGCTATTTAGTGTATGACTGAGTAGTGTTTACAGTGGTTAGGGAATGTCGGTGTGGTAGCATTGTGATAGTGGGTGTACAGCTGTATTGAATGCGGCTGGACGCGGTTTTGTGACCGGTGTCACAGTTTGAAAGGGTACCCGGTTTAAAACATGTTTGTTTTTTTTTGCAATGTGCATGCGTCAAATTCGAATGGCATGGCGGAAGTCTTGTATGAATTTCTGGCTTGCTTCTCTCTGTAGAAGAGCTCAAGCAAAGATTCCTTCGGGATTCGTTGTAGTAAATATGTTATGCTTGATAGTATATATTATCCTCTGTACTAACAAGTTAACAAGCAATTAACAAGTTATTAAACATGGGTACAATCTCAATCAGGCAGAAATGCATGCTCATGCGCATTGAGACAAAACCCGTTTTAAACCGGGTACCCTTTTAAACTGCGACACCGGCCGTGAGCTGCTCTGTGCGAGGAACGGAGCAGCTCTGAGCTGCGGGGCGAATGCGGGGAATTAATTGCTCGGGGAGGCAATGGGAAGTGTTGGGTGGGTATGGGGAATTTTCAAAGGGAGATGGGGGGATGATAAGAGAACTGTCCGTGAAGGGCAGGGGAGGGGAACTGCCCCAGGATGGTAGGGGAGATGTGAGGTGAAGGGGGGGGGGGGCGGGGAAACCAGGAACCCCCCCTGGGTGCGCCCCTGGATTAAGTACGAATTTTAATCCATACAAAGTTCAGACCTCGCCACACAATTTCATGATGGCAATCGGTATTTTTCACCCGTAAACTCCTGATTGAATCTCTATCCACATAATAAAGTCATATACATATTGTCACTGGGATTGCACATAAAAATATAGTTAATACAAATACATAACTCTAGAACTCAAACATTATATACAAACAAACTACATACAATTCACAGACAACATTCACCACTATGGGACATTGCGGCAGCTGGATGCGAACAGCAGCTGCATGACTGTGGCTGCTGATTCTGCCAGTCTTGGCGTCCCATCTAAGCAGTGTTATTTAATAAATTAAACTAAAAATCTGTATTAAAATGGAGTAGGCTATGCCATATCACTAAAAATAACACCAACATCTGTGTATGGATATAGCGATAGAGCGAATGGTAGACAGGAAGTGTGAACACTTATTCTGTCTCTCTTTTTTTTTTTTTTGGTACATTAGTTGTCCCAAGCAGGGGAACATCCAGTCCACTCCACGTTCCCCACTCCTCTGCTGGTCGATAGAAACCCAAGCTTACACTTTTACCGACCCAAGGGATTTTTAACCTCCCACACCACTAGACATGGTATGAGAGCAACCGGCCTTTGATGGCGCTGTAAGTTATACACAGCGGTGGAAATCCAAATTGGCAGAGCTGGGGGCACGGGGAATCGAACCGCCGACCCTCAGATTAGGAGTCTGACCTAGAAAAAAGTCAGGATGGTAGAGGAGATGTGAGGGGAGGGGGAACTGTTCAGTGAGGGGAGGGGAAGGGGAACTGTTCAGTGAGGGAGGGTAACTGTTCAGTGAGGGGAGGAGAGGGGAGGGGGAACTGTTCAGTAAGGGGACGGGGAACTGTTCAGTGAGGGAAAGGGGGAACTGTTCAGTGAGGGGAAGGGGAACTGTTCGGTGAATGGAGGGGAACTGTTCAGTTAGGGGAGGAGAGGGGAGGAGGAACTGTTCTGTAAAGGAACAGGGGAACTGTTCAGTGAGGGACTGGGGGAACTGTTCAGTGAGGGGATGGGTGTGGAGGGAAGGGGGAACTGTTCGGTGAGAGGGGAGGGACTCTTCGGTGAGGGGAGGGGGAAACTGTTCGGTGAGAGGAGGGGGAACTGCTCAATGGGGGAGGAAAGAGGGGACGGATCGGGAAGGAAGGGGAACTGCTCGGGGTGGAAGGGGAGCGGCTCGGGGTGTGTGAAGAGCAGCTCAGCAGTAGTGAAGCACTCTCCATGGGAGGACAGCCGCTCGGCGAGGGAGGGGGCACGCCGCTCCCCGGAGACCCGTCCTTTTTCTCTGCGTGCCGCTGATGCCCCGCGGGTATCATCCCGTGGTACCCCCGGTGGTGCACTAACACTGCCCCGACCGTCCTCCCCGAACTAGTCTAGACGCTGGCCCGGGCTTTAGTGGCCGTGATGGAAAGGGGCATAACACAGGAACACGCCTCGTGATCGGTGTGCAACCAATTCCCAGTGTATATAATATTGTCGAAGATTGGAGGGTCGTCTAGCCAGGGGTTAGTGGTGGTGGTGTTGGTGGTAGTGATGATGGTGGTGGTAGTGGTGGTGGTAGTGGTGGTAGTGGTGGTAGTGGTGGTGGTGATGATGAACCTCGATTTATTATTTATATATAAAACAGACCGCTGTCAATAATCACGTCACTACCTCTACCCCTACATCTACCCCTACCTCTACCCCTACCCCTACCCACACCTCTACCCCTACCTCAACCCCATACCTCTACCCCTACCCCTACATCTACCCTTACCCCTACACCTACAACTACATCTACTCCTCATCCCACCAACGCCCGCTGGCGCGCATAGCCATCGCGCATTCACTGTCATATGCATGCCTGCCCTTCCCACACTACAACCTCCATTCCCTCTTCGATCGCCTCTATGTACTCACCCCCACCCTCACCCACCGACACACCCGTCTCCCCAACCCTCGCCTCGCAATCAACCAAGTTGACTTGTCGTGTCGATGCTGGCCTGCCGACCCCGCCCTTCCTCTCCCTCCCTCTCCCTCCCTCCCTCTCTCTCCCTCTCCCTCCCTCTCCCTCCCCTCCCGTCCCCTCCCCTCCGCTCCACTCCCCGCCCCTCCCCTCCACCTCCGCTCCACTCCCCGCCCCTCCCCTCCCCCCCCCCTCCCCCCGTCCCCTCCCCTCCGTCCCCTCCCCCTCCCCCCCCTCCCCTCCCCTCCCTCCCCTCCCCTCCCCTCCCCCTCCCCTCCCCTCCCCTCCCCTCCCCTGCCTTGCCTCCCCTGCCCTCCCCGCCCCTGCCCTCCCCGCCCCTGCCCTCCCCTCCCCTTCCCCCCCTTCCCCTTCCCCTTCCTTCCCTTCCTCCCCGTCCCTTCCCCTCCCCCTCCCCCTCGCCTTCCCCCCTCCCACTCCCCCTCCCCTTCCTCCCTCCCCCTCCCCCTCCCCCCCTCCCCCTCCCCCTCCCCCTCCCCCTCCCCTTCCACCCCGCCCCAGGCCATGTTCAGCGCTGTGTGAATTGTCTGCGAACAGTTTTTATCATTAATTCACATTAGCAGCTCCCCCTGGTGCTCGCAGCCGAGCGCACTTTCCGACAGACAGCCGTATGGGCCGGGGGAGGGGCGGGGGCGGATTAGCAATCCCTTCCTGCTCCACGGACTCCAAATCACCCACATCAGTTATATCCTACACCCACTCTGTTCTAAACTGGTTTTACTCATCGGTGATTTGATTTGATTTGAGTTAGTTTTTTTGAGGTTACATTGGTTGATTAAGTAAGACAAATTGCAATCGCAGACAGCTGGTCTTCCTCATTGCATAGCGTTAATCTAGGTAGTGAGAAGTATCCATTTGTAAGTCATTGATTTTACTCAGCTAGGGTTCAAACCCGTCCAACAACCTGCCACATGGAAAACGGGCCTTCAACACATTCGATCGGAGTTTGTCCTACAGAACAAAGTATTGATGTATTTTAATTTGGGTTCCACGAAATAACTGGTTCAAATTTGCTACGGAAAGATCCCTTTGGGTGAGATTAATTTTTATTTTAACCTGGGATGTGTGTGTTTATTGTTGGCCGCCCGTTTGGCTTTGTCAGGGAGTCTTGTGTCCTAAATTCATAGCAAATGATCAGCCACATCTGTCTGAGGTAAAGTCATACATCAGGTATGTGTATACTTTACAAGTGTGAATATAATTTAAAGGCATGGGTATAATTTGATAAGTAAAAGCATGGATGCAGTGCATGGTTGTTGCCATAAGAGAAGATCTATGAAAGCGTCACGACGGCGATACGATACCACCACTAATAGTAATACCGCCACCACCAACACCACCATTACCATCACTACTACCACCACAACAACCACCACCACCACCACCACCGCCACCATTACCACCACCACCGCCACCACTACCACCACCACCACCACCACTACCACCACCACCATTACCACCACTACTACCACCACAACCACCACCACTGCCACTACCACCACTACCACCACCACCACCACCATTACCATCACTACTACCACCACCACCACTACCACCACCACCATTACCACCACTACTACCACCACAATGATCACCACCACCACCACCACCACTACCAGTAGTACCACCACCACCACCATCAACACCACCACCACCACCACCACCATCACCACCACTATCACAACTACCATCACTACTACCACCACCACCACTACCACCACCACTACCACATCCACTACCATAACCACCACCACTACCACAGCCACTACCACAACCACTACCACCACCACAACCACTACCACCACCACCACTACCACAGCCACTACCACAATGACTCCCACCACCACCACCACTACCACTACCACCACCACTACCAGAACCACCACCACAACCACCACCACTACCACAACCACTACCCCCACCACTACCACCCCCACAACCACTACCACCACTACCACCACCACCACTACCACAGACACTACCACAATGACTACCACCAGCACCACCACCACTACCACCACCACTACCACTACCACCACTACCACCACCACCACTACCACCACCACATACCCCACCACTACCACCCCCACTACACACTACCACCACCACTACCACCACCACCACCACTACCACCACCACACACCATCCACCACCACTCACCCACAACCACTACCACACCACTACCACTACCACAACCACTACCACGAGCACGACCACAACCACTACCACAACCACTCCCACCATCACCACCACCACTACCATCACTACCACCACCACCATCACTACCACCACCACCACTACCACCATCACTAACACCATCACCACCACTACCACCACCACAACCACCACTACTACCACCACCACTACTACCACCACTACTACCACCACCACTACCACCACCACTACCACCACCACCACCACTACCACAGCCACTACCACAACCACTACCACCACCACCACCACCACTACCACAACCACCACCACGGCCACCACCGCCACCATCACCGTCACCAGCACGAACACAACACCAAGGCGGTGTGAATTTGTGATGTAACTGTAAGCTGCATGGGTGCAGGCTGTGTAGGTTGATAGGCGTGTCTGCACCCTTGAGAGTCAGGTCGGCACAATCGGGCTATATCCGGCTGGAACATATATCATAGATAAACGGGTTAATGGCCTTGTAAAGGATAGTCGGGAAGCGGGACTTAGCTCAGACGGTAGAGTGTCCAGCTGTATAGACCTATTTCATATGACGTCAGCATATGTATTTCGGTCAGTGAGCGCGCTGTTTGGCTACAGGACGACGACACGCTGTCACACTGCAAATCCAATGGCAATGAGCAATCTTCATAGAGAAAAAGTGAAATATCTCTAAAGCCACACCACCTAGAAACAAACTGCTTTGAACACATATAGAAAACATTTTCAACTATGAGATTATATTAAATTTATAAGGTTAGGGTTCTGCATTTCTATTAATTTGGAATAAAATTGCCAGTTTGAACTGTGCATATCGGCATACTCAATGCATTGTCAATTGTTGTGAGCAATCTTCATTCAGAAAAAGTGAAATCTCTCTAAAACTACACCACCTAGAAACAAACCGCTTAGAAGACATATATAAAACATGTTTAACAAACAGATTATATTAAATTTAGATGGTTAGGGTTCTACATTTCTATTCATTTTGAATCAAATAGACATTTTGCACTGCGCGTACCGGCAAACTCAATGGCAGTGTGCATTCTTTCTGCAGCCAAGCTGCGTGTGCATACACAATGTTTATAAACATTGAAAGGGGTCTATAGGTGTGGGTCATCCGATCGATCCTGGTCAGTCGACACATTTGCAATTTGGGCTATTTTCTATTCCAACCAGTGGTCCACAACTGGTTCATCAAAGGCTGTGGTATGTGCTGTCCTGTCTGTGGGAAAGTGCATATAAAAGACCCCTTGCTGCTTATCGGAAAGAGTAGCCTATTTGGCGGCAGCAGGTTTCTTCTAAAGAAATGTGTCAGAATTACCAAATGTTTGAAGTCCAATAGCCGATGATAAAAATCAATGTGCTCTAGAGGTGTCGTTAAATAAAACAAACTTTCTCTTGTGACTGATAGCCATTGATACATATTTGCCTCTCCTTCCCTGCTGCTCCTCCCACCTCACCATGCACCTTACCATACACTTTACCCTTACCACCTTAGCACCTTACACTTACCATTACCACCTTAGCACCTTACACTTACCATACACCTCCCCCTCACCATACACCTCTCCCTTTACCTGATACCTCCCTTCCCCTCACCATACACCTCCACCAAACCATAACCTCGCCCTTTACCTGACCTCCCCCCCCCCCCCCTTATCATCCACCTCCGCCACCACCCTACCCTCATCATTCACCCCCCTCCCTTGCACCTCCCCCTCACCATGCACCTCCCACATCTCCTCTCCTCCCTGTCTTCAATCTACCCTCCCCTCTTCCTATCCCATTCCCTTCTCATACCCTGTCCCCCTTCTCCTCTCCTTCTCATACCCTGTCCCCCCTCCTTCTACCCTCTACCCTCCATTCCACCCTTCCGTCCTGATATAACCTTAGATGTTGCCAGGACGTAAAACTCAAACAACCAATTCTCTCCTCCCCTGCCTCTACTCTTCATCCTCCCCCTCCCCCCTTCATCCTCCCCCTCTCCCCCTCCATCCTCCCCCTCTACCCTCCATCCCCCCCTCTACCCTCCATCCTCCCGCTCTACCCTTCATCCTCCCCTCTGCTCCATACCTCAACCCCAGATTCCCTTCCACTCACCCCCGTAGCCACTGCTATCCTCCCTCTCCGCCCCAACCCCTCCATTCTTACCCGCACTCTTCCCTCCATTCTATCCCATCCATCCCCGTTCTCCCCACCCTCCCTCCCATCTTGTCACACTCACAATACTAGCCTACATACATACATACATACATACATACATACATACATACATACATACATACATACATACATACATACGCACACACACATACATACATACATACATACACACACATACATATATACATACATACATACATACATACATACACACATACACACATACATACATGCATAATGGCGTCCTACCTGAACCGTTAGACCTGCATACTCCAATGAAAACATCAAATTTTCAAAACCAAACCCAATTATCAATATTTGATTCCACATATCTAACTTAGATAATGGTGCACTTATTAACCATATGTCATCATACAGAAGCAGTACTCATACTGAGGCAATTTAATAGAACCTTTTATTGCAGAAGTCTATGCCTGCCAAAATTAATTGTCTATGGGTGCACTTCAAATATCATAAAAGTTGGCCATTTAAAATAAAAGTTCCTTCAAACTAAAGTAAGGTGAATTATGACACTCAACCTAATATGTTTATCTCAGAAAATCGCAGAAACCCCAAACCATCGGACTATGCAACTTTAAACCAACCTCCGCCCTATCTGATCAGAGAGTGTTGAACCGGAGAGGCTTGGCAACTAGAGTCTGCTGGAACCAGAGTGGCAGTAACCTCCTCATGCCCCCCCCCCCCCCCACCACCACCACCACACACACTGCTCAGGATCTGGAGCTGTCCGCCACACTGCATCCATGACTCAGTGCACGCTGCCTAGCAGCTCGGCTCTACTGCTAATGCATGGACGCCACAGTGCCCACTTAAAATCTAAAAGGGGAATGGTTGGTGGGTGAGGAGTGGTGGGCAGGGTGTGTAGGGTGGTGGTGGTGGTGGTAGTACTAGTACTAGTGGTGGTGGTGGTAGAACCTCTGGGTGCCAACAGAGGGAGGGGGGGGGGGGGAGGAGGGGAATGGGGGAGTAATCCTAATCAAAGCCACTCCCCAAGGAGAGTGGTGGTGTCACAAGGCCAATCCAACGCGATGAAAAATGCATACTCGGATTAGGCACTAAGCAAGAGTTATTCTGCGTTGGGCGGGTTTGTGCGTTGGCGTTTGGTGGATGGTGGGGTTGGGGGTTGGTGGGTGGGTGAGGGTAGGGTGGTGGGGGGGGGGCCTGATGGGAGGGGTGATGGGAGGGGTGGGTGGTCTCAGAACTCTAGGGCGTCTGTCTGCTTTTGGTTTGAGAGACTGCGTTGATGATTGGTTCGGGGTGGAGTTGCAAAGAGGTATGGGTTGTGGTGGGGGATGGAGGTGGGGAGTGGCGGGGCGGTGGTGGAAGTGTCATATGAGTGTGTGTGTGGTGGCGGGGGGGGGGGTGTCTATGGGTTGTGGTGTATATATCAGTAAACTTGCTGTCCGGACCGCACTTCGTCGACACATCTTCCATCTCCTCTCTGGCAGCCCTGCACCTCCTTGATAATGTCTGAAAGGAGTTCACTTTCTACCTCTTATACCAGCTCGCTGATTGGTCACCACAGAGCAAGGAGACACGGCCCTTTGACTCAACTCTCCTCATTTCTCTTTCCTCTATACTACCCTTCTTTTTTTTTTCTTTTCTCCTGGGCTTACTTCTCCCCCTCATCAAGGGAGTTGTTTGATTGGGTTGGGCCCTGTTCCTTTTTCACTGTTTCACTTTGTTCTTGACTGCAGATCCCACATTTTCTTGTCTGTTCCTCCTGAACTGTCGGTGGCTGGACACAAGTGCACAGCTGGTAATCCGGGACTGCTCCAACTACTCGTATTTATTGTTGTGAAGTATCCCCCGATTCTTCAACAGAAGTTAAATCTTCATTCCGAAGAACGGATCGATGTATCAGTGCCGTTCTATATTGCTGCAGTGCTGCAGCCTGTAACCGTCAAGGTTACGAACCAACAGTTACGGATTGACTAAAGTCAGCTCGAGCCCGTTTCTGCCATTCCGGGATGAGCACCTCAACCATCTAGGCTCCTCTGATGCAATCCACTTAGCTATGTTGTTTCACCTGGGGACGTAACTGCAACTCACCATGCTCGTCCCCTTGGGATCATAAACCTCATATTTATGATTACAATTATCTAGGTAGTGTACTTCCATTACATACACAGGGCAGGTCCAATGCAATAACATCATTCATTCAGCATGTACGGCATCCTGGTTACGGCACCAGTTTTCACGAGGGTGGTACAACTAACGGGAACTTCCCACCCAGAGCGGGGCTCGAACCCACATTTCTGCCATTTCAGATAGTCTCTCCCTATATAGTTGTTGCCTTTCCTCCACTATTTCCAGTCAACCACTCACACATGACAGAGACAGTCCATATATAACATTTAAAAATGAAATGCACTGAAATGTTCGGATAGTCCCACTGCTTCACTGGCCACAGCTGGTCCAGTATGTTACTAACAACTCCACCTCAACAGTGCGATTGATATTGCTGGCAAGTGACTATCAACATTACATAGCAAACCACAATTAACTAACTCATTAAAGCCCCAGTCACACATACCCGGATCAGGGGCCGGACGAGCCCCGGACTGCCATCCGGGGCGATCCAGGGTGATCCGTGGCTCATCCGTGCCGACACCCCCTGATCTGGCCTGATCCGTGGCTCGTCCGGCGCCGTCCGGGGTCAGCCCCGGATGTTTTAAAATGTTTAAAACATCCGGGGCGGTCCAGGGTATTTTGCGATCCGGGCTCAATCCAGCCTGATCCGTGGGTGGTCCGGGGGTGGTGCGGGTATTTCGGGGGTGGACCAGGCCTGGGGTCATTTTGAGCCACAGTTTGACCCGGACCATCCCCGGACTATCCAGGAGTACCGTCAGCCTAGCCACGGACCACTCCTGGACTGCCCCCGTAAGACCGGGGTGATCCGGGATAGTCCGAGGGTGGTCCGGGGCAGTCCGGGGGTGGTCCGGCCTCGTCCGGGGCTGGTCCGGCCCAGTCCGGGGGCAGTCCAGGGCTCGTCCGGGGCTCATCCGGGAAAGTGTGACTGCGAGGCAAAAATCGATGAAAACAGTGATTTTATCCGTGGCGGTCCGGGACAGTCCGGGCCATTGGTCCGTGGGTGGTCCGGCTCAAAATCCTGGACTCGTCCGGCTATGTGTGACTGGGGCTATAGCAAGCCACAGTGGGGTAAGGCTCGCTCTTACAACAATCTACACGCACATACACTCCCAGAGAAAAGTACTCAGATCAGCAGGCAAGTTTAATCCACAAGTTAAAGCTGCATAGTCCGATGAAATATCAAATTTTCAAAACCAAACCAATTATCAAAATTTGGTTTTACATATCTAACTTAGATACTGATGCACTTATTAAGCATTTGTTTCTGCGTAGAATGCAATACTGAGTCAATTTAACAGAACCTGTTACTGCACAAGTCTATGGTGTCAGAGTTTTGGCAAGCTTGCCAAAACTAATTTTCCATGTTTACACTCAAAATATCTCAAACGTTTACCATTTAAAATGAAACTAATGTAAAGTAGATACTAGTGATCGATCTTATATATTTATCCCTGGAAAAATACAGAAATTCAAAACCATCGGACTATGCAACTTTAAATTCAGGATCTAGCACATGGTCTTCCAGGTGTCCTCATTGTACAGATTCTTTTGAGCATGTGGCTTGGCACATAATATTGTACAGTGATTCATCTCTGAAGAAATATTACAGAAGGGCCTCAGTACACATATTTTCTAAATTGCATCATACGTTAAAAAAAATATAAATGACAATGATTATATAGATGTCAACTCTTTATGGTCTTAGTATTCTTACCTCACTAAGTTTCAGTATGCTTTAAAAGAAATTGTATAAAGCAAAAGTAGCAACTCGGGAATTTAACCTCTTTAGTATATTTAACAATTGTCTAACTCCAACTGAATGGCTAACAGACTATGCTATGTCCAACATACAAACTTATTAAACTTAAAATATAACTTCTGCACATAATCTAAATGCCATGTAAATAGTCACATCGATCCATCTAATAATATTGTTGTAGTCATATTACACTAACGTTATCATATTGCTGTGGAACTTGTAAGTAAATATAACAAATCCATTGTGCTATATATGCTGCAGATTGTGTATTTACCAGCTAATGCTGTCTCACTTTAAAACAGATGTACTCTGTATACCGACTCCCAATAGCCAATGTCCATTTTTTGTGTGCTAGGGAGTTGTTAAACAAACAAACAAACCAAACTATATATACCACTTTTGTATTTTTGTGACTTGAAGAAATGGCTGGAAGACTACTGCTTCCGCGTTGACAAAAGAACCTATTCAGCTGAACAAACACATGTGTCAAAGTGACCTACTGACCACTATGCTATCAAGGTTCCCTGGTGCAATATACCTACCTGTGTGTGTGTGTGCGTGTGTGTCACTTTCATGTAAGATGCTGAATTTAACTCGGTACAGTAGAGTCTCCAGTCCTGATATGACCGTAGATCTTGCCAGGGTGTAAAACTCCAACAACCAACTGGCTACAGTAGAAAAAGCACTCTGAAACAAAAATGGTTGAGAGGGTGGAGTGTGTGGATGGGCACTGTGTGTGTTGGGGTGTTTAGTTTAGTTTGTGTTGGGGTGTGTGAAGTGTGTGTGTGGAGGTGAAGGGTGTGTGTGTGGAGGGGTGAAGTGTGTGTGTGTGGGGGGGGCGGTGAAGCGTGTGTGTGTGTGGAGAGGGGGGGGTGAAGCGCGCGTGTGTGTGGGGGGGTGAAGTGTGTGTGTGTGTGGGGGGGGGGGGGGGGGGGTGAAGCGTGTGTGTGGTGGGGGGGGGCGGGCGGGTGGGGGGAGGGGGGGGTGGGTGGGTGGGGGTGGGGGGGGGGGGGGGGGGGCCCAATTACCGGATATCCGCCGCTCGTCAGTTCGTTTCAGCCTACATCTAAAAATACCCTCAGTGGCCAACTTAAAAGCACATGTTTTTGAAGTATCAACAGTTCACATGTCATTATCTAGCGCATGCGTATTTATATGTATTGAGCGGTCTCATCCGTTCTAGTTATACAACGAATATAGGTCAAGAAGGAAATGATGAATCTGGCATTTAATTATAGCTAGTATAGACCTATTTCATATGACGTCAGCATGAGTATTTAGGTCAGTGCGCGCGCTGCTTGGCTGCAAGACGACACACTATCACACTGCAAACACTGGTTATGAGCAATCTTCATACAGAAAAAGTGAAATATATCTAAAACCACACCCCTTGAAACAAACCAGTTCACATACAGACAGATAACATGCTTAACAAACAGATTATATTAAATTTATAAGGTTTGGGTTCTGGATTTCTATTAATTTTGAATAAAACTAACGTTTTGCACTGCGCATATCGGCAAACTCAATGCATTGTCAATGGCTGTGAGAATCTTCTTACAGAAAAAAGTGAAATATCTCTAAAACCACACCACATAGAAACAAACCGCTTCGCACACAAACAGATAACATGATTAACAAACAGATTATGTTAAATTTATATGGTTTGGGTTCTGGATTTCTATTAATTTTGAATAAAACTAACGTTTTGCACTGCGCATATCGACAAACTCAATAGCAGTGTGCCTTTGTTATGCAGCCAAGCTGCGTGCGCATACACAATGTTTGTAAACATTTAAAGGGGTCTATAGATATGATAACATTTGCAGTTTATTTAGAATAAACAATGCAAATATGACCATCATTGAATACCGAAGAACATTATTTTGGCTAAGTTGAAATGATAGGTTTATAGATAATACAATTATGTCTGCCTTTACGATGTGGCGTCCAAAGCTACAAAGAAAAACTGTCATTTATTTAGTTTGTTTGTTTGTTATTGTTTTACGTCCTAGCAACATCTAAGGTCATATCAGGACGGGTACCGACTTGTGACAGTGCGCACTCATGGCGACTTTATAGTGCTGTCCCACTGGGAAACCAGGCCGCCGGCACCATGACCTGGTATCCCACTCAGTCCACATTATCCTGGCACTGAGCACACCAGTCCTTGCCCTATCCTAATAATGCCGAGCGCCTGGCTAGGAAGCGACAAGTATCAATTTTAAAGTCATTGGTTTGACTCGACCGGGACTCGAACCCACGACCCCACGATCTACCAGCACGGGAGACGGACGCTCTAGCTCATTCGGCCATCCCGTCTGGTCATCATTTATTTAGTAGCTGCCCCCACTGAAGCTTATTGAAGTTGCATTGTCTGATTCTTTTGAGTTTCTTTTTTTTTAAAGTTCTTTTAGATAAATTCATTGGGTTGGTTTTTATAATGTATTTTACCTGTAGGTTGAAGTAACTTTTATTTTAAATTGCTAACTCTTGTGATATTGCTAACACTTCCGCAATGACACGGTCTATTAAATTTGACTCAGTGTTCCCTTCTATGCAGAAGACAACGCTTAATGAGGGCACCAATATCTAAGTTAGATATGGGGACTGAAATCTACGTAATAGACTAGATCACCGTTCCAGCTGCGTGGTGCAGTGTGGAATGCGTGGAAGAGAATCAAACCCCCGTGAAGCACATGGCTAATTCTAAGACACTGGGTGCAGCTATTAAATGTGCTAGTTTCAGCTCATCTCAGCTCTTGTTTGAAACATAGAATACCAACTAAAAAAATATATATTATAAATTAAGATGTTAATCTTTTATCTAGCATTTGCATTTACATCAATCTAATCAGCACATCTTATACCATCTGCATTTAGATTTAGACAAATCTGGGCACTCAGACTAGTGTTAGGGCCATAGCCAGAGTCAGTTTTACTTATTTTATTCATGTTTTTATGTTTATCCTATGGTTAATAACATTTGTTATGCTAGGAATTGGGTAGTGTTAATCTGACATTGGTTATATATTTCTTTGAAACAAGTTTTTGTTGATACATTTGACATGATGTAGTCTATTAACGGCACTCAACCTGTCTATTTTATGCCCTTCGCCAGGCTGGTCCCATTTCTAATACCTGGCCTAATCGGCAGAGCGTGGGCCTCGCGTCCTGAAGGTCGGGAGTTCGGTTCCCGGCCGACTCAAACCAATGACTTAAAAATTGATTCTTGTCACTTCCTAGCCTGATGCTCGGCATTAATAATAGGATAGGGCAAGAACTGGTTAGCTCAGTGTCAGGATCATGTGAGTGAGTGTGATACCAAGTCATGGTGCCGGCGGCCTGATTTCCCAGTGGGGCAGCACTATAAAGTCACCATGAGTGTGCACTGTTACAAGTTGGTCATCATCATCATGCTGTCGGTCGCGATGCGACAAAGACTGCTTTCATTACTTGACTGCCGCTCTCCATTTAGCTCTCTGCCGTGAGAGTGATGTCCATGAGTGGGTCTGACAAGTTGGTACCCCTCCTGATATGACCTTAGGTGTTGCCAGGACGTAAAACTCCAACAAACCAACCAACGAACCCTTGTCTAATTGATGCCCATTTTCCCTAGGTTGAATTGACTGCTTACCCTACAGCGCTAACCCGAATGTGGCTTCATCAGCTTAAAGAGAGTAGCTCAATTCTCGCGAGCAGTTGCCGAGGTTATTGAAGTCACGGCCGGGGCGGGATGATGGCTCCGCTCAATGTCGACGTGTTTTTTTTATGACCTCCTAAAGTGAAGCGCATCCCCTTGCTCTCGCTGATCCATCTCCGTCCCGCTCAATCTCCCAGCCTTGGACATTACCCAGCCGCACTCAGTGCACCGTTTACTTGTGCACATAGAGCGCCGACATCGGCTTGGAGAGTGCTTCCGGTGCACGTTGTCCAGGAACGCCTGGTCTGTTGTACTAACGCTTCTGTTCACTAATCGATTAGCCGGTAGTTGATCAGGCGTGAATGAACGTAATGCTGCCCCCTCGCCGTCCCATACTCTACCAAGACTACACTTTTCTGTCAATTGAACAAATATAATGACGGTGTGAAAGAGGGTGTGGGGTGTTAGTGGATTCAAATTCTTGATTCCGCGTTAGTACATTTTACCAACAAAAAGCCGCAGGTTAACTGTTGGGAGAGCGCCAGAAGAGGACATGGATGAGACATGACCATCGAAATGACAAGGGTCATGAGGGTCTCACCTCCACGGTCGTCAAGGCAACGGTGGGGGGGGGGGCGAGGTCAAAGGTTAGGAGACGCCATCTTGTCGACAGCTGGGCTATTCCTCAGGGTTTAATAGGGCCACATCACCATAGCATAGGCGCACAACCCTTGCCAAAGGGTCAGTCGGTGGTTGCGGCATCCTGCTCACTGTTGGAATGACCAGGCGAGGTGGCCGAATGTGTAGAGCATAGGCCTCGTGTGCGGAAGATCGGGAGTTGGGTTCCTGGTCGACTCAAACCAATGACTTATAAAATTGATACTTGTTGCTTCCTGGCTTGGCGCTTGGCATTATTAGAATAGGGCAAGGACTGGTTAGCTTTGTGTCAAGATAATGTGACTGATTGGTATATTGGGTCATGGTGAACACAACTTGATTTCCCAATGGGGCAGTACTATAAAGTCACCATGAGTGCGCATTGTGACAAGTCGGTACCCACCCTGATATGACCTTAGATGTTGGCAGGATGTAAAACTCCAACAACCAACTATGTTGCAATCGGTACTGTGAACTAGAACATGGCGTGGTTCAGTTGATGGTTTTAATGTGGTATTGCCAAGCTGTTTAGCGAATCAGAAGGCTGGCTATGTGGTGTGTTTACTGACTGAGCTTTCTTTAAAAAACGCCTCATATGGTGCAGCCACTGGATTAGTTAGCTATCTGTGCCTAGCCGACATTGCTTTCAAATTATATGCTACTAGCTTTAACCGGTGTCGCGGTTTCAGTTCTCAACCAGTTGCAGTTCTCAACATCGCTTCTGCGCATGCGTCAAAGCATCTGCGCATGTGTCAAAGCATCGTCTGCGCATGTGTCAACATCTCCCTCATACTGTCACTATAGTGTCAGTGTCACTCACCTTATAAATTTAATATAATCTTTTCGATAAACATGTTTTCTATATGTGTACCAAGCGATTTGTTTCTAGGTGGTGTGGTTTTAGAGATATTTCACATTTTCTGTATGAAGATTGCTCACGACCATTGACAATGCCTTGAGTTTGCAAGTATGCGCAGTGCAAAACATTATTCAAAATTAATAGAAATCCAGAAGCCTAACCATATCAATTTAATATAATCTTGTTGGTAAACATGTTTTCTATATGTGTACCAAGCGATTTGTTTCTAGGTGGTTTGGTTTTAGAGATATTTCACTTTTTCTGTATGAAGATTGCTCACGACCATTGACAATGCGCAGACGATGCTGTTAGATCTTGACACATGTGCAGAAGCGATGTTGAGAAGTGCAACTGGTTGAGAACTGAAACCGCGACACCGGTGTTGTGTAAATGTTAAAGCTAGGCTCTGCATCAACCCCTGGACCAATATTGTGTTACTGGTATTATATATATTTTCACTATATTCAGAGACCGTGTATATATCTATGTTCTTTTATATTCCGGGCTCATGCATGGTTCCATTTCAATATAGTGCCACCATCTGATGGAATCCGTCTATGTGGTACAAAATATCTGTGGTGCTGTCTAATGGCAGAGTTAACACCACCCACAGTTATGTGACTCAAAATGGGTGCCAGTCTGGTCGAACTGACCAAAACGAGTAAAAACCATCCAAATTGATTTAAAATGTGTATGTTAAGCACAAAATGATGTGCTATTAACAACATATACATGGAGAAGAATCAGTGGAGTATGATGATGCGCATTGGCAGCACGGATTAACAGAGGAGTATGGATCAGAATGACCCTAAAGCTTAACCACCGTTTGGTATTATATGTAGATATGTTATACACATAACATATGTATAGGAGATACATATAGTAGATGTGATATAGCAATGTATACATATATATTAGTTACTAATCCATGTTTGGCCGACATTGCCTTGAAATTATATTTATAATTATATATGATATATATATCATATCAGATATATATATATCATATCAGATATATATATATCATATCAGATATATATATCATATCAGATATATATGATATAAAAGATACATATTTGTTGCTAGTCCTTGCGAAACCACAACAATAGACGAGATCACCGTTCCGAGTGCGCATGCACTGAAAACGGCGTTGGCAGCAAAGCAAGGGCCTACGGCCATTGAGTTTGCCAATACGCATAGGGAAAAACTTCGATTTTATTCCAAATTAATAACAATACATAACAATTTGGTACAAACATGGATGGATGGATGCAATATAATAATATAATGAATGTGTTTAAGACCCAACTCTCCATAATTAAGCATTTTGAGCTAAGAAACATACAATTTCAGTCACTTTACAGGCTGATGTTTACATCATCATTGATTAGACATAAGTAATTCTTGTTCTAAATATTAAAATGTCAAATGTGTCAACAAAAATGTGTTTCAAAGAAATATATAACCAATGTCTGGTTAACCCTACCCATTTCCTAACCCAACAAATGTTATTAACCATAGGATATAAATAAAAACATGAATTAAATGAGCAAAACTGATGCTGGCTATAGCTCTAACACAAGTTGAGTGCCCAGATTTGTCTCAATCTAAATGCAATGCTAGATATAGGATTAACATCTTACTTTATTATATATATTTTTTTGGTTGGTATTCTTTGTTTCAAACAAGACCTGAGATGAGCTGAAACTAACACATGCACATTTTCATAGTGTCTTAGCATTAGCCATGTGCTTCTCGGAGGTTTGTTTATCTTCCACGCATCCCACAATGCACTGCGCGGCTGGAATGGCGATGTAGTCTGCAAACTTCCAATTTAGATAACCAGACGGGATGACCAAATGAGTTAGAGCATGGGATCGTGGGTTCGAACCCTGGTCGAGTCAAACCAATGACTTAAAAATTGATACTTGTCGCTTCCTAGCCAGGCGCTTGGCATTATTAGCATAGGGCAAGGACTGGTTGGCTCAGTGTCAGGATAATGTGACTGAGTGGGATATCAGGTCGTGGTGCTGGTATCCTGGTCGCTCAGTGGGGCAGCACTATGAAGTCGTCATGAGTGGGTACCCATCCTGATATGACCTTAGATGTTGCTAGGACGTAAAACAACGAACAAACAAATCCAATTTAGATAATGTTGTACTTATTAAGCATGATTTGCTGCGTAGAAGCCGTATGGTGTCCAAATTTAACTGTACATGCTTTCACTTCAAATATTCCCCAAAGTTTGCCATTAAAAACAAGTTACTTCAAACCAAAGTAAGGTGGGTTGTAGCGATCAACCTATTAATTATATTCATCTAACAAAATATAAAAAACTCAAAACCATCGGATGATGCAACTCTTAGAGACATCGAATATTCACGTCAGCAATACCTGGTAAAACCACGCGACCAGATCTTTAATCAGTTAGTTGAGTTACTCCACACCACCTGTGTTGGGTGATAACCGATACGCGCATGCGCCCGGGGGGGGGGGGGGGCTGGGACGTCTGCGTCAGCAGCATCTAGGTGACGTCATCTCCGCGAAAGCATACCCAATCTGACACTTGTCTACTATTTATAAATGTTCTATGACGTCATGCCTCAGATGAGTTCTGCGAGTCGTCACCTGGGATCAATGCAGGCCCGGAAGGCTCTTTTGATTGATGCGTGGTGGGTGGTGGTGGAGGGCAGGGGATGCGGTACCTTGTTATTTTTTCATCAGCATTTCTAAGGAAAGGGGCTATATAGTTCTGTACCAAACAAGCAATTTCGATCGGGTCGGGTTGGAATGTTTTTCAGGTTATATCACATTTTGGAATGGAAGGAGGGACAGTCACATCCGTACATACATGCATGCACACATGCACACATGTATTCGTGCACTATGCACATGTACACACATGCACACACATGCACACATATGCACATGTACACACATGCACACACATGCACACATATGCATATATTCACATACATACACATAACATTATATACACATACACACACATATATACACACATACACATGTACACACATGTAACTTCATGTACACAAACGTACATTCATGTACCCACACGTACACGTGCATACGTGTACACACATGCACACACATATATACAGATGCACATATGATATATTTACGCTCACAAATATACACACACACACGCATATGTATATATCCTCTAGCTCTACACTCTGCCTATTTCTATTTTTATCGGCTATATATTTATATAATTACCCTTAAGGCAATGCCTATAGTTATGTCAACTATTACATACCGAAACGGAGACGCTGAGATTTAAAACCTCCTGGGTGCGAGGCCTGTCATATTTAGGCGTGGATCGCACTGATGGACACTGGGTACCAGTGCAGACTGGTTACCAGTGCAGACTGGTTACTGGTGAAGACTGGGTGGGTACTGGTATAGACTGAGTACTGGTTTCAGCCAAGGTACTGGTGTTGGCCAAGGTACTGGTGTCAGCCAAGGTACTGGTGTCGGTCAAGGTACTGGTGTCAGCCAAGGTACTCGTGTCGGTCAAGATACTGGTGTCGGCCAAGGTACTGGTGTCGGTCACGGTACTGGTATCGGCCAAGGTACTGGTGTCGGCCAAGGTACTGGTGTCGGCCAAGGTACTGGTGTAGGCCAAGGTACTGGTGTAGGCCAAGGTACGGGTGCAGACTGGGTTATACTGATGAATGATAATGAGGTTGCATCATCTTCTCAAACAACCCTTTGAGGTTATTGCGTGACGTCCTGTAGTTCATGCTCCAGAAATGCATATCCCATTTAAAACAAAAATCACTTTAAAAACCACCACAAAATGAACAAAACATGAAGTCATGGAGATTGAAAATGATTAGCCATCCTTTGGTGAGGACGACCTCCTCTTTAGGCATCTAATTGAAAGACACCCTACTCTTTTTAATAGGCCTAGCATTGAAGGCAGCCAACTCGTGTTTCACTAATGAACCTTTGTGAAGTAGTAAATCACTTTGGTAATACTAGAAATATTTACACAGTTTTATCTGGGAATACATTTGCGGAGTGTCACTTGTTGCAATTGTGTCAATTGTTGTTGCAATTCTGATAATAATTAGCTGCATAATATATATATATATATATAACTTTTCACTCAGGCATTAATTCCCTCCCCCCCCCCCCCCCCGCATCTCCTCCTCCCACCTCCCCTGATACACACGCCTACAAGCGAACGGCCATACGGGGGCACGCATGCGCGCGCAAGTCATTATTTCTCAGAGGGTGCCTATTACGACATGTGGGAGATCAGAGGGTTGGCGGAAGGGGAGGGGGGTTCTGTGTGAAGAAATGACTCGGATATTAAGTGAGCACCCACCACCTGCGGTCCACCCGGGGGCACCTGGGTAATAACGTCGCCTGGTGGCGCACCACGGCGTAATTGAAGAGAATATCTAATCCCGAGCACATATCACCAGACGGGATGGCCGAATGAGTTGAGCATCCGTCTCCCATTTTGGTAGAGTCGAGTCAAACCAATGACTTAAAAATATATACTTGTTGCTTCCTAGCCAGGCACTCGGCATTATTAGCATAAGGCAAGGAGTGGTTGGCTTAGTGTTAGGATAATGTGACTGAGTGGGATATTGGGTATATGGCGCTGGTGGCCTGCTTTCCCAGTAGGACAGTGCTATAAAGTCGCCATGAGTGTGTACTGTCACAAGTTGGTGCCTATCCTGATATGACCTTTAGTGTTGACAGGACGTAAAACTCCAACAATAAACCACAAACCGAGCACATATAGGCATTGGCAAATCGCTCAATCAGAGAGAATATCACCCTGTTCTTGCCACTGAATTATCAGCATGGTCTAGGCACGAGTATACACCATGTACTGCCAATGGCTATATGAGCACGTGTACACATTTATACCTGCATAGGTATGCAGGTATTGCAGGTATAGCAATACCTCAGGGGGTTTGACGCCCCTGCCCTGCAGAGTTGTAAACCACTGCCTTGTGGTACAGGTTCTTGACGGAACCGAAGGCTAAGGGAGCAAACCCTAAACAGAAAACCATGTCATTGTGGCAGCATTAAGGGGGGGTTGATGTATGGAACTCCCAACATCTCTCGACAAGCCACTGCAGGGACAAATAGTTTTGCGCCTGTCTTGACATGTTCTTGCCGGTGTGAAACCTCTATTTGCTCCCCGAGAGAGTGTCGCTGGTAACTTGCAAAAGCCAGCAGCACTTCAACACTTTTGCAGGCAGCTTTCATGAAAGCAGTCTTTGTCGCATCGCGACCGACAGCATGATGATGATGATGACACATTTATGCACATACACACAGACATACATACATCAATACATTCTTACATCAAAAGACTCACCAACTATTCCGATTTCCGCCGAATAAATCCGATTTTCAAGGTCTGGTTCCTCCATTCAATTGCTTAATCTTGACAATGCTTTTTTCCCGCCAACAAGATTCTAATTATTTAATTGCTATTGTTTATAATCCCTGACAATGATAAACCTATGGGAGAATATCTGCATTTCCGCTTTTCTTTACCGAAACCACTTCCATCCCTGTTTTATATAGTTGGCTATCTATAAAATAATTAAACCACTTCAAACTAAAAATGAATTGGATTATTATACCAATCAGCCTAATATATGTATGCCTAGCTAAAAAACACTTTAAAAACCTGGTACAGTACAACCCCGTTAAACCAAGCTCGGTTAAACCAAGCGATCGGTTAATCCACAATTTTTTCGGCGACCCGGCAAAATACTACCATTTATCATATAAAAAAGTTTGTTAAACCAAAGTCGGTTAATCCAAAGTATCGGTTAATCCAAACAAAATTGTCAGCCCCAAGCCACTTCCGATACAGTTAAACCAAACTTTCATTTGGTTTTAAGGTCATCTGAGACTTTTTTATATGATAAATGGTAGTATTTTGCCAGGCCACCATAAAAGGTTTGGATTAACCGATTGTTTGATTTAACCGAGGTTGGTTTAAATGGGTTAAACTGTATATACATAAAAAAACAATAATCATAGTGTCCACATACATTAATGCACCCCTGTTTTTGCCAAAGCCAAGTCAAAGTCAAAGCTCAGTTTAACCAATGATCGGTTAATCCAAAAAAATGCTAGGGTCCCTTCAAGTTTGGTTTAACGGGGTTATACTGTATAAGCTCAAAACCATCGGACCGTGCAACTTTAAGAACAGTGCATATTTGAGGGTGTGGGATTCGAACCTTGGATTCCACTGTTCCTGTGGTTTTAGAGTTCAGCCCTTCTCAGTGCTACTCGGGGGAACTATAGCGAGGCATGTGATGGAGATTTCCCGGCGGGGGTGGGGGTGGTGGGAGTGGTGAGGAGGGGGTAGCTGGACATCTGTCACTGATGACATGCCACTGCCCGTTGACCTTACGCTGGCATTTGTCTTGGGTCAGGTCAAACGGTCAGTATCCGCGGTCACCATGCTGGGCCATCACCATTGAGCCATTAGATGGCTGTTGAGCAGAATTCCCACAATGTTTGCTCTACACTAAGGCCAATTTAATAATAACAAGAATGATAATAATGATGATAATAATACTGATAATAATAATAATAATAATGATGATAATAAAACTGATTATAATTGGGTTAAAACAAAAAAATAGTAATAGTAATAATTAGGAGAAAGTAGTTTAATATAAATGATAAGCGTCCTTATACGAGACCATTAGGATTGTAATACAGTATTTTGGTCAAGAGTTAATGATAGGATTTAATGATAATAATTATAGTAATAATAATAATGAGTTGGAATATCATTAGTTTAATAAGCGTCCTTTTTGTAGAGCGACATGTTTTTAACCAAGTGATTAGTAAAACTGGTTCATTTTAGGATTTAATGGAAATAATAATAATAATGATGGTGATAATAATGATAGTGATAATAATAATGAGGGGAAACTAGTTTAATAAACATCCTTATTGTAGAGAAGTAGGAGTGTTAACAAAGCAAATTTGGTAAGTGGTTTATTTATTTACATGTTGTGTGTTCAGCTGGTCACGTGTGTGGTCGGCCGTATTCCAGCTATAAAGAATATATTTACTCAGTTATATATATATATTGACTATATGTATTAGTTTTATAAATCCAGTCAAGAATGGTGGTTGTAGTTGATGAATGACTCATAGGTGGCGCCATGTGAGAGATTAAAGGTAACATTCCACATCTGAAATCATGACTTATATCAGGAAATGTACCCACTTGTGACAGTGTGCACTCATGGTAACTCTAGAGTGCTGCCCCACTGGAAGACTATGCTGCTGGCAATATGAGCTGATATCCCACTCAATAACATTAACCTAATACTGAGCAAGCCAGTTATTATCTTATCCCATTGATGCCACTGTTGCCAGCAAAGAAGCGACAAGTATCAATTTTATAAGACATTTGTTTGCTTCGGTCGGGGTGGGAATCCGGCCAGCGATGTTCCCGATTCTGCAATCTTGTTTTGTTGATTTCATACATGATTTGATTATGTACACTATGAGTTAAACATTGAATTGGTTGTCAATACCTGAATGGTATTGCAAACATCCAAATGTGTACACCGTACACGAATCACGCCATAGAGAGATCAGTGCGTTTTAGTGCCTGGATTAGTGTATATAGCACAGGTAATTAGGAAAATTGAAAGCAGGCATGGTGTGCATTATGCTTGCAGCACCACGCCGGGCGAGGTAGCGTAATCGGTAGAGCGCAGGCCTCGTGTGCGGAAGGTCGGGAGTTCGGTTCCCGGTTGAGTCAAATCAATGACTTATAAAATTGATAATTGTCGTTTCCTAGCCTGGCGCTTGGCATTAATAGGATCGGGCAAGGACTGGTTAAATCAGTGTCAGGATAATGTGACTGAGTGGGATATTGGGTAATGATGCTAGTGGGCCTTGTCTCCAATGGGGCAGCACTATAAAGTTGTCATGAGTGTGCACTGTCACAAGTCAGTACCGGTCCTAATTTGACCTTAGATGTTGCTAGGACATAAATCCCTGACAAACACTCGTGTATTTCCCACCCCAATCTAAACCATCCCCATTCCTTGCCTCCAGCGCCTATGGAATGTTACCTTTATAGCAAGGAACAGAGTAGTATGTTGAAGTTGGACTTCGCAACGGGCCTAGTTGGAAGTTGTTCTGCCAGAGCGCAATCAATGACCGGTAGCAGGTTTTTTTCTAGAACAACTAGGTTATAGTGATTGTTGGCCTACATTAACCCTTTGGGGCCGGGAGCGCCTCAGTGCGCGACAGCGAGTTTCGCTCACTTACGGTCTGTGAGTGTGTGAATGCACCTGCAATCACGTAGCACTGTGTTTCTGATATGATCTACACATTTTCAGAAAAACTTTTCCAGAAATACAAGTCAACTACAGGCACACCCAGGCTGTAAACGCATGGAACTTGTGGGTGCACATAAGCACTCCCGGTCCGAAAGGGTTAAGGCTTGAACTGTTCTTTGATATAGTCTACACTTCTAGTGCATACATGTTAAGTTTGCATGTTCATGAAACATGGGATATTTATTAGCTGTATACATTAAATGACTTACAATCCCGGGTCCAAGCATTGGTTTTGTTGGCTAATTTCCACCTGCTGGTGGCGCCACCATGACAGAAGGTGGGAACTAGAGCCTTTAGTGTATATTGTAGGAATGTGAAGGTCCTGTTGGTAAATCATGACAGAAGTAACTGAATGATGTCCCTGTTTATTTTCGCATAATTGCATTATACTTTATAGAGCGCCCATATGGGTGTATGTATGTAGACCCTGTATGTAACTACAGTATAACCCCGTTAAACCAAGCTCGGTTAAACCATACGATCTGTTCATCCAAACTTTTGTTGGCGGCCTGGCAAAATACTACTGTTTATCATATAAAAAAGTTGGTTAAACCAAATTATTGGTTAATCCAAACAAAATTGTTGGACTCAGGCCACGTTCAGTACGGTTAAACCAAACTTTCATGTGGTTATAAGGTCATCTGAGACCCCACCAACTTTTTTATATGATAAATGGTAGTAATTTACCAGACGCCAAAACAAGTTTGGATTAACCGATCATTTGGTTTAACCAAGCTTGATCTAACAGGGTTATACTGTATATAGATAGAAAACAATAATCAAAGTGTCCACAGACATTGTATATTACATTCATAATGCACACACATTTTTGGCAAAGCCAATTCAAAGGGGAAGCCAAAGCTCGGTTAAACCAATGATCGATTAAGCCAAACAAATTTATAGGGTCCCTTCAAGTTTGGTTTAACGGGGTTATACTGTATGTCTTTGTAACTATGTCTGAAAATTCCCCGAGCTAATGGAGGGTGAAGCCCTGCGCAGGATGCAGAGAGGTGCATGCTGGTTGGTACCCACCGCCCACAGCGGGGAGGGGGCAGAGTGCAACCCACTCCAGATCTTATTACACACGATAACCGGTTCATCGCTATCCATAAGGATATATAGAGTAATATACGGTCATTTATTGGACAAGATATTTGTTTTTAAAAGCTCGCAGAATTGTACTTTGTGGGTGTGTGAGTGTGTGTGTCTGTGGGTGGGTGTGCCTGTGTGTGCCTGTGTGTCTGTGGGTGTGTCTGTGTCTATGTCTGTGCATGTGTCTGTGTATGTGTGTGTGTATTTTCGTTGGTTTGAATGTGCCAGGCTGTGCAGGTGTGTCTGTTCTCTTTTTTGTTCTGTGATGGGCGTGTTGTGTAGGGAGAATCGCTCCAGTTGAGAAGCAACCAGCAGTGTGTGACTGGAAGCGTTAGCATTAACATAACACGCAGACCGACAAACCTACAAGCCGACCGTTTATTCAATCCCATTCTATGCACACTCCATTGAATATAAGCGTCCACTGTCAGCAACGGTAAAGTAAAGCTTGTTTTATTTAACGACGCATCTAGAGGATATTGATTTTTATCATCAGCTATTGGACGTCAAACATATGGTCATTCTGGCATATCTCTTTGGAGGAAACCCGTTTCCGCCACATAGGCTACTCTTTAAAATAAGCAGCAAGGGGTCTTTGATGTACACTTTCCCACAAACATGACACGACATACCACAGCCTTTGATGAACCAGTTGTGGACCACTGGTTGGAATGGGAAAATAGCCTAAACTGTAAATGGATCCACTGAGGAGGATTGATCCGATGACCGACGGCTTCACTTCAGCAACAGTAGCCACGCATGAGTCCAAATACCACATCTATTGTGCATATATGTACAGCAATTGCAGAAATGATTCACAGACTTGGTTTGTGGTGTGCCTAAATTTGCATTGTCCGATGGTTTTCAAGTTCTGTCATTTTTCTGAGATAAATACATTAAATTGCTTTTTATAATCTACCTAAGGTACTTAGTTTGAAGTGACTTTTATTATAAATGGCTGATACCCCAGTCACACAAGAGGCAGCGTTCGCCGCCAACCTCCCTACGCCCAAAAGGACGCAAACCACCCAGCGTTCCATTCGATACAGTGATTCAAATACGTTGTAGGCGCCATGTCGGCGCCATGTCGGCGCCGACCACATGGTGACTGCAGCATCCAATGGCAATTCGCCAACCCAGGGCGGCGCCAGGGCGGCGCCAGGGTGGCACCAGGGTGGCACCAGGGCGGCGCCAGGGCACCAACCATTTTGAATGGCGCCGCTGGAACAGGACGCAAGGAGGTTGCACGTGCAGCAGCAGCAACCTCCTTGCGCCCAAAATTTCCAAAATGGGCGCCGGGAGGTTGGCGATTTCACGGCGCCAGGACTCAATGAGGGCGTAAGGAGGGCGCAAGGAGGAGGTTTTGACGTCGCGAATCGATCGTTAGCGAACGCAGGCCTCGCGTGACTGGGGTATGACTTTTGAGATATTTGAAGTCTAACCATGTAAAGTTAGTTTTGCAAGCTTGCCAAAACTCTTGAAACCATAGGCTTCTGCACTACCAGATTCAATTACCGTGGGCTCTGCATTCCGTTTTACGTGGTGACAAATGTGTGATAAGTGCATCAGTATCTAAGTTAGATATGTAGAATCAAATCTAGATAATTGCTTTGTTTTTTAAATGTTGATGTTTTCATCGGACTATGCAGCTTTATACATAGTCTTGGTGCCGTAAGTTTCAATTGTTTCAACCACACCTTAATTGTAGTGTCTGTCCATAAACTAAGGAATTTGTGATACAGATGTTTGGGGGGTTTTACATCCTGGCACCATCTAAGGTCATATCAAGATGGATACCGACTTCTGACAGTGTGTACTCATAGGGACTTAATAGTACTGCCCCTCTGGGAGACCAGACTACCAGCACCATGACCCGATTTCCCACTGAGTCATATTATCCTGATACTGAGCTAAGCTGAAGTTGCAGCGAGTACCAGTTTCTGAACCTGCCTGGCATAACCTAACTAATGAGCTGCTCTACATTCTCACACCTGCTCAGATAAGCCAGATAAACCCTTCTCATCAGCTGTTTCGCGAATCTTTCTATTTTCCGCGAACATTTTCATCAAAACAGTAGCGCGATATGAAGGTATTCCGAGGGCTCAAATTCGCTCTCGTAGATTTTTTCAATTGCTTGATTGTTTGTTTCAATAAAAAGATATTAATATATACGAAGTGCGATGGCCTAATCGGTAGAGCGCGGGCCTCACGTGCGGAAGTTCGGTTCGCGGTCGAGTCAAACCAATGACTTTAAAATTGATACTTGTCGTTTCCTAGCCTGGCGCTCGGCAGTAACTCTCGGCATTAATGGGATAGGGCAAGGACTGGTTGGTTCAGTGTCAGGATAATGTTACTGAGTGGAATATTGGGTCATGGTGGCAGTGGCCTGATTTCCCAGGGGGCAGCACTATAAAGTCACCATAAGTGTGCACTATCACAAATTGGTACCCATCCTGATATGAGCTTAGATGCTCCCAGGACGTAAAACTCGCCAACAACCAACCAACCACCTTAGATATATATAAAAACAACTATCGATTTAAATGCACGCAATAATGACGCATGATGGTTAAAATCAATGTTGTGCGCATCACCATTTGTGTGGGTTGTTCTCACTGAGGCTTTTTCTTCTTCTGCTCTCTTCATTAATAATAGGCTTCTTGCCACTGAATGAATTATAGTTGCTTATAAATAGACACACATGGCCTGCACACATGCACACTGGTAGACACACACACAAACATACATGCACAAATCCACATAAACACTTGCACATGCGCATGAATCAAATATACATGCATACATATGTGCAGAACTACAAGTTACAACATCTGTATCAGACCCAGACGTGGTGGTCGAATCGGTAGAGCGCAGGCTTCCTATGCGGAAAGTGATGAGTTCAAAATCCAACCGAGTCAAATGAATGACTTACAACATTGATACGTGTCGCTACCTAGCCTGGTGCTTGGAATTACTAGGGTAGGGCAAAGATAGGTTACCTCAGTATCAGGATAATATCACTGAAGCTAAGATTCCTTATACGCAGTATGCGGCATGCAAATGTCATATGCGGCGTAGATATATGCCAACCCCCAACATTTGTTGGGGGTTTTCCTCCAAATTTGTGAAGGAACAGTATTGTTTTCTATGGCAAACCCAACAGTATTCACATTCACATGCCGCACCGATCGGTCCATGGGTCGATCCATTTTCCGCATTCGCATTCGCATTTGGACGTATGGAAGCACCACTATTCATTTACATGCTTTTCGATTTTTATTCGCATTCGCATTCGCATGCCGCATACCATGTATAAGGAATCTTAGCTTCAGTGAGAAATCGGGTAATGGTGCCAGTGGCCCGGTCTCCCAGTGGGGCAACACAATCAAGTCCCTATGAATATGAGTGCACACTGTTACAAGTCAGTATCCATCTTGATATGACCTTAGATGTTGCCAGGAGGTAAAACCCCAACAAGCATATGTATCACCAATTCCTTGGCTTATGGAAAGATAACATTGGCTCTTATCGGAAGTGCTCAGGGAGATGTGTTTGGTTTGGCGGTGGTCACTAGAAGTTGCACCCATCGCTCTATCTAATCTAATCCAGTCTAACCCCATCAGACCGTGAACACTAAGTATGTGAGAAGTTATCAGCAGGGGGCGGGCCACGCCAGTGCATTGCGGGGCGGCGGGGACTGGGGAGATGGGATGCGTTCACCACCAAATCAACCAATCCACGCGCCGCTTTCATCTGGCTTCGGCTGATTCTGTAAGAAAGCTTCTTGCTGGTTGTTTGCTGCTGTAACCAGACCCCGACCGTCTATGCGCGATAGTTCGTTGGAGTTTTACGTCCTGGGAACATCTACGATTATATCAGGACATGTACCGACTAGTGGCAGTGCGCATTCATGACGACTTTATAGTGCTGCCCCACTATGAGAGCAGTCCTGATATTCCAAGACCTGATATTCCACTCAGGTCACGTTATCCTGACACCGAGCCAACCAGTTTGTGCACCATATAGCTTTCAAGATGAAATTATGAAATTCTAAGTGGATGTGTGGTTGTGTTGACCATTTTCTTTTGTTTGCTTGTTGTTTTACATTCCTAGTAATATATATGGTCATATCAGGACCGGTACTGACTTGTGCTTGTGACAGTGCGCACTCATGTCAAATTTATAGTGCTCCCCTACTGGAAGATCAGGCCACTGGCACCATGACCCGATATCCCACACAGTCACATTACCCTGATAGTGCAAACAATTCCTTGTCATCTCCTATTAATGCCGAATGCCATGCTAGGTGGTGACAACTATCAATTTGATAAGTTATTGATTTGACTCAGCTGGGATTGAAACTCCCGACCTTTCTTTCACAGGAGTAGTGTTCGCTCTACCTATTGGGCTACCGAATCCGGTGGCGTTTTCTTTTCTTCTTTTGTGTGTGTGCCGATATGATAGTTCTGATTGTTGTGTTAGTCTAGTGTCGGGGCAAGGGGCCATCCAACATTTCAGTGCAGCGTGGCTGGCTGTGATCGTTACTTTCGTCCTAAGGGTACCTGATACGAGGATGTGTGTGTGTTGTGGGGGGCGGGTGAGGGGGGCAAGTTGCAGCCTGTGGTCAGGTATGTGGTACTAGTCGGCTTGTAAAGGCCCTGTCACATTATGCTGTATTACGTCAGCATATGTTGACATATGTCATTTTGCACCAACACGTTTGTGTACGCTGGTGTACGCTGAGAGAGGTTATGGGTACGTTATGGGTCTGTTTGGCATAAGTAGTATTCGCTAAAGCCCACTGGTATACACTGAGATAAGTTATAGGTAAGTTTGGCATAAGTCAATTTTTGAGCATGTTCAAAATTCAGTGTATGTCTGCATAGGCTGACGCAACATGGCATAGTGTGACAGGGCCTTAAGGGTCACCAGGTCTTTAAGGGGGAGCTGACCCGAACTCAGTGCACGTGACCAGAGACTGTTAGGATATGGTGTCGTGGTACCGGTTCCAGTCTTAGAATCGGGGTTGAACCTGATTGTAGGCTGCATTTTTATGTGATAGCTTAAGTACTTGTAGTATTGCTAACATGCTTAATAGTCAACAATAACTATTTTACTTACTGCTACTATTCCCCAACAAAATAGGCAAAACCAATGTAACGTGGAAACCAAAAATTTGGTTCAGTTTCTGAGAATGACCCATGTATATATATTTAACATGGAACCACTTTCATATGCTGTGTGCGCATTATATATAATACAGTACAACCCCGTTAAACCAAGTTCGGTTAAACCAAACGATCCGTTAATCCAAACTTTTTTCGCCGGAGCGGCAAAATACTACCATTTATCATATAAAAAAGCCGTTTAAACCAAAGTCGGTTAATCCAAACAAATTTGTCGGACATCACGCCACTTCCGGAACGGTCATCTGAGAGCCCACCGAATTTGTTATATGATAAATGGTAGTATTTTGATGGAACCCTAGAAATTTGTTTGGATTACCCGATCGATTGGTTTACCCGAGCTTGGTTTAACGGGGTTATACTGTATATACATAAAAAAAACAATTCTTACTCAAAAGTCAAAGTTGAAGACTAAGCTCGGTTAAGACAATGATCGGTTAATCCAAACAAATTTCTAGAGTCCTTTCAAGTTTGGTTTAACGCGATTAGACTGTATATATGTATATAATATGCATACATATACCATGCCCATATATTATATATCATTTTCGTACGGTTGCAGGGTCTTTTTGAAAAATGTAAGCAGGACGTGGTAGAATAGTGGAAAGGGTGTCCCCATTTTGTACGAGAGGTTGTGAGTTTGATACATGGCCAAGTAAAACCAAAGGCTTACTAAGTTGTTACTTGTCGATAATTTGACTCACTCTTTGTATTACCAGCAGAGGACAGGGATAAGTTGAGTAATACCTGCTGCAACATCGGCCATAGTGTGTGTGTGTGGGGGGGGGGGGGGCAAGAATAACCTCCCTACATGGTTAATTAATTTATTCTTGTTTAATGTTGGAGCAGCGCTCAGCCAATATAAATAACTAGTTTAACGAGGGGCGTATAGATGCCTTTCAATGTTTGTAAACATTGTGTATGCGCGCGCAGCTCGGCTGCAGAACGAAGGCACACTGCCACTGAGTTTGCACGTATGCGCAGTGTAAAACGTTTATTTTATTCAGAATTAATAGCAATGCAGAAGCCTAACCATATAAATTTAATGTAATCTATTCGGTGAATATGTTTTCTATATGTTGTCCAAGCGGTTTGTCTCTAGGTAGTGTGGTTTTAGAGATATTTCACTTTTTCTGTAAGAAGATTGCTCACTCCCATTGACAATGCATTGAGTTTGCCGGTATGTGCAGTACAAAACCCTTATTTTATTCAAATTTAATATAAATCCAGAACCGCAAACTTTTAATTTAATATAATCTATTCGTTGAATATGTTTTCTATATGTGTACCAAGCGGTTTGTCTCTAGGTGGTGTAGTTTTAGAGATATTTCACTTTTTCTGTAAGAAGATTGCTCACGGCCATTGACAATGCACTGAGTTTGCCGGTACGCGCAGTACAAAACGTTTATTTTATTCAAAACTAATAGAAATCCAGAACCCTAACCATATAAATTAAAAATAATCTAGTCGTTGAATATGTTTTCTATATGTATTCCAAGCGGTTTGTGTCTAGGTGGTGTGGTTTTAGAGATATTTCACTTTTTCTGTAAGAAGATTGCTCACTCCCATTGACAATGCATTGAGTTGGCCGGTATGTGCAGTACAAAACCCTTATTTTATTCAAATTTAATATAAATCCAGAACCCCAAACTTTTAATTTAATATAATCTATTCGTTGAATATG
Organism: Branchipolynoe longqiensis; assembly: GCA_030323885.1. Classification (NCBI taxonomy): domain Eukaryota; kingdom Metazoa; phylum Annelida; class Polychaeta; order Phyllodocida; family Polynoidae; genus Branchipolynoe; species Branchipolynoe longqiensis. The sequence goes on from CM059187.1 coordinate 127,308,511, forward strand.
TTTTCTATATGTGTACCAATCGGTTTGTCTCTAGGTGGTGTAGTTTTAGAGATATTTCACTTGTTCTGTAAGAAGATTGCTCACGGCCATTGACAATGCACTGAGTTTGCCGGTTTGCGCAGTACAAAACGTTTATTTTATTCAAAACTAATAGAAATCCAGAACCCTAACCATATAAATTTAAAATAATCTAGTCATTGAATATGTTTTCTATATGCGGTTTGTGTCTAGGTGGTGTGGTTTTAGAGATATTTCACTTTTTCTGTAAGAAGATTGCTCACTCCCATTGACAATGCATTGAGTTTGCCGGTACGTGCAGTACAAAACCCTTATTTTATTCAAATTTAATATAAATCCAGACCCCCGACCTTTTAATTTCATATAATCTATTCGTTGAATATGTTTTCTATATGTGTACCAAGCGGTTTGTCTCTAGGTGGTGTAGTTTTAGAGATATTTCACTTTTTATGTAAGAATTTGCTCAACGGCCATTGACAATGCACTGAATTTGCTGGTACGTGCAGTAGAAAACCCTTATTTTATTCAAAATTAATAGAAATCCAGAACCCCAACCTTATAAATTTAATATAATCTATTCGTTGAATATGTTTTCTATATGTGTTTCAAGCGGTTTGTGTCTAGGTGATATGGTTTTAGAGATATTTCACCTTTTCTCTATGAAGATTGCTCATAGCCATTGAGTTTGTAGTGTGACAGTGTGTCATCCTGCAGCCAGCACTGACCTAGATACCCGTGCTGACGTCACATGAAATTGGTCAATATAATTGATCAACTAGGTGCCCCACAATGTTTGAGGAGTGGACTAGATATGGTGTTAAATAAGAGAGGTCCACAGAACCCACAGAATACAACCCTCATCTTCTCGTCACTCCCCCCCCCCCCCCCACTTCTCGTCAGTGATCAGGCAATACAAACCCTCCCCCCGACACTTCTCCTTGCAAAGATAGGAGCGGGACGTAGCTCAAGCAGAAGAGTGTCCACCTGTGAAGGTGTGGGTCATCCTAGCGATCTTGCTTAGTGGACCCATATATGCAGTTTGGGCTATTTGCGGTTCCAACCAGTGGTCCACAAGTTGTTCATCAAAGGCTGTGGTATGTGCTGTCCTGTGTGTGGGAAAGTGCATATAAGGACAGATACCAACATGTGACAGTGCACACACTCATGACAACTTTATAGTGCTGCCCCATTGCGACTTAGTGGAAAGAGGAGCCTATGTGGCAGCAGCTGGTTTCCACCAAAGAAATATGTCAGAATGACCATATTTTTTACCATTAATAACCGATGATAAAATTCAATGTGCTCTAGAGGCGTCATTAAATTAAAAAACTTTCCTTGCAAAAATTAGATCCCAGCAACATCCTCATGTTATATCCGATTATGTACGGATATGGGACTACCGATTTGCAGTTTTAAGTCTTAACAACATCTGAGTGAAACTCGCGACGGATATTGACTAATGACAATGTCCTGTTATAGTGTTTCTCCACTTAAATACCATGCTATTATCAGTACCATGGTATCCCAGTCAGCCAAATTATCCCGACACTAAGCCAACATATCCTTGTCCTACCCTGGTAATGTGATGGTAAAACAGGGGAAATTTCAATCGCGGACAATTGGCCTTCCTCATTCTACTGCAACTTCTGCTATCCTAGTAATGCTGAATGCCAGCAAGAAGTGACAAGTATCAATGTGTAAGTTATTGGCTTGACTCGGAAAGGGTTGGAACCTACGGGTTCGAATCCCACCACCTACCACAAAGTGGAGGCAGAAGCTCAACCCATTTGGCCATCGTGTCTGGTGTGATGTATAAGTTAGGTTTGGTTTGAATGAAGATTGCATCCAGTAGGTTCTGTACTACTACTAGCCATCCTATGTGCTGGATGGATACCTGTAATTACAGGCACATCTGGCTTTCAGGACCAGCGATCACTCTCACAGAGAACAAATAATTATTATGACAAGCATTGCCTAATTGCGAGCGACTAAAAAAAAATCGATCCTTTATTGTTGCTGACTCACAGGCAATCATTCAATAGTAATAAAATGCAGTAATCAATTTAAAATAGGCCATGTTGGTAGCGTATTAAATGTACACCAAGTGTGCTGGCCGAATGGGTAAGAGCGCTGGCTGGCTTCCCGTTTGGAAGGTCAAATCAAACCATTGACTTACAAAATTGACACTTATCGCTAAGTAATCGGGCAGTATCTACGATGGGGCAAGGACTGGTTTGCTCAGTATCAGGATAATGTGATCAAGTGTGATATAGACTACATCACCATTCCAGACATGCAGTGCATCATGGAATGCGTAGAAGAAAAACAAACCCGCGAGAAGCACATGGCACATGCAAATACACTGGGTGCAGCTGTGAAATATGCTAGTTTCAGCTCATCTCAGCTCTTGCTTGAAACATAGAATACCAACTAAAAATATATATATATAATAAATTAAGCTATTAATCTTTTATCCAGCATTCCATTTACATCAATATAATCCGCACATCTTATGCCATGTGCATTTAGATTTAGACAAATTTGGGCACTCAGATTAGTGTTAGAGCCATAGCCAGAGTCAGTTTTACTTATTTTATTAATGTTTTTATTTAGATCCTATGGTTAATGACATATGTAGAACTAGAAAATGAGTAGGGTTAATCAGATATTGGTTATATATTTCTCTGAAACAAGTGTATGTTGACACATTTGGCATTTTAATATTTAGAACAAGAATTAATAATGGTGATGTGGATATCAGCCTTAAAGTGACTGATTGTTTTGTGTGGAATTGTATGTTTCTCAGCTTAAAATGTTAACAATGGTTAGTTTTGTCTTAGCTATATTCATCAGATCATTATATTGCATGTGCGCATACATGTTTATGCCAAATTGTTATGTATTTCTATTCATTTTGAATCAAATCAAAGTTTTGCCCTATGCGTATCGACAAACTCAATGGCCAGACGCATTTGCTTTGCTGCCAAGGCCGTTTTCAGCGCATGCGCAGTCGGAACGATGATATCGTCTATTGAGTCATGGTGCCAATGGCCTTTTCTGCCAGTGGGGCAGCACTATAAAGTTGTCATCAGTGTGTGCACTGTCACATGTTGGTATCTGTCCTGATATGAACTTATATGTTTGGAGGGCATGAAATACAAAAACATAAAGAAACAAATGTTAAATATACAATACACTGTCCGAAACAATGTCAACCTTGTTTAGACGGGTGAATTTATAATTAAAAGCATTCATTTCATACTTTTCAGTTTTTGAATAATTCACCAGGCTCTAGATGTCTAAGTTATCTCAGCATATGCTGATTGCATTCGAGCTTATTGGTTATAAGGGTCCGGTTGGTGGCTTTGTCCCGCTGTGCGCTTTCACAAAATAAAAATAAATATAATAAACCATCATTCACAATCATCTTCTTTCTTGCATAGTCCGATGGTTTTGAGTTCCGATCATTTTTTTAGATAAATATATTAGGTTAATCATTATAATCTACCGTACTTTAGACTGAAGTAACTTCGCTTTAAAATGATTAACTTAGGAGATATTTGAAGTGAAAATATGCAAAAATAATGTTGCCATGCTTGCCAAAACCCTAACCCCCCATAGGCTTCAGCAGTGATAAACTATACTATATTGTCTTAGTACTCCCTTTTATGTAGCATAACATGCTTAATAAGTGCACCAGTATCTAAGTTGGCTATGTAGGTTAAAATCTAGATAAGGGTTTTACTTGTGAAAATGTGATGCTTTCATCGGACTATAAAACATTAACAGCCTACATAAATGGCGAGGTGTTCGACACATCGAAACACATTCTCACGCTCTCTCCCTCTCTCGCGCCCACTCGCGCGCTCTCACACTTTTCCTCCGAAACAAGCAATCAAACAAACAAACAAACAAACAAATCCAAAGTGGCGATATTTCGACTAAATAATTTACTGGCTGAGACTTCGTGACCCATACTTTTACATGCATACTACGAACTAAACAGAATTAAAAACTACATAATTAATGTCCATCAAGGCACAACCACTCGCACCCCCAACCCCAACCTCCCCCCACACACTCAGTCACACACTCACACCCCCCCCCTACCCACCCCCCATCACCCCCCCCCCCCTCTGCCCGCCTCCCAGCCATACACGTCCGCCCATGGTTAGATACACAACCTCCTTGGGGACGGCACCTTTTGAGGTGCGTTGAACCCCTATTGATGTAATCCGGCCTCACACCCCTCCACACCCAACGTTCATGGGTCCTTCCCCACCCCATCACCTCCCCTCCCCATCCTTCCCCGCCCCTCCCCGCCCTTCCCCTAGTCTCCTTATTTCCCCTCAGCATGCTTTCTCCTTCTCTCCCCTCCCTTAAGCACTTCCCTCCCGTACCCCGCCTTTCCACCCCCCCCCCCCGTACCCCGCCTTTCCACTCTCCCCCCTCTCATTCTCCTCCATGTCTCCACTCTATCCCAGCCCATTCCCATTCGCTTTCTTTCGCCTCATATCCCTTCCCTATCCCTCACTTCCCCACCCTGTCTCTTCCTTCTCCTTCCCCTCCGTCTCCCTAGTCCCCTCCGTCTCCTCTCCTCTCCTCTCCGCTCCCCTCCACACCCTCCCTTCCCTCCCTTCCCTCTCCCCTCCCCTCCCCTCCCCTCCCCTCCCCCCTCCCCTGCCTCTGCCCTCCCCTGCCCTCCCCTTCCCTCCCCTCCCCTCCCCTCCCCTCCCCTACCTTCCCTCACCTTCCCTCACCCTACCCTACCCTACCTTACCCTAACCTACCCTAACCTCCCCCCCCCTCCTCTCTGCCTCCCTCTCTTCCCTTCACCTCCCCTCCCCACTCCCCGCATTCTGACACCCGGGCCCAGGGTTTCCATGGACACTCCCCAGGGGGCACTGTTGTCCCTCTAGCGGGTGCATAGGAGTGGGGGCAGGGGGATAAGGGGAAGTTGTCAGAGCTGTGGTGCGGGGGGTGGGGGGAGGTTAGGGTTTGAGGGCGATTGGCAAAATATGGAGGCTCAAAAGTCACCTGGGCTCAAAAGGTGGCTTGAAGTGGTTGGGAACGGAAACGGGCGACGGGTGGCACAAAAGCCGGAACGCATACACGGGAAGAGGAATGCACAATGGCCAAAAAGGTAATCGGAGGAGAGAAGGGAGGAGGTTGAAAGGGAGTTATCCCCTGCCCGCCTCTGGGTTATTTCGCTCACTCCCCCTCTCCCCCCCCCCTCTCCCCTCCCCCTCTCCTCCTCTTCCCCTCTCCTCCTCTTCCCCTCCCCTCTCCCCCTCCCCTCTCCCATCCCCCTCTCCCCCATCTTTCCCTCATCTCCCCCATCACCCCCTTCACCCCCCTGCCCCCTTCACCCCCTCCACCCCTTCACCCCCTCCACCCCTTCACCCCCTCCAACCCCTCTCCCCCTTTCCCCCCCTTCTCCCCCTCTCTCCCCCTCTCCCCTTCACTCCCTCTCTCCCCCCTTCACTCCCTCTCCCCCCTCTCCCCCTCCCCCTCCCTCCCCCTCCCCCCCTCCCCCTCTCCCTCCTCCCCACCCTCCCTCTCCCTCTCCTCCTCCCTCTCCTCCTCTCTTCCCCCTCTGCCCCTCTCTTGCCCCCTCTGTCCCTCCCTCCTCGCCCTCTCCTCCCGGCACGCCCCAAATCAGTGTCCTAGTTGTGACTGGGAGCTGGTGGGTTGAAGTGTGTGTGTGTGGTTTATTTGGAGTGGGCGTGACAGAGGTGGACAGTGCTCAGCTTAGGGGTGGGCGTGGCAGGTGAGAATGGAGGGTATGCGAGGAGTGTTGAGTGGGGGTGGCGTGTCAGAGGGCCTGAGATCAGCTGGGTGGCAACTGCAGCTGACCACTACACCAGGCAGGACGCCCTGAGGGGGGGGGGGGGACCAGCATGCACCGGGTATCCTATCCACTGGACATCCAAGATGCACCTTGTCCCACTTGCATTTAAAGTTGCGTAAGCCGATGGTTTTGGGTTTTGTGCCAAGTTTTGACAATTAAATGTGTTAGGTTGATCGTGGTAATCTAATGCACTTTACTTTATTTTGGAGTAACCTTTCTTTATACTGACTAAATTTGGAAATGTTTGAAATGAAAATGAGTAAGATTATTTTGGTATGCACACTGACATGCTTGAAATAATAGGCTTGTATACAAATGACCTCTAAAAAGGGATGCAGGTATTGCAGGTATTGCAATACCTCAAGGAGTTTGACGCCCCTGCTCCTGCAGAGTTGTAAACCACTGCCTTGTGGTAGAGGTTCTTGACAGAACCGAAGGCTAAGGGAGCAAACCCTAATAGAAAACCATGTCACTGTGGCAGCATTAAGGGCGGTTGATGTATGGAACTCCCAAATCTCCCGACCAGCCACTGCAGGGACAAATAGTTTTGCGCCTGTCTTGACATGTTCTTGCCGGTGTGAAACCTCTATTTGCTCCCCGAGAGAGTGCCGCTGGTAACTTGCAAAAGCCAGCAGCACTTCAACACTTTTGCTGGCAGCTTTCATGAAATGTACAACCTCACAAAACACCATACCGGCTCGGTCGTTGCCTGGGTGAAACCTGAAGCTGAGAGACATTAAGACCGACTCATGGACATCACTCTCACAGCAGAGAGCTAAATGGAGAGCGGCAGTCAAGTAATGAAAGCAGTCGTTGTCGCATCGCGACCGACAACATGATGATGATGATGATACAAATGACTTGCATCAGCGGTAGTTTCTATTAAATTGCCTCAGTAGTCCCGTCCATGTAGCATTCATGTTTACTAAGCGCACCAGTATCATAAGCCGTGTTCACACGGACGATGTAAATCGATTCGTAGAAAGCGACTTGTATAGTTCGCCTCACATTTCACGTGTGAACGCACGTCTGAGGCGGATTAGGGCTGATTCGATTCACGTGATGCGGATCCTGTAAACCACCTAAGGGAGGTAGTCTACGTGAGGCGATTTCTCTGATTCGATTTATTTTGTCCGTGTGAACGCACTGAGGCGGATTAAGCACCTCACACGCATGCGCAGTCGACACCTCAGTTTTGTTGACTTTCCGGTCGATCAAAAGCGCATATTATATAATTTAATTAATTAAACTGCTATCTATGCACAGCTATTTTTTTCATCATTTATTTTTAGGGTTTCACTGCCCAGCAGAAGTTTTGACCGTTCCAAACCAATACGAATCATTAAATACATATTTAGGTCGAACCCACACTCTCTGGTGCCGCGTCGTCGAACCCAAAATGGCGCTGGTTAGCCTGGACTTGCTCATGCGCAGCTATCCACTTCCGCCTCACGCAGTGTCCGTGTGAACGGGCGCCTAATTCGCCTCACCTGATTCGATTTGTGTGATACGCCTCACATTTTGTCCGTGTGAACACGGCTTAAGTTGGATATGTAGGATCAAATGTAGGCAGGTACTTTATTCATGTGTGAGCATAATATGCGAGTATAAAGGCACGGAATTTGATTATATTATTTTGTACCGTTTCATGTTCTGCCTCCTACGCTCTCACTTGACTGGTGGCGCCACCACCGGCCCTTGCCATCCCTAACGGTCGCGCCAATGCTCAGTCGCACAGGAGGAATTATGTATAATCTGCTTTCATTTTTGTTAAAAGCAACTTGATCGACATCAAGCAGTGAATTTCTGGCTGCAGTCTGGCGGTGTCACTCTAACTCTAAGTCTACTCTAGCTTCACTTTGCAATTTAGCTATAAAACACATTCATTATTCTTCCTTACAGTCTTCGGCATTATTAGGATAGGGCAAGGACTGGTTGGCTCAGTGTCAGGATGATGTGACTGGGTGGGATATCATGTCATGGTGCTGGCGGCCTGGTGTCCCAGTGGGGCAGCACGGTAAAGTCACCATGAGTGCGCACTGTCACAAGTCGGTACCCGTCCTGATATGACCTTAGATGTTGCTAGGATGTAAAACAACAAACAAACAACATTGTTACAGTCTTATTACAGTTGCATAATCCGATGGTTTTGAGCTTCTACAAATTAAAAGAAGGTCGATCTATATTAGGTTGTATAGTCAGCCTAAAGTACATTTTATTCTAAAATGTCAAATTGAAGCAATGGCATGCATATAATTTTGGCCTGCATAGCAACATTCTGGATATTATAGGATTCAGCAGTGCAGGTTCTGTTCAAGTCACTTGGTGTTCCTTCTCTATGTTTAATGAGTAGACCGGAATGTTAAGTTGGATATGTATGAAATATTGTGTTTTCGAAAAAAAAATCATGCTTTTATGGCACTATGTGCAGCATAAAATACTGATTATTCCAACCTCCTTATGCCCAAAAGGTCGCCAACTACCCAGCGCCCCACATTGATTCAAAAACGTGGTTGGCGCTCCAGGACGGCGCCGGGGCATGTATTACAGACAATTGGATGATTATCCTTTTCTTTTCTCATACTAGGTAAGTGCAACTTCTAATGCCTGCTGACAAGTCTGTGACGATTCTAGCAATAAAGGTAAGAGAAATAATTACGCTGTTTGAAGTGAAGGAAATGGGTTAATTACCAACACGCACTCTTCCTTCCATGTTAGGGCACAAGTATCCCAGCGAGTAGTGATGACTATTTATATATATTAATATAGTGCTTGATCGATATGTTAGTGTTTGATCGATATGTTATGTTTTATCGATATATAGTGTTTGATATAATATATATTAATATAGTGATTGATCGCTATCGCTGATAACGGCACATGGACCGTCATCACACACAAAGGCCAAAACTGGGTGACCCGTATTATCGGTTACAATACCTACGGTGGCCGAATTGGGGTGACCAACATTATCATTGACATTGCATACTGGGGCCAAACATGGCTGCCCAACATTATCATTGACAGGGGGCTTGTGAGAGAGAACTCAAACAACACGCTCCTCACAAGCAAAATATTTAGCACACAAACTCCCCGAACTCACATGGTCGGGAGAAATATGGGGCTGGAAGTCGGTGTGGAAACCGGAGTCGAGTGGGCAGCACAATATGCCATTACGCTAGAATCTGACTGAACCTCAGTATATCGGTCCCCCGAGCACAATATCAAGACACGCCTCGCTGGACCGCCGACAACCCCCTATTCTTTGCTGCACTTACTCCCGCAACGGGCACACCAATAGCCGTAATTACAGGTGCGGTCGTCTTGGCTGCATCCCTACTCCTTATTATAGGAAAAACAAGGGTTTTTTCCAATCCTTTGTGAAAAGCTGCCTCGATCGACTGTGTCTCCCCCTAACCGGGTTATTAGTGGACTAGCCAGCCTGCTTCCACATATACTCAAAAGCATAATATTTTAGGGCCACCTCTGGGTTTCCCGAGGAGAAGGCCTCAAACCCCTCGGAGATGGCTAGCTTCCTGATGGCGCGATCTTAGTTTACATGAGTTTTCTCTATGAACGTGCCCGAATTATCCTTCCCCGTGATATAGCCCAAGTGTTGCAAGATATGTAACAGTCTATCCCCATCGGTCTCCTTGGAGGCTACCACCCAATTCAGAGTTGCTGCGATCAATTCGAACGGCGAGAGCTTATTTATGTCTCTTCCGTCCTCCACATGTCCCCGGAGCGACCACTTACTTCACGCCTTGCTTTCATAGCTCACTGAACGGGTGTCCGAAGAGGATGAGCTGGATGCCCGGTGATGGTAGTGGCGCCTCTTCCTTTCGTGCAACAGCGACCATCGTCTCGTCGAGCTCCGTCCCCGCGACTGTCCACATCTCCTAGTGCTCAAAACTCCGATCGGTCATCCTCTCTCTATGCCAGTTGTCTGGCCATCTCGTCATCTGCGTTGATGTCAGTCTCGCGATGTCTTCCTCCAGCCCTCACTCGCTTTTTTCAAATTCCGCTAGCCGCCCCCGCCTCTGTAGCTTCTCAATGCGGGCATTGATTTCCTGTTCTTCGATGTCAATAGTGTCATCCCCCTGGACCCCAGATTTGACGGTTACAGGTTTCCCGCCATCCACCATCTTGTCTGATTTCAAAGTCGAACGGGTTGTCCGTTTCTTAGCCTCCCGAAACTGGCAAGGGTGTATTGTTGACAGCTTCCTGATGCACAAGGCTACAGAAAGCACAGTACGCCTTTGGCATCACACGTAACAGTAAGTAATCTGTAGAGACAAACCGTAGAGACAGTCAAGGTTTTTTAAGTGAGAGAGACCTGAGGTTACACTGCCTGGTTGAGACAAACTGATGCGGCCAGCAGGCGCCTGCTGGTTTACCTGAGGGTCCCGGTGCTATCTAGCAGATCGGCCGCAAACTATCTTGCGAGTCCCCCGGGAAGCCCTTGGGGGCAGCACGGTGCAATTCCATTACATCCGCATATATGTGGGAATATATGTCATTATAGTACGTGTGCATAAAATATATAAACATTTTAGCAGTGAATGAAGAAATAGTAGGCCTATTGCTGGCAGCCAGATGGGGGAGCCACAGGAGTGTCAAGTAAGAAGCACGTGGGCAGAACAAATTGGTAATAACTTCCATAAATGTATACTCCTATAACTCTCGGATGCATCATATATATATATATATATATATATATATATATATTTTACCTCGGTATACAGCCTCAGGCTAGCCTCAGGCTAGGGAGAAGGAAGCACATCCGGGTCCAGCAATTAGCATAAACAACTCACGATTGGAATTACGTTTCGTTGAGTTGCTCCCGCAAATTTAGTCTACACACAAGCAAATACGCAGTAAGTATAATAAAAACTGTGGTTAGCTTAATTATGATGCATTATAGCATCGCTATAGAAAGTTCAGAACTTTCTTTGGTCCTTTTTGGACTAGTTTCGTCGGTTATAAAAAACCAAGGATAGAACGCTCTAGATTCCTTCTCGAAGGAACGAAACCGATTCTTAGCGGTTCTGTCAACACCCGTGTGAACATGGGTAGAGATGTGGGCTTTGCCTCATCTCCTGTGGAAATTCTCTCGGACTCTAATAGAGAGTGATGTTGGAGATGCTCCTGGGTTTCTTTTATAGACTCCCCACAATATTTTCAGGCGTTTTCTCCGAGTTTCGTAGCATTTTCTCCAACCTGCTGGCGTTGTAGTCGCAGGGGGGAGAAGTGTGCGGAACAGAGAGATGGGCGAGCCGATACACTGGTCCCGACCCCGCGTAAGATTTGGGCTTGACCCACAATCCACGCACAAATTTAGCTTATTACGCCTGTGTTATAACGGTCTAAACACGTTCTCTAACACCACTAGATGTCCAATTACGTTTTAAACAACAAAATTGTGACATTTATAAATACCGAGACTGACCAACATGTTTGGTTCCAGATCCCGATGGCCACGAAGCGGAGTAAGCGCGTGGCAGCAGCAGCCGAGGGACGTGCTCCCAGGGCCTCGGACGAGGAGTACGACTCCTCGCCAGTGTTGTCGGCAATGCCCTCACCACAGCCCGGGGCGCATATACTCTCCGAGCCGGAGGAAGAGACAGTGCCTGATGGCCCCACAGTTCCTGACTGGGAGGCTCGGTGGACGGCTATGGAGAGTCATATTCTGTCTCTCAAACCACCGCCGTCTCTTAAACGACATAGGCCGGGGTTCCAAGACGAGTCGGACTGGGAAGACTTCTCAGAGACAGACTCGGCGATCGAGCCGAGGGCTCCTCCTCCTCCTCCTCCTAAACGGAGTAAGAAGAAAAAACACGTTACTTCTTCTGGTGATGATTTCACCAAAGAACGTAACAAGACCGGGCTTCGCAAGAAGCGAAAGACCAAGTCCAAGAAGAAGAAGAAGAGGAAAGATTCTTCTTCTTCTGATTCCTCCACAGATTCTACTTCCACGGAATCAGACTCAGACACACAATATGAAGGTGTCTATGCTGCCATTGGTGGCAAAGTGTCTAAGAAGGTGGAGAAGCCGAAAGCTAAGCGGGTTAAAACTACCACGCTTATGCGCGAGACCATAAATGGTCATTTCCGTACCTTCAAACCGGCGGAAATCATCTCCAAGCTAGGAGATGAATTGACGGGCATTAAAGGTGTCCCCAACTCCATCATTAAAGAGATGGATCGAGATGTCAACATGACGGAAGACCGTAAGAAATTTGAGAGTGTGTTACACATAGCGCATAAGGCGGTGCTCGGTACGTTAACGGCCATCACTCCGGTGGCAAATCGAATGCGAAGAGAAAACAAGTTCTCATCCTTGGCAAAAACCATGGACAAAGGCATTGCACTGTTAACAGCGGCAGGTAATTACTTGTCCTAACCGAAGATATGAGAATGTCTTTAAGTCGGTTTGCACAGACGCTGGCAAAGAGGTGGCCCGCTCAAAGAAGGTCACGGACAATGATGGGAAAGAGTATACGCTCTTTCTGGCCCCAGAGCCGATCAAAGGAAAGCCTTTGGACAAAACGAAAATGTTTGGCGGCCAACTACAATACCTCTATAAAGAGGTAGAAACCGCAGCGAAAAGTGGCAAAAATATGGATGGAAAAAAGAAGCAGGAAGCCCCACGCTTCAAAAGGTCACGAGGGGATTTTCGCCCACGAAGGCTCGGCAGGGGTTCCAGACCGGGCTCACACTTCAGCCAGTCTTTCCGGGGCCGGGGCGCCCGCCCAGGCTGGAACGACAACACCGCATGGCCACTGGGCCGCGGCTTCAACTCCCCGAGACCCTTCCAAAGGGGCGGGTCCAAGTAGAGGCCCAAACACAGACTTTACAAGTCCCCGCCGCCTCTAAAACCACACAAACTGTAAGCAACTTTGTGGCTGGGAATATTCATAATCATATTTCTGAATGGGACCAAATTACCAGTGACCAGGATATTTTACAAATAGTTAAAGGTGTTCAAATTCCCTTCATACAAATACCCGTACAAGGGAGAGTTCCGTTTCCCTATCAAATTGAACAAATTGAACGAGAGGCACTAACTGAACAGGTACAAATTTTTTTTGACAAAGGCATTATCCATAAGGTTACACACTGCCCTGGAGAGTTTATTTCAAACATCTTCTCGAGACCCAAACCTAATGGGGACGTTCGAATGATTCTGGATTTAACAACCCTTAATAAAATGATAGAATATCGACATTTTAAAATGTTTTCACTAGATACGGCACGAGACCTCATTACACCAAATGCGTGGATGGCTAGTGTTGACTTACAAGATGCATATTACACAGTTCCCATAGCGGAACAACATCGGAAATTTCTCCGTTTTCTTTGGGATAACCAACTCTATGAGTTTACCTGTATGCCAAATGGCTTAGCTTGTGCCCCTCGTTTCTTCACTAAACTGCTTAAACCTGTTTTCTCACTTATGGCACGGAATGGTCACATAATGTTTCCTTACATAGATGATTCCTTTATAATGGCGTCAACACACATTGGTTGTGTAAACGCCGTTTTGGATTTATGTGCATTACTCACTAAATTGGGGTTTTATGTACATCCGCATAAGTCAGTGCTTCAACCAACAAAACAACTCAAATGTTTAGGGTTTATTCTTGATACACAGTCCCTCACAGTGTCGATAACAGAACAGAAATTAACTAAGTTTATGACCACAGCGACCCAGCTTCTTAAGTTACCGAAACCTAAGATTAGACAGGTCGCAGTTCTTATCGGGATAATGATATCGTATGCACCCGCTATTCTATATGGGAAAGCCCATATTAAATCTCTAGAAATAGATAAAAATTTAGGATTAGCACGAACTAAAGGGAATTTTGAACGAAAGATGTTTATTTCTGAACAAGGGTTACAGGATATTCAATGGTGGATGCAACATATCGCAAATTCACCCAATCCAATCCGCATGGCGGAACCAAATACAGTAATTACCACTGATGCTTCGTTAGAAGGGTGGGGAGCCCATCGTGATGGGGTGGCAACAGGAGGTAGATGGCTACATGATGAAGAGTCAGATCACATTAATGCGCTCGAGTTGCGTGCTATTTATTTGGGTCTACGTAGCTTAGTAAAGATACCTAAATCACAAGTTAGAATACTAACTGATAACACTACTGCTATGGCATATATCCGTAACATGGGTGGAACCAAATCAAAGCCTTGCAATCAGTTATCTAAACTGATTTGGAACTGGGCACAGGCTCAACAAGTCTGGCTGACTGTAGCGCATATTCCAGGGTCACAAAATACACTTGCAGACCATAAGAGTAGAAAATTCCACGACCATTTAGAATGGTCCCTGTCAACACGTTTGTTTAAATTCATTTGTGCAAAATGGGGGACACCTAAAGTTGACTTGTTTGCATCACGAAATAATAATAAGTTACCCTGTTATGTTTCTTGGCATCCCGAACCGGATGCTTGGAAAGTTGATGCATTTACTATTACCTGGGAAAATAATTTTTTCTATATTTTCCCACCGTTTAGCGTTATCAGCCGAGTAGTGAGAAAAATCAGCATGGAGGGGACACACGCCATACTGATTGTGCCCGATTGGGACACGCAACCTTGGCTGCCAGCAGTTACACAACTGGCAAAAGAACATATACGATTCCCAAGAAAACCCGGGAACCTAACGCACCACGGACCGCTAGTGGTTCACGGCGACGTGTCAGCGACACCCCTATTGGCATTCCTTTTCTAAGAAAACAGCTGCAGCAATTTGGTTTAGACAAAATTACGGAAGATAGGATAGTAGCTGATGCATGGAGGCCAGGAACTGTTAAAATGTACACAACTTATTTAAAGAAATGGGGTGTACATTGTTTGCTAATGAAAGTTAAGCCAACAAATCCAACAATTGCACAAGTAGCTCGTTTTCTTCGTTCTCTAGAGGATGAGGGACTAGGATTTGGGGCGGTCAATGCGGCAAGATGCGCATTATCAATTATATTACCTAGAATTGACGGCGAAACAGTTGGTAAACATTATGTCCTTCATTATTTACTTCGGTCAATTTATCAAAGGAATCCTCCAAAACCAAAGTATAGTCGCTTTTGGGATGTTTCTATAGTATTTAAGTTGTTCCAGGCTTGGCCTCACAACTCTTGGTTAGATATAAAACAATTAGGTTTTAAGGTCGCGGTCTTGTTACTATTAGTAACGGGACACAGAGGACAGACGATTGTTGCTTTATCCTTAACGGGATTAGAAATAGACAAGAAACAAGCTACGTTTGATTTAGCACAATTGCTCAAATCAAACACGCTGGGTGACCCTTTATCTACGGTCCACTTAGACTACTTCCCAAATGATCGTAAATTATGTGTTGTGTCAGCCATACGGGCTTATATATCCAAGACAAAGGACTTACGTGCATCACAACAACTATTAGTGAGCTTCATAAAGCCACATAACGCAATTTCAAGAGACACCCTTGCCAGATGGACAATCAGGGTGTTGAAATTGGCTGGAGTGGATACGGGCAAATACTCTTCCCACTCAACCAGAGGTGCCATGGTTTCCAAGGCACGGTTGCTCGGTATTTCTGTAAAAAGAATACTAGCGCACGCAGGCTGGAAGACAGCTAAGTCGTTTGCAAAACATTACAACAAACGACTAGAAAAGCCTACCGGCATTGCAAAGCGCCTGCTCACCAACTAACAAGAATAGGTGAGAACAAAAACTTTGAATGATACAATTACTAATACAATGACACATAAACATGTTATAATAAGAATGAATGATATTAAGGATAAAAAAAATCGCTGATAATATAGTTTATTGTACATATGTTTTATTTGATCCCTTGAGTCTTTCCTGTTGCCATTTGTGGGGAAGGAAATGGGGCTGCGAACCGTTGGTGCCACGGCCCCGGTGACAACAGCTGGTGGCGAGTCTGGGTGGCGGAAGTAGCGGGTCCTAACGGTCAGCCCGCACCAGTGTCCGGTTGTAGGGGCTGTGAAGGGAGTGTGAAGGGAGTGTGAAGGATGGCCTCGCACCTTCTCACGAGACCAGTGTCACCGTGTGGCCCTCCTTTAAGTTGTTTTCTATCCCCCTGACCCGCCGCCCCCCTCCTTATCCCCGCCCCCCACCCGCAACCTTCATCTCACTCACCGCACCCTACACCACCCGTCTCCACTTCCCGTTCACCCACACTTTCTTTTTTAATCTTCAGTCTCTGGTCACCCCTTAAGTGTGGAGAGTGTGGGTCACACCTGGTCCCTTAAGGTAACGCCGATGTACTATAACCAACTCCCCCCCCCCTCCCACCTGCACCTCCCCCATCTCCACCTCCACCTCAACCCCCACCCTCATCTCCACCCCCACCCTCATCTCCACCCCCACCTCTACCTCCACCGTCACCTCTACCTTCACCTCCACCTTCACCTCCACCCTCGCCATTACCTCTACCGTCACCTCCACCCGCACCCTCACCTCTACCTTCACCCGCACCCTCACCCTCATCTCCACCCCACCTCTACCTCTACCCCTCACGCTCACACACCGCGGGTATGTCTATACCCAATGCACTCCGAGGTCTAGCAGGCCCCACCTCGATCTCATCCCCATACCTGACTTGACACCACTACCAACTAACCACTAATTTTCACTAACAACTAACAGGTAACTAATTCCATCCTCACTTCACTTCTTCCTCTGGCCTTGGCCGGACTTACTGTGCATACCGGTGAATCTGGAGGGACTGAAGTTTGGATCCTGGTCGAGTCAAACCAATGACTTATATAAGTTATAAAATAGGTACCTGTTGATGCTCGGAGCTTGGCGTTATGAGGTCAGGACAGGGACTGGGCTGGGCGTACAGTGTCAGGATAATGTGACTGTGTGGGACATCAGGTCATGGTGCCGGCGGTCTGATTTCCCAGTGGGGCAACACTATAAAGTTGTCATGAGTGGGCAGTGTCACAAGTCGGTGCACGTCCTGGTATGGCCTAGGGTCTTACTGGGGCATAAATCTACACCAACCACCCAGCCTCCCGGCCCTCTCAGAGGACTGTGGTTGGGCTCTTAGCCTCCCCCCCCCCCCCCCCACACCCAATTTCTCTGGCCACTACCTATGGGAAGCCAACTCCCGACCACATGGGACCTCCCGTCTGTCACAAATTTAGTTTTCTACTGTCAACATAAATCTAGGCCAAAGCAGTTTTCTTAAACCCTGAATTCTACATTGACTTAAAACAGTTTGACAAATGCAATTTTGCGTTGTATTGATGTTTATTTCATGTTTTTTGTTTGTTTTGTGGGTGTGCGGGGGGAAGAATTATACTATTCATGTGGGTGGCCGCACACACACACACCCACCGAAACCAACACCAACACACACACACCAACACGCACACACACACCATCACGGTGATACTCCAGCTGCCCACCCCGAACCCCCCGTGCCCCCACATTCAATCTGACCTCAATGCTGGGGTTATGGCCCCCATGCCCTGACCTCTGACCCCGGGGCAGTCCCCAGGGGGCACGGCGGGATAACTGAATCCCGAGGATTAAATTGGTGCGACACTGACGCGCCTGGAGCCTCGTGATATAGACTGGCTGAGATTCCTCTAATTCTGCCACAGAGGCTGGTCTCCTATATTCTCATTCATAAATAAAGAAGCTGTATAGTGTCACCAAACAAGTTTAATACTTAAAGTTGCATAGTCAGATGAAGCATCAAATTTTCAAACCGAAAGCAATTATCTAGATTTGATCCTACATATCTAACTTAGATATTGATGCAGTTATTAAGCATTTGTTGTCACATAAAAACAAATGTTATTTAATAAACAACCTTACTATGAAAACCAATGTTTTTATAGTAAGGTTGTTACTATAAAAACATTGGGGGGAATTGGGGTGAAGAAACACCGGACAGAGGATGGTGTGGATGAGTGTGTGGATGAGTGTACGCAGGATGCTGCAGAAGCTCCTCTCTTTTGGAGGAAATTTAATAAACACCTATGGTGACTATCAGAGTTTTGGCATGCATGTTCTCTGTGGCGGAGTGGTTAGAGTGTCTGACTTTTTTCTAGGTCAGACTCCTAATCTGAAGGTTGGTGGTTCGATTCCCCATGCCCCCACCTCTGCCAATTTGTATTTCCACCGCTGTGGATAACTACACGTCATCAAAGGCCAGTTGCTCTCATACCATGTCTATGTGGTGTGGGAGGTTAAAAATCCCTTGGGTCGGTAAAAGTGAAGGCTCGGGCTTTCTATCGACAAACTGTCTAATGGTGAAAACAAGTCTATTCAGGCTTATCCATAATAGGCAGTATAAATCTTCAAGAAAATGCCAAAACTAATTTGAAATGTTTATACCTCAAATATCTCAGAAGTTACCCATTTAAAATATAAGTTACTTTAAACTAAAGTAAGGTAGATTATAACAATGAATTTAATATATTTATCTCAGAAAAATGGTGGAAACTCAAAACCATCGGACTATGCAACTTTAAAGTTTCATAGTCTGATGAAAACATCAAATTTTCAAAACAAAAACAATAATCTAAGTTTGATTCTAAATATCTCACCTATATACCAGTGCAGTTATTAAACATTTGTCGCCACGTAGAAGGGAATACTGAGGCAATCTAATACTAGTAATAGCATATTCCTGATATGACCTTAGATGTTGCTAGGACGTAAAACAACAACAAACAGCATATGTTTCTGCATAAGCCTATGATGTCATGTGCTTGCCAAAATTAATTTAACATGTTTGCACTTCAATTAAACATGTTTGCACTTCAAAAGTTAGCCATTTAAAATGAGTTACTGCAAACTAAAGTAAGCTAGATTAGAACCACCAACCTAATATGATTATCTCAGAAAATGACAGGAACTCAAAACCATCGGACTATGCAACTTTAATGGCAGGCGATATAAACTCTTATCTAGGTTTTTTACATTTAAGATTTCCCCTCAGCTCTAAGATCACTAAGTTCAATCAATGTAAAGGTGTATTATGGATGGATGTGTGTGTGTGTGTGTGTGCGGGGGGGGGGGTTCTTTGTTGATAACTGATTGTGTGGTGTTATTGTTTTGTGTGATTGTGAGTGGAAGTTTAAAGTTGCATAGTCCGATGGTTTTGAGTTTCTCTCATTTTCTGAGATAAATATATTAGGTTGATCATTATAATCTATCCTACACATTTGGAAACCTGAAGCTGAGAGACATTAAGGCCGACTCATGGACATCACTCTAACAGCAGAGCGCTAAATGGAGAGCGGCAGTCAAATAATGAAAGCTGTCGCATCACGACCGACAGCATGATGACATTAGTTTGAAATAACTTAGATTTGAATCGGCTAACTTTTGAGATATTTTAAGTGCAAACATGCTAAATTAATTTGTGTAATCATGCCAAAACTGTGACACCATAGGCTTTGGTAAAAACCGATTCTATTAAATTGCCTCAGTAGTCCCTTCTATATGGCGACAAATGCCTAATAAGTGTACCAGTATCTAAGTTGGATATGTAGAATCAAATCTAGATAATTATTTTGCTCTTTAAAATGTGATGTTTTCATTGAACTATGCATCTGTAGTAGTTTTCACTGACCTCTCAGGCAAGTAACCACATAGAAAGGTAGGTGTGGGTAGTATGGTGATATCAGGGAGCCTAGTTGGTGTAATGGTTAGCACACTGGCCCGGAATGCAAAGAGATGTCGGTTCGAGTCCCAGTCTAGGCGCAATATTTCCCATTTTCATCACCCCCACGACACTGGTTCCATGACCAGGATCCTATAAGCGCTATGCGCTGTCTGGTTGTTGAACCTGCCCTGTGTATGTATGTGTAAGTGCATTGCCTGTATGTATGTAATTGTAAGCATTAAAAAAGACTTACAATTCCAGGGGGACGAGTGTAGTAGTCTGCAGTGACCTCTCAGGCACGTAACCACATAGACAGGTAGGCGTGGGTAGTATTGTGATATCAGGAAGCCTAGGTGGTGTAATGGTTAGCACACTGGCCTGGAATGCAAAGAGATGTTGGTTCGAGTCCCGCTGTAGGCGCAATATTTCCCATTTTCATCACCTCCACAACAGATCTTTAACAGAGGGGCTATGATGTAATATGTACTACGGTATTGGTGGGTGGGTGGTGGGTGTGTGTGGGTGGGGTGGAGGATGAAGAGAGGATGAAGAGAGCATCCTCCGCACACTCATCCACGCCATCCTCCACACACTCATCCACACCCTCCTCTACACCATCCTCCTCGCTTCTAATTACCGTCACAAAGGCCAGTTCATATAGATCGTCCTTCCGACGAGCTGGCCTGGAGTGAGGCCTGGATGAAATTGGGGTGTGTGTGGTGGGGGGGGGGGGGGCGTTACAGACCACTACCTGTATGATACTTTTATTACATCACCACCACAACCACTGAACAGGTCCGTGTTTGGTACCGTGCAGCGTAGTTAATCACTCTTTTTGTTGTTGGTTACATTTGTTGATTAAGCAGGGGGAATTTTAATCACAGACAATAGACGGGATCACGGTTCCGACTGCGCATGCGCTGAAAAGCAAAGCAAATGTGAATGGCCATTGAGTTTGTTGAAACGCATAGGGAAAAACTTTGATTGTTATTCAAAATGAATAGAAATACATAACAATTTGGCATAAACATGTATGCACACATGCAATATAATGATCTAATGAATATAGCTAAGACAAAACTAGGCATAGTTAAATATTTTAAGCTAAGAACCATACAATTCCACCCCAAACAATCAGTGATATCCACATCACCATTATTAATTCTTGTTCTAAATATTAAAATGCCAAATGTGTCAACATACACTTGTTTTAGAGAAATATAAAACCAATATCTGATTAACCCTACTAATTGTCTAGTTCTACATATGTCAATAACCATAGGATATAAATAAAAACCTTAATAAAATAAGTAAAACTGACTCCGGCTAGTCTGAGTGCCCAGATTTGTCTAAATCATATTGATGTAAATGCAATGCTGGATAAAAGATTAATATATTAATTTATTCAGGGTTTGGATCCCATGATCTGTCAAAGCGCGAAGTGGATGCTCAACTCATTCGGCCATCTTGTTTAGTTCTCATGACCTTAGATGTTGTTAGGACATAATACCCCAACACACAAATACAGATATGCGCAGTAATACACGCGCGCTCATACTTCATCTGAAGGATGTCTAGATATATGATATCAATTCTGCCCTCCCGATATGTCTACTGGCCGATTATGTATTACTTTTGCCCTGTAGCAGCAGTAGGTCTTCTTTCACCATGCTATCTACAGGAAGTGACTTTTCCTTGAAGGGACTAACTACTAGGCGCGATGACCGAATGAGTTGAGTGCCCGTTTCCGGTGTACCAGCTCATAGGATTCGAAGCCCGGCTAAGTCAAATGAATGACGTAACAATTTATACTTGTTGCTACCTTGCTAGATATAAAATGTGTATGCAGGTATTGCAGGTATAGCAATACCTCAGGGAGTTTGACGCCCCTGCCTTGCAGAGTTGTAAACCATTGCCTTGTGGTACAGGTTCTTGACAGAACCGAAGGCTAAGGGAGCAAACACTAAACAGAAAACCATGTCATTGTGGCAGCATTAACGGCAGTTGATGTATGGAACTCCCAACATCTCCCGACCAGCCACTGCAGGGACAAATAGTTTTGCGCCTGTCTTGACATGTTCTTGCCGGTGTGAAACCTCTATTTGCTCCCCCGAGAGAGGGCCGCTGGTAACTTGCAAAAGCCAGCAGCACATCAACACTTTTGCAGGCAGCTTTCACAAAATGTAAACCTGAAGCTGAGAGACATTAAGACCGACTCATGGACGCAACTCTCACAGCTGAGAGCGGCAGTCAAGTAATGAAAGCAGTCTTTGTCGCATCGCGACCGACAGCATGATGATGATGAGATATAAAAACACCACGCATATGGCCTATGTTGTCGACACGGCCTAAAGAGACTACCAGTCAATAAACCAATTCTAGATATTACTAAGATAAGGCAAGGAGCAGTTGAAGGAGGAATTCCAATTGTCTGTGATTGAATTTTTTCCCGCTTCATCAAGGAATGTATCGAGGTAAAGCAAAAAAAAAAAAAAAAAAAAAGAGGGGAGGCATTAGAATCTTTCCAGTGATTATGCGTATAGAAAAACTGAGAAATGGGTGCGGGGGGGGGGGGCAGAAGTAGATTTCTTGGGAGTCATTTTTATCAGCATGCGATGGTGGTGTGTGTGTGGTGGGGGGAGGGGTGATATCAGTTACATATATTTTGGGGGTGATGTTGGAGGGTCCGTAGGGCTTGCTGCGTGGAGGGGTCAGGAGGGGATAGTTGGGTAGTTAGAGATGACCTAGTGATAACCCTGACCAGGTACTTACCTGCTGACCACTCACGTGGAGACTGGTGCCACCTACAAATTGCACCATAATTCCACGAATAATTCCGTCCGGTAATTGTTCCCACCACAAGACGTTATTCCCCCCCACCCACCATAAACTATTAGCGCACTTATCCGTTATGAGCAGGCTTTTTATTTTCATGGTCATATGGGCCATTCCTCTTCATATCCTAAGCACTGTCAACACAACCGGAAGTCAGATTCCCACTTTAGATATAAAAATAAGAGTTAAATGACACGATTCTCATCGCTGCATAAATTCCATTAAAAACAAAAAGTTCAAAATAGATATTTTTAGTGCATCCATGTCGCGATTTCTTTGGCGACCGCCATCGCGCAGAATCAGTGAGCGAGGTGTTGGTGAAGCGGTCCGATGATGTGTTTTCGCTCTTTTTTGCCTGGTTCCCGGCGACACCCCCTCGGCTGTAGCTCTTTTGGCGGCGTCTTCACTGGTTCCAGCCCGCTGTCAGCCACTCCTGACCATTGTGGTGGACACCATCAGGGGCACAATGGCCGCCATTGTGGGCTATATAGTCCATCTATGTTTACACCCTCCCCCTCCCCCCTGCCTCCTCCCCCCTCCACCCCCCAGTCAGACACTCACCGACCCCCCCCCCCCCCAACCACTCACCCCCCCCCCCCCCGCCTCCATCTCCTCCCTACCAGCTGCCGATGTACTCACGCCTCTCTGATAGTGCGGAAAGAATCCGAAATTCTGTTTGAAACTAGACAGGACAGGCCTGAACCGACGCATAGTCTAAGTAATGAGAATGAACACTCTACCACCTCCCACATGCATGCGCACACCCGACATCGACATGGCAGAGTGGGTGCACACCAGTCTCCACTTAATGGACGATGTCACACCCAATCGTATGCATAACATAATGGTTAATACTTTTCCCTACTGAAACCACAGAATAGCCTGTCATCTAATTTTGAATTAATAAATGGGTCATTTGGAATTGTCAATATTTTCCTATTATACATGCAGCGCACAAGCAAAATGAGTGGAACGGGAGGGGTTGGGTGATAGGTCAATCAATATACTGCGTAAAGCTAAGATTCCTTACACGCGGTATGCGGCATGCGGTATGCGAATGCGGCAAAAAATCGAAATGCCTTGAAGTCAATGGATAGGGTGATTGCATCAGGGAGCTATTGTCCCGGAATGGCAATGAGTGAGGGTTCGAAACCTGCTCTAGCGACAATAGTTCCCTTTTTCCTCACCCACATTACAGTACTAACTTTGAAACGTTTATTGTTCTGCTATTACAAATAATCAATAGCATAAGGTATCTTGGAGGAAGGGTTGGTTGGTTGGTTGGTTGTTGGAGTTTTACATCCTGGCAACATCTATGGTCATATCAGGATGGGCACCAACTTGTGACAGTGCACTGTCATGGTGACTTCATAGTGCTTCCCCACTGGGAGACAATTCTGCCTGCACCATGACCTGATATCCCACTGTCACATTATCCTGAAACTGGAGCCAGCCAGTCCTTGCCCTATTCTAATAATGCCAAGCACCTGGCTAGGCAGTGACAAATTATCAATTTTTAAGTCATTGGAACCTATTGGTTCGAATCCCACGAACGGGAGACTGACGCTCAACTCATTCGGCCATCCCCTCTGGTTTGGGGGAAGGGTGAGGTTGAGGCGTGTTGATACTCTTCATATGAATAGGAAAATGTTCACCACTGTTAAAGGCCCCAGAATAGAAAACTCTCCTCAGCGACAATAATACCAAAACACCTTGCTCTTCTTCCTCAATGTATGGTGGTAATAGTACTAATACATGACCAAATTCTCTTCGTATTGACAGTAGCAAGCGCTCAAATCGCCTTCACAGTGCAGCCGGTGTTGAGCACATTAAAACCATCCGACATGTAGGTCATGCATTTCCTGCTCCAATAAGGTGACCCCTTTTCCACCCCTCCCCCCTTTGCTCCATCCCCCTACACATACTCCGTCTCCTCTCCCCTTTTCCAAATTCTCATCCATTCCAATTCTACATAATTATGGCCTCAATCATTCTCAAGCCATCTCCTCGCCTCTTACCATGCATCTATCCAGTGCGTCCTACATGCCCCCTCCCCCCTTGATTAATCTGTGCACCTCTCCCACTGCCCTCCACTCATTCACCAGTTATATATAGCCTAATTACATAATAATTCCATAGCTGGAATACAGGGCCAGCTGAGAACTCTGCAACCTTCTCCCTTCTGCGACCTTCATTATTCCTTCTTCCTCCCCCTTCCTCCCCCTTCCTCCCCCTTCCTCCCCCTTCCTCCCCATTCCTCCCCATTCCTCCCCTGCTCCTCCCTACTCATCCCTCCCTCTCCCCCTCCTCTCCTCTCCCCCCTCCTCCCCCTACTCATCCCTCCCTCTCCCCTTCCTCCCCCTACTCCTCCCTCCCTCTCCCCCTGCCCCTTTCCTCTCACCATCTCCCTTCCGTATCCCGCTCTCCCTTCACCCTCCTCTCCTGCCCTGTGCTGCTCTGATTTTCCCTGCTCTGCCCTGCCCTGCCTAGTCCCCCTCCCCTCCACCATCTCTCCTCCATCTCTCCTCCACCTCTCCTCCCTCTCTCCTCCCTCCTACCCCCCTATCCCCAGCCCCGCCCCCGGCCCCTCCTTCCTCTCGTCTCCCTCTCCCTCCCTAGCCGCCAACGGCCCCTCCCCATCCCCCTTCCCTCGCCTCCCCCCCCCCATCCCCCTTCCCTCGCCTCCCCCTTCACCCTGCCCGCCTTCCGTTCCCCTCCCACTTCCCTTCCCTTCCCTTCCCTTCCCTTCCCTTCCCTCCTCTCCCCTCCCCTCCCCTCCCCCCTCCCCTCCCCTCCCCTCCCCTCCCCTCCCCTCCCCTCCCCTCCCCTCCCCTCCCCTCCGCTCTCCTCTCCTCTCCTCTCTCTCCTCGCCTCTCCTCGCCTCTCCTCTCCTCCCTCTCCCCTCTCTCATCTCCCCTCTCGCCTCTCCCCTCTCCCCTCCTCTCTCCCCTCTCCCCTCCCCTCCCCCTCCCCTCCCCCTCCCCTTGCTCCCCTTCATTCCCCTTCAGTCCCTTCATTCCCCTCCATTCCCTTTCTCTCAACATCCCATGCACTCCTCCACTCCTCCTCTCCTCCCCTCCCCTCCTCTCTCTCCTCTCTCTGCATGGAAATTACCCTAGAAACTGTCTGAATCGAAATTCAATCCTGGAGGGGAACTTCATCCACCACTGGAGATCATGGAAGGAATTGAGCCGCCTCCTGACCACTCCCCGCCATGTGTACATGTGCCTTTGATACTACGGGGATACGTGATGCTGGTGTCGATTTATGCTGATTTGTTTTGATGCTCCTTGATTGGTGTTGATTTGCGTTGATTGGTGGAAATATGATAGTTTCCATTGAATATGCATTCAGGAATTAATACAAATGGCAGATGTATCATGTACCGATTCCTCTCAGGGCTAGGTTGACCTCGCAATGTTTGACGTTGGAGGCCAAATTAAATATAACTATAGAGGCATCTTGGGTGTAGGGCGGTGTGTGAAGTGAGTGGGGCAGGGAGCGGGGGGGGGGGGGGTCTGTTTAATATGTCCATGTATACAAGCTATCAAAGCCCATCTCCCTCCCATCCCAACCCAGATGTAAATGCCTGTGTGCGCGCGCACACACACGCACGCACACACACGCGCACACACACGCGCACACACATACATGAAGGCATGGCATTCACGTTCACGTTCATGGTTATTAATTATCCCATGACAGTAAACTGTACTGAGGGTATCAATAGTAAAATATACCAGGCTGTGATGTTCCGTGAAAGGCAACCGAATTTCATCCGGATATTCTAAACCGACTTACACTACAGTGATGAAGTATCAAGTGATGTGGAATATCAAATGATGTGCCACATAGATTACCTAAACATTGAAGGACCTCTAATCCGTCCTGATATGACCTTAGATGTTGCTAGGACGTAAAACAACAACAAACATCTAATCCAAATTGTTCTCTTTTTCTCCTAATATCGGCCGAGATACGCCTTAGCGCTGATAAGGTTGAGTCTTGGTGTTATATGTGTACTAGGTTTTATTTTATTCCGATCAAGGAGTCGAGTGTGAATGGGGGTATGGGTGCGGCAAGCCCTGT
Organism: Branchipolynoe longqiensis; assembly: GCA_030323885.1. NCBI lineage: Eukaryota > Metazoa > Annelida > Polychaeta > Phyllodocida > Polynoidae > Branchipolynoe > Branchipolynoe longqiensis. Next base: position 127,334,958 of record CM059187.1, read on the forward strand.
GTGACTGGTTCAGACATTCAGAATTGCCTTGTAATTTAGTAGTTATCTGAACACTAGTCACGTGTGTTTCAGTTGACCTCAAGGTCACCTCTTCTGACAGCTCTAGCTGACTCCCTTCCCCCCCCCCCCTCTCTCTCCTCCTCCTCCTCCTCCTCCTCTTCCCCGCCTACACCCTACCTCACCCCCACCCTCCTTCACACCTCACCTCCCCCACGCTTCCCATCCCCCCCATTCCACTCCCCCCCGCCCTTGCACTCCCCCACCCTTCCCCTCCTCCGACCCCTCCCCTCCCCACGCTTCCCCTCCCCACGCTTCCCCTCCCCACGCTTCCCCTCCCCACCATTCCCCTCCCCACCATTCCCCTCCCCACCATTCCCCTACTGCCACCCTTCCCCTCCCCCACCCTTCCCCTCCTCCACCCTTCCCCTCCTCCCACCTTCCCCTCCCCTTCCTTCACCTCCACAACCTTCACCTCCCCACCCTTCCTCCCCCCACCCTTCCCCTCATCCCACCCTTCCCCTCATCCCACCCTTCTCCTCAGCCCACCCTTCTCCTCCCACACTGTCCTGATATGACCTTAGATGTTGCTAGGACGTAAAACAACAACAAACAAACAATCTCCTCCCACCCTTCCCTCCTCCACCCTTCCCCTCCTCCCACCATTCGCTTACTCCCCCTCCCACCGTTCCCCCCTCCCCTCCCCACCCTTCCCCTCCCCTGACCATTCAAATCCTCCCACCATTCCCATCCTCTCACCATTCCCACCTCCCTCCTCCTACCCGTCCCCCCTCCTCCAATTCCCTCCACCTTCTCCTATACCTTCCACTCCCCTGTCCCATTTCCCTCGTTCCTTTTCCTTTCCCTCTCTACCTTCCCTTTCCACCTTCCTGTTTGCTGCCCCCTCCCACACACACGCCGATCCTGGGCACTCCCGCCCTCCCCTGCTCATCAGTCACAACTCCATTTCTCTTTACCCTCCTCACCCTTCCCCCTCTACCCCATCTTACCCCTCCACCTCCATCTCCACCTCCCCATTCACCTCCACCTCCATCTCCATCTCCACCTCCACATTCACCCCCACATTCATGCGCACCTCTATTTCCACCTCCATAGCTACCTCCGCATTCAAGCCCACCTCCTGATATGACCTTAGATGTTGCTAGGACGTAAAACAACAAACAAACAAAAACCACCTCCACCTCCACCTCCACCTCCTACTCCACCTCCTACTCCACCTCCTACTCCACCTCCTACTCCACCTCCCCTTACACCTCACATATACTTATCGTTCCCTCTCCCCTCCCTCTCCCCTCCCTCTCCCCTCCCTCTCCTCTCCCTCTCCCCTCCTTCTCCCCTCCCTCTCCCCTCCCTCTCCCCTCCCTCTCCCCTCCCTTCCCTCTCCTCTCCCTCTCCCCTCCCTCTCCCCTCCCTCTCCCTCTCCCCTCCCTATCGCATCCCTCTCTCATCCCTCTCCCCTCCCTTCCCCTCCCTCTCCCCTCCCTTCCCCTCCCCTCCCCCTCCCTCTCCCCTCCCTTCCCCTCCCCCTCCCCTCCCTAACCCCTCCCTCTCGCCTCTCCCCTCTCCCCTCTCTCCTCTCTCTCCTCCCCCTCCCTTCCCTCTCCCCTCCCTCTGTCCTCCCTTTGTCCTCCCCCTCCCCTCCCTCTCCCCTACCTCTCGCCTCCCTCTCGCCTCCCTCTCCCCTCCCTCTCGCCTCCCTCCTCCCCCCCCCGCCTCCTCCCCCTCTCCTCCCTCCCCCTCTCCCCCCTCCCCCTCTCCCCTCCCCCCTCCTCCCTCCTCCCTCCTCCCTCCTCCCTCCCCCCTCCTCCCTCCTCCCTCCTCCCTCCTCCCTCCTCCCTCCCCCTTCCCCTCCCCTCCCCCCCTCCCCCTTCCCCTCCCCTCCCCCCTCCTCCCCTCCCATCCCCCCTCCCTCTCTCCCCTTCCTTCTTTCTTTCCCTGTCACATGCACGCACGTGTAGACATTCCTGAGTTGCAGTCGGACAGGTTACTAGTTACTGTGGTGAAGGTCACAAAGGTCACCCCACCTATCTCTATATCCGTTGCCCACGCTATTTGCTTCAATGATCTATTTCGGACGTGCTTTGTGTGTGTGTCTGTGTGTGTGTGTTTTGTGTGTGTTTTGTGTGTCTAATATATAATATATAATATATATATATATTACAATAAGTAAAAATATAAAATGACAATGTCATCTGAAATTAATTTACCTTTCTATCGTATATATGTACATATATATATATTACAAATATTCCAGATGCAGTGGCCAAATCGGTAGACACTGGCTTCCTGTGTGGAAGGTCTGAGTTGAAAATCGAGCCGAGTCAAACCAATAACTTACTAAATCGATACTTGCTGCTACCTAGCCTGGTGCTCTGCATTACTAGGATAGGGCAGTGACTGGTTGCCTCACTATCAGGCTAATGCCACTAAGTTGGAAATTGAATTATGGAGCTGGTGGCCTTGTCTCCCAGTGGGGCAGCACTATTAAATCGCCATGAGTGTGCACTGTCATAAGTCAATACCTCTCCTAAGTGATATGACCTTAGATGTTGCCAGGATGTATATATCTATCTATGTATATATATTTATGTATCTATGCATGTATCTATGCATGTATATATGCATGTATATATGCATGTATCTATGCATGTATATATGCATACATGCATAGATACATGCATGTATGTGTACGTATGTGTATGTATGTATCTATGCATTTATATATGTATGTATATGTATATGTGTATGTATCTTTGTATGTATCTTTGTATGAATCTATATATGCATATATCGATGCATGCTTGTATGCATGTATCTATGCATGCATATATGCATGTTTATATGCATGGATCTTTGTAAGGATATATGTACCTGTCTATGCATGTATGTATTCAGGTATATATGTATATGGGTACATATGTATATATGTATGTATATATGTATGTATATGTGATGTATATATACATGTATGTATATATATATGTATACATATGTATGTGGATATGTATACAAGTATATATGTATACATGTATATGTATACATGTATATATGTATGTGCATATGTATGTGTATATGTATGTGTTTATATATCTATGCATGTATATGTGTATGTGTATATGTATGTGTATATGTATCTACACATGTATATATGTACCATTGTATGTGTATATGTATCTATGCACGTATGTATGTATGTGTATGTGTACACACATGTGTCTGCATCTGTGTACGTATCTGCATATGTATATATAATATATATATATATATATATATATTATGTATGTGTGTAGGTGTCTATGTGTGTATCCCCCATATTGTGAAGTATTCATCTATATTGTAACAAAACACTTCGCAGAAGAACATAAATGACACACGTACTGGTGACGTAGGTGTTTTCTTTGCATGAACCTTTTCGACTCTTTCTGTCCTATGCTCCTTTTCTGGTTCATTTCTAACGCGACATTGCGTGCAGGTGTGTTTCAAAATGTCTGCCGCCAAACCTCCAGCTGAGTCGACAGGTGGCGCCACCTCTGCGCTAACACACCTGGGTCTGATCATAATGAAGATACACATCGACAACCCCCCCCCCCCCCCCCCATTTCACTCCCGCAGGTATAGGGTCTCCGTATTATGTGCCGACTGCGGCGGTGGTGAGGTGGGGTGGGGTTGGGGGTTGGGGGCTGGGGGTTGGAGGGGGACGCGTAGGGGGCAGACGGGGTGAGGGGGTTTATGGGTGAAGGCAGGGCGTGTGGAGGCGGGTTGTCACCTAATAGGAAGCTCTTTACAAGGAAGTGCTGACACGGGTGCACTTACATTGAGGAAGCCATTCACTAGCAGCTACTCTGTGATTTTTGACAAATTAAAATGTACATTCTCTAAATGGGTAGCAGCAAAAGTGAATGTTCATAATTATAATATTAATGAAAGAATCCTTTCCATTGCAACTATACACCTATGGATTACTTAGAATGTATGTATGTAAATGTATATAGCTTCGAGCTATATGTTGGATTGTCCTCCCAAGTTTTGGTGCCCCCACGCCCCCCATCCACCTTTTTCCCCATTATTTTCGGGGGGGTGGGGGGGGACTGCGGGAGTTATCTCCCCTCTCCGCCCCCCCCCCCCTCCCACACCGGTTTAATGATGGGTTGGCGACCCACTGGCAGCTACCTAGCTTTCAGCTGTGTCAGATTCTGTCAGTACTGCTGTCACTCACTCGGCTCGGGGCTGTCTCAAGTCAATATGAAAGGCTGAAAAAAAACACCCCAAAAAACCCTCAATATTGACGGCGTACCGGAAGCGTAGCGGTAGAACAGCAAGTTACCTACCTCTGGGCACCCTTCTTGGTATGACCTTAGATGTTGCTAGGATGTAAAACCTCCAACAATCAACTTCTATACAGCACGGTAAAGACAGCTGCATTGTGGGTGGGTGTATCTCTTCTTATATTTGGTGTGAATCGAAATATGATTTGATTCGCCAAATGCTAGAAGTAGTCTTTGCATAGCCTAAATACAAATTATTTGAAAGTGTGTTTATTTTCAATTTAGAGCGGTGGAAGTTTTTTTGTGGTTTTTTTTTCAACTAGCCAAAAAAGATAGCCCATAAAAATACTGATAGGAAAAGTACCGGACGATACGGGTCCGTATTTCTAATAATTCACCGAGTACTCTCCGTTACCCCCCCCCCCCTCCCAACCACAACCACACACATCTCAAGATGTACGTTGAGCCTAATCTGGTTAAGAACTGATACTAATGTATTGTATCTTTGGTTAAGGGGCTGTGACATTACGATGCATCGTGCCAACGTACGCCGACGTATGTGATTTTTGCCAGCTACGTTGGGTTACATCGTTATGCATTATGAGTGTGTTAGGCACTTGTTGGTATACGTCAATGTATGTCAACGTTCATCGAGATATGGTGTCACGCATCAGGGGGTCAGCAAAGTTTTATGCATGTGCAAAACGTTCGAGGTGTGACAACGTTCGACAATGTGTGGATTTTACGTCGGCCGTACGTTATGTATATGTTAGGTGTACATCGATGTACGTTAGACGTACGGTAGACAAACATTGTTCACTATGTTGACCTACATTAAAGGCAGTGGGAACATACAGTCCGCGTACTGACAACATATGGATAATGTATGTCTAAGGTACGTCTAACGAATGTTTAGCATTTCTCCAGCATTGCCCCAGACCACCCCGGATGGTGGTCCGGGGCTCATCCGGCCCCTGATCCGGGTATGTGTGACTGAGGCATAGTTCTGGCGATCGAATAACGTAGATAACATTCACCGGCGTTCTTCGAAAGTACCGTGAGCATTTTTCGCCCGGAAGCACATTAGCCATATGTTGGTCATACGTTGGCCATACACTATGTATACGGTATGCATACGTCTAACTTTGCCCCCTGTGCCGAAAATTTTTATGCTTCTTGACGTAAAAAAGTGATTTTAAGTGTTGGCCACGTGCTTGTGAGATGCGTCGTAATGTGACAGGGCCTTTAGAAATGAAAAGTTTTTTAAATGTACTTTTTTTTCTTCTTTTTTTTAAGAGAGGGGGTGGGATGGTATGATATAAAATAATTGATTTGCTATCATGTTGTTGTGGGTGTTAAACACTTTAAAATCTTTATATATATTCCATAAGTTATTGAAACTAACACCGCGTGATGTGGTGCCAGGATGACAGAACCTAGAGGAGTGGACATAAGCGGAATATAATAAAAGTACAAATATATGACTACCTTTGTTATTCATATTCACATCATATATTAGATGGCACATTTTACATGCATACATTTAGTAACACGAGCATGCGCAGCACAGCGGTACAATGTACTCGTGACTTGTCATTGACACCTGCGAATGCGACCCTGTCAGGTAAGCCTACCTCTGCCACCTGGCGGTGGGTGGCAGGTAAGACCCAGTTAATCCATGAGTGGCAGTGAGTGTGGTCACGTGGGCCGCTCAGGTGTCTCCCCGGCCCCGGGAGTATAGTACTAGCCGAGCATGTAACGCGAGAGGCGCGAATCTCGGGAGGCGGAAGGTTAATGACTTGTTGACGGGTCCGAGTGTCGGCTGCTTCCCGCCCAGGGGCCGTATGCACCAATCGGTGTTAGGACCGTAACCACGGTTTGGCTAGCTCCACACAGCTAACTGTGGAAAATCCGTATGCATCAATCAGTGCCAGCGCTAACTGCGGACCGTAGCCTAGGCTAAGCTAAACCACTTTCAGATTTGGGGTAACGGCTACCCGGACTGGTTAGTGTGCGTCAGTCGTGTCAATCTATTCAATGCTATCATATTTGACACAATTTCATACTCTAACAGTGATATTTTATCAAATTAACCCTAAAAGCAAACCGATATTGATGCTCCTGCCGCATTGGCGGCGTTATTCATATTGTCAAATCAACAAATGTAAAGTAAACAAATCATCGCCGCCGCTTCGACGTCGATATCCATACTATTGAACGTCAACAAAACACACATCGCCGCCGCCGTCGCCATCGCCGCCGAATCGGCGGCAATATATTAGGCCCAAATCTATTCAATGCTATCATATTTGACACAATTACATACTCTGAACGTGATATTTGATCAATTTAACCCTAAATTCGAACCGATATTCATGCTGCCGCCACAGTGGCGGCGTTATTCATATTGTCGAATCGAGGGAATTCCCAAATCTATAAATAACTTCACGGTTAGCTTCCCGCCCCGGCTAGGACATTGGTTCATTCCACTTTACACATTTCTCCAACCCGCCGCTACCCAGAGGTAGCTAGCTACCCCAGAGCTAGCGCCTAGCACCTGCTAAGCCTATCACCGATTGGTGCATATGGCCCCTGGAGACCCGGTGTTGGAGTTTCAGCCCTCCGTCGGTTTCAGCCATACGCTACACTCAAATGCATTGTCAATGGCCGTGAGCAATCATCATACAGAAAAAGTGAAATATCTCTAAAACCACACCATCTAGAAACAAATCGCTTGGTACACATATAGAAAACATCTTTACTAAAAAGATTATAAAAAAAAAACGTACGGTTAGGGTTCTTGATTTCTATTAATTTTGAATAAAACTAATGTTTTGCACTGCGCATACCGTCAAACTCAAGGCATTGTCAATGGTCGTGAGCAATCTTCATACAGAAAATACAGAAAAAGTGAAATATCTCTAAAACCACACCACCTAGAAACAAATCGCTTGATACACATATAGAAAACATCTTTACCAAAAACATATTAAATTTATAATGTTAGTGACGATGATGTTAGATGTTGACGCATGCGCAGAAGCGATGCAGAGAGCTGAAACCGACGGAGGGCGGAAACCGCGACACGGGAGTGGTTGGGTTGGTTAGTTGTTGGAATTTTGCATTCAAATAAGACCAACTGCTGGTGATAATGACAGAAACAGCAATGATTATCAATATTTAAACAGCTGCAAAGACCGTTATTGATATAATGGTTGGTTGTTGCAGTTTTACATCCTGGCAACATCTAAGGTCATATCAGGACGGGTACCGACTTGTGACAGTGCGCACTCATGACGATTTTATTAGTGCTGCCCCACTGGGAAACACCGGGCGCTGTGGCCGAATCGCTAGAGAGCGGGCCTCACGTGGGTGTTTATCGGGGGTTTTGTTCCCGGTCGAGTCAAATGAATGACTTAAAAATTGATAGTTGTCGCTTCCTAGCCTGGCACTCTTCATTTAATAGGATATGCCAAGGACTGGTCAGCTCAGTGTCAGGATAATGTGACTAAGTGGGATATCGGGTCATGGTGCCGGTGGCCTAATTTCCCAGTGGGACAACACTATAAAGTCGCTATGAGTATGAGTGTGCACTGCCACAAGTCGGTACTCGTCCTAATATGACCTTAGTTGTTGCCAGGAGGTAAAACTCCAACACCCAACCAGTATATCAACAGTGGTGTTTTCAGCTATTTAAATATCGATAACCATGGCCGTTCCGTCCTTATCGCTAGCAGTTGGTCTTATCTGAATGACCTATTTATCTAATTGCAATTTTATTTGGAAATAAAAGTATCACAAAATGTTCAATTACGATCAGTACTTTTAATTCATATTGACAGTGTACTATATAGTTGGTTTAAGGTCCTAGCAACATATAAGATCATATCAGGACTTTCATCTAGACACTCCTGGAGACCTGATAGTGCTGCATCACTACTGGGGCCGTCGCCTGCTATCACCTAGACTATCAAGTATCATGATCAACTTAATGTACTTGTCTAAAATAAATGGGCAAACACTCAAAACCATCAGACTAGGCAACCTTAAAGTTGCATAGTCCGATGGTTTTGAATTTCTGTATTTTTCTGAGATAAATATATTAGACCAATAACTAGTATCTACTTTACATTAGTTCAAAGTTACTTATATTTTAAAGGGTAAACTTTTGAGATATTTTGAGTGCAAACATGGAAAATTTGGTTTGGCATGCTTGCCAAAACTCTGACACCATAGACTTCTGCAGTAACAGGTTCTGTTAAATTGACTCCCTCTCCCTCTTCCCTGTTCTGCCCTGCCCTGCCCAGTCCCTCTCCCCCTCCACCATCTCTCCTCCATCTCTCCTCCACCTCTCCCCCCTCTCTCCTCCCTCCTACCCCCAGCCCCTCCCCCTGCTCCCTCCTTCCCCTCGTCTCCCTCTCCCTCCCTGCTCTCCAACGGCCCCTCCCCACCCCCTTCCCTCGGGGTTCTACGCAGAAACAAATGCTTAATAAGTCCATCAGTATCTAAGTTAAATATGTCAAATCTAATCTAGATAATTGGTTTGGTTTTGAAAATTTGATATTTCATCGGACTATACAGCTTTAAAGTATCCACCTCATATGTGCGAAGTTTAGAGAATCAAGTTCAAGCTCTCCCCAACCCACACCCACACCCACACCCCATCTCCCATGTATCGAGAACATCATGAGGCGACCTTATGGGGTTGAATTGGCTTAATTCTCAACTTTTAAAGGTAGAAGTAATGAGAACATTGCATGTGTTCAGAAATCCCCCACAACGACCAATGGGCAATCAGATTGCAGCTGATAACATTAGTAGAAGCGAGTGCTCGGTCTAAGCGCCATTACCAGAGTTGTATCCACTTGACCTAATTTCCATTGACCCCAACGGTGCAGCCTTGTTGACTAGGCCTCTCTCTGTAAGAGGGTTTAGAACCTGGGATCAATTTATTACCCTACCCAACCCCCACTGATCGGAATCAAACGAAGGGTGCCTATTGGTGGTTTTTTTTGTATGCTGCCACATTCCACACAAGGCAATGGATTGTTTGTCTCGGAGTCAGAATACTATGACTGAATGGGATATTGCCCCAGCATGGCAGTGATATAGTAAATACCTCAATAAGGCAACGCTATAAAGACACCCGGAGTGCGTACTGTCACAACTTGGTATCCATTCTGATATATGACCTCAGATGTTGCTAGGACCTAAATCCCCCATACAATCAATGTTTAGCAGGTGTCAACTGTCAAGAAAAGATGATATCACTTGGGTGGGTGTCATAGCAGGCATCGATTGACCGCTTTTAATATTTAAAAATGTTATATATATCACATGTGAACAGTTGCTATCATCGCTTTTCTAACCGTAAGCCTGAATACACCCATATATGGTTACATTAAAGCTAATTCATCATATGTATGACAAACCATTAATATTCTTTTGTTTTTGTTTTTGTTTTTGTACTGAATCATTAACAAAATTGACCAGACGTGATGGCCGATTGAGTTAGAGCGTCCGTCTCCCGTGTTGGTAGATTGTGGGATCGTGGGTTAGAACCCTGGTCGAGTCAAACCAATGACTTAAAAATTGATACCTGTCGCTTCCTAGCCAGGCGCTCGGCATTATTAGGATAGGGCAAGGACTGGTCTGCTCAGTGTCAGGATAATGTGACTGAGTGGGATATCAGGTCATGGTGCTGGCGGCCTGGTCTTCCAGTGGGGCAGCACTATAAAGTCACCATGAGTGCTCACTGTCACAAGTCGGTACCCATCCTGATATGCCCTTAGATGTTGCTAGAATGTAAAAGAACAAACAAACATTAACAAAATTGTATTATCGTTTTAGAAATAAGTGTAAAGCGGCTGTCACACATCACCTGATTGGAGGAAATGGAAAGAAACAAACAAAGTCTGTTGATACTATGATAGGCCGGTTTGTGTCTGTACTAGTTTTGAACATGCACAAAACTTGGAATGGATGCCGCCGGTTTGACGTATACGTTTCTTGTCCGGTTTGAGTCCGTTTAGCCCGATTACCATCTGTTGGCTATCCGTTCATGTCCGTTTCATGTTCGTTCGTCATGGCCTATGATTATTGATTTCGCAACATTTTGATGCATTTGAATACATTTTGATACTTATGACGCCCGGACTAGAAAATTATGTCCGTTGCTCAATCCGGTGATGTGTGACAGGGGCTTAAATAACGGTACCAACAACGGCTGGAAGATCAGTAGCTCGGTGCTGAACAAAATATTTTGTTCAGAGGAATAAATATATAGTAAAACCTCTCTATACCGACCCCTCCACAGATCGACCACTCCCCTATATCGGTCGCTTTATTTGGGTCCCAAAAAATACCATTGTAAGGATATTCTGACTCTCTAAACCGACCCTAAATGGACCACTTAAAGTCGGTCCCATGGTCGGTCGGTTTACAGAGGTTTTATGGTGCTGTCACATTATGATGTTTCTCGCCAACGCGCATCGACGTGTGTCACTTTTTGGCGAATCGTCGCAGACATCAGGAAGCGTCACACGCGCATTAGGCGGGCGTTGGTATTCGTTGATCTACGGCGACGGTCGGTGGCGTGCATCTGGCGATCGCCAACGTTTTATTCTTGCACAAAACTTTCAGCGACCGACAACGCGCGGATGCCAACATTATGGCAACGTCAGAAGCACGTCGACAACGCTGGAATAACATTGTGTGAACGATATGCATACGCCGTGCGCGCATGAGGCTTGTTCCCACACATTTCGCCAAACTGTTGCTTTTTTTGTCTGTTGTTGTTTTACATCCTACCAACATCTAAGGTCATATCAGGACGGCGCGCCAAACTTTTTTTTTTTTTTTCACACGTCGGCTGCACGCTACCAATACGTTGTGCTGATGGCGAAAAGCTTGATGTTTCTCGACGATTAAAAGTGATTTTGCGCGTTGGCGGCACGCCGGCGAAATATGTCATAGTGTGACAGGGCTATTAGTATATTACTGTATATGCATCTCCCTCCATTCCAAATAATGTTAGACTGGTTTTAGGGCAAAAGTAAATGTATATATGAAGCGATTGTTGATTGTTTGTCAGAGTTTTATGCCCTCGCAACATCTAAGGTCATATCCGGGCAGGTACTGACTTGTGACAGTGCACACTCATAGTCATAGCAACCTTCATAGTACTTTCCCCACTGTGAGACCAGACCACCCCCACCATGACCTCATATCACACTCAGTCACATTATCCTGACACTGAGCCAACCAGTCCTTGCCCTATCCTAATAGTGCCGAGCACCTGCTAGGAAGCGACATGTATCAATTTTTAAGTCATTGGTTTGACTCGACCAGGGTTTGAGCCCGTGGGTTCGAGTCGCACGATCTACCAAAACGGGAGACGGACGCTCAAGTCATTCGGACATCCCATCTGGTCTTGAAGTTATTGGAGTTAAATCATGATGTGAGCAAACAGAGACTGGCCGAGCCTGTAATGGACTGAGAAGGTAACATGCTCTTTATCAGAACCACCAGTTATTATAGATGTATTAACGGTTCATTGACTTAATTAAATGGTTACATAAATGCTTAGACGTTAGCAACTGTAATCGGAGAACTGGCTTTGGGAATTTGTGCACGTGCAGGGATGCCATTCATGATAAAGAACAAGTCACTACAAATGTCAGATACAATATCAGCTTTCAGTGATATGCTTATGTAAGATTACACTGGTGGTGGGCGATGTCTATCTACAGAACATGGTGGAAGGACTTATTATGTGGGGTTATTTTGGAGGTCTTTGACGTCAGCGAATCCAGTTGTCGGCAGTCTGTTATTATAACAAGCGCTCCTCTATCAGGAATGACATAAAACTAGCTCAGATAACTAACTGGTTTTCTACCAATTACACGCGAGTAGCATGTTGCAGTGCACTAATGTCGTCTGCTTTTCAGACACGTGCAGATGTGATAGTATTTCATGTTCGAACCCGATACAAGTATGTAAATTTGAGTGAGCATCGGATTAGTCCTATATTCTTAGTACAGCATATACGTGTTTCCAATGGCGAGGTGCCCGTAAGGATATGTTGCCATGCCTACTTTGCTACGTTGCTATTTTGTTACGTTGTGCTCAGTAATTGAACGCGAGCGTTTTTTTTGGTTTAAGTTGCACAGTCCGATGGTTTTGAGTTTCAGAAATTTTCTGAGATAAATATATTAGGTTGATCGTTATAATGTAACTTACTTTAGCTTGAAGTAACTTTATTTTAAGTGGCTAACTTTTGAGATATTTGAAGTGCAACTATGCAAAATTAATTTTGGCATGCTTTCCAAAACTCTTGACACCACAGCATTCTGCAGTAACATGATCTATTCAATTGCCGCACTATTATTCCCTTATGTGTGGCAACAAATGCTTAATAAGTGCATCAGTATCTAAGCTAGATATGTAGAATCAAATTTAGATAATTGTTTTGGTTTTGAAAATTTGATGATTTCATCAGACTATGCAGCTTTAATTGCCTGAGCGTAGAATTAGATGACCAGCCGAAAATATGAAAGTAGGTCAAAGATACCCCACCCCCAAAGGAAATCCCTTAAAGTTGCACAATTCTATGAAACCATGCAACTTTGAAATGAAAGCACTTGCCTACATTTGATCTTACATACACCTAACTAAGAAATTGATGCACTTCATAAGCATGCATAGGAATATTAAGTGAATTAGTGTTGTAAAGAAGGAGCATTAGGTCAGTTTGTCTTTGCCTCAAGTCGCACAAGGCTACGATTTCGAGCATTTTGGTGTGCGAAATTAGTCACCGAAATTAGTTTGCATTTTCGTTTCCATTTCAAATACCTCCAAATTTAATCATTTTTAGTTAAATATTATTCCAACTTAAGTTAAATTACATTATAGCGATCGACGTTATAATAATATTTCTTTTAAGATACGGCAGGAACCCAAAACCATAGGATTCTGTAACTTTAAATCTTCAAAGGCGTGTCATGTGTCTATAAAATACTGTGATTTTGAAGATGACTTGGAGGACAATATAATTAGTTGTTGTTGTATCTCATATCATATCTCTCAGCTCATATCAGGACCGGTACCGACTTGTGACAGTGCACACTCATGGCAACTTTATAGTGCTGTCCCACTGGGAAACCAGGCCGCTGGCACCATGACCTGGTTTCCCACTCAGTCACATTATCCTGACACTGAGCACACCAGTCCTTGCCCTATCCTAATAATGCCGAGCGCCTGGCTATGAAGCAACAAGTATAAATTTTTAAGTCATTGGTTTGACTCGACCAGGGTTCGAACCCACGACCCTACGATCTACCAGCACGGGAGACGGACGCTCTCACTCATTCGACCATCCCGTCTGATACCAATTCGACCATCCCGTCTGATACCAATATAATTAGAATAATATTCTGTTTGGACGGTTATTACCAACAGATTTGATCACTGCCATGACCACTTTTTATGCAATGCGCTCAGCATTATTAGGATAGGGCAAGGACTGTCGGGATAATCTGACTGAGTGGGATATCAATCAGGTCATTGTGCTGGTAGCCTGGTCTCCCAGTGAGACAGCACTATAAATTCACCATGAGATCACACTGGCACAAGTCGATATCCGTCCTGATATGACCTTAGATGTTGCCAGGATGTAAAACTCCAACAACCACCCACTGTGCAACCCGATCTACCATCCTTTTAGCCCTACATGATGACATACTGTAACTTGGTAAAAGAAATATAATATATTATGTATACAATGTATGTATATATTGACATGCATTGACATTGAGTCAGTTTCACTTTCCAGGCATATGGCAAAGTGTGTATCCGTATGCATCCTCTGATAATGCCGATTACCACATATTGCCAGTGACTTCATATTTATTTGGATGACTTGTGACTAACAAGAATAAAAGGTGTCTGCAAAAAAAACAACGAGCATAAAGGCTCAGTCACACCTTACCGGATTCGGTACCGGGCAGAAAACGGACACTGTCCGGTGAAATACATCAATGTCCGTTTTATATATGGTACGCATCCGGCGTGTCCATTTTCTGTTCGGTGGTGTCCGGTGTGTATGGTGTAAAGTTTTGAACATGCCCAAAACTTGTACCGGACACCGCCGGACTGTCTTGTATGGTTGGTGTATGTTTTAAGTCTGTTTAGTCCGTTTTGTCCGTTTCATGTCCGGTACCCATCCTTTACGTCTCCGGTTTTCTTCCTGAATATTTCATTGACGGTGTTGGGAGAATTCGGTACGTCGGGTTTTTTCAGCGCGTCCGTGACAGTCCGGTGGCTATTCATTAATGTTTGCTCCATCCGTTTGACATTCGGTTGTCATCCAGTTATCGTCCGGTGGGTATTCGTTAATGTGCGTTCCTTGTCCGTTTCGCGTCCGTTTCATCCGGCGCCGGATGCAACAGTTTGACACATTTCGATACATTTTGAACTAGACAATTCTTTGTCCGTTTGAGTCCGGTACTCAATCCGGTAAGGTGTGACAGGTGCATTACCTTATTGATTTTGTTCATATGCAGAAGTAGCTGGGAATCTAAGGGGATGTGCCACTTTGTTCTTATGTTGAAATAGAGATCTATCTGCCTTTCTAGATCTATACAAACAAACCACCACCCTCAACGCTCTATTTGGCTCCTATTTGTAAAGCGCCAATCAATTTCCTTACGAAATCATGAGTTTACTCTTTTTGATAACTATTTGGTCATTCTAACAAAAGAGCTTGCCCCATTTCAGTCACACATATCAATACACAGAAACTAGGCGTCTACAATGGATTTTTTCCTATGAAATCAGATTTCAAGGAAGTATTTTTCTAAAAGCGTCCATTTTGTATTTCCCAACTACAGTAAAACCTCTCTATACCGACCCCTCCACAGATCGATCACTCCCTTATATAGATCGCTTTTGTTGGGTCGTAACAATACTAACTATTCTAACTCTCTAAACCGACCACCTCCCTAAATGAAGCACTTAAAGTCGGTCCCATTGTCGGTCGATTTAGAGAGGTTTTGGTGTAGTTTATAATGATGGGGGTCATGACTGCGCTGACCCTTGTCAGTTAGAAACATCGGTATGTGGCAGCGTGTTAGTATGGTGATCACTATGAGAGACAATTCCACCCACGGCCACAGCCCCCCACCCCGACCGGGAGGTTACATATGACCTGGCTGGGAACTGGCAGGTCACTTTTATTCCGGCCTTGATGGAATAAACTGGAGCACGACCCCAAAGGTTTGAAGCAACCAGTTGGGGTGTCACTTCTTTTATTCCCCAGGTGAAGCATAAGCTGGTCCATCATATGGGTTCCACATTTATTATTTGGATCTGAATAAAGACAAGACGATAAGTGATTAGTTGAGAACAATGACTGGCTGGTCAAATAATATCAGCCTATCGGTTTTATTTACTTGAGACAAATGTCACGGCAAATGGGGCTGATCGTCGGTGAGGCGCTCACAAATGCACTGCTCGCTAGGGGTCTGCCTGTGTGTTAGCAAACCAAAACGCGCCTAGGGTTTTGTTTGTTGTTGTTTTACTTCCTAGCAACATCTAAGGTCATATCAGGACGGGTACCGACTTGTGACAGTGCGCACTCATGGCGACTTTATAGTGCTGCACCACTGGAAGACCAAGCTGCCAGCACCATGACCTGATATTCCATTCAGTAGCATTATCCTGACACTGAGCAAACCACTGCTTGTCCTATCCTAATAATGCCGAGCGCCAGGTTAGGAAGCCGCGCCCAAGCCATTCAACCAACTGTGAGCGGCCCAACCATAGGAACTAATGGGTTAGTTTGATCAATAATATTTATAATATCTGTTGTATTATATTCCATGATACAAACAGGAAACGCGAGACCGATATTGTTTCAGGAATAACTTTGATTTAATATTCAAGTACATTCTGTATCAACCTTTTATTTTAGCGTGAGATTTGACAGCCCAGAAGCTCGACCATTTAAAGTGGCATAGTCCGATGGTTTGGAATTTCTGCCATTTTTCTGCGATAAATATATTAAGATAATTGTTATAATCTACTTTATTTTAGTTTGAAGTAACTTTTATTTTAAATGGCTAGATTTTGAGATATTTGAGGTGCAAACATGTCAAATTAGTTTTGGCAAGCTCGCCAAAACCCTGACACCATAGACTTCTGCAGTAACAGGTTCTATTAACTTTGCTCAGCATTGCCTTCTATTAAGCAACACATGCTTAATAAGTGCATTAGTATCTACGTTAGATATGTAGAATAAAATCTAGATGAATCTTTTGGTTTTGAAAATTTGATGCTTTATCGGTCTATGCAGCTTTAAGAGAAAGCGACTGGGGTGTCATGGGGAATGCAATCGAAAGACTACATCACTGTTCCGAGTATGCATGCGCTGAAAACGGCGTTGGGAGCAAAGCAAAGTCGAACAGCCATAGAGTTTGTGATAGGCAGAGGGCAAAACTGTCATTTTATTCAAAATAAATAGAAATACATAACAATTTGGCACAAACATGGACGGAAGGATGCAATATAACAATATAATGAATATGTTTAAGACACAACTCTCCATAATTAAGCATTTTGAGCTAAAAACATACAATTTCAGTCACTTTACAGGCTGATGTTTACATCACCATTGATTAGCCTGAAGTAATTCTTGTTCTAAATATTAAAATGTCAAATGTGTCAACAAAACTTGTTTCAAAGAAATATATAACAAATATCTGATTAACCCTACTCATTTTCTATTTCTACATATGTCATTAAGCATAGGATATAAATAAAAACATGAATAAAATAAGTAAAACTGACTCTGGCTATGGCTCTAACACTAGTCTGAGTGCCTAGATGTGTCTAAATTTAAATGCACATGCCTTAAGATGTGCTGTTTATATTGTTGTAAATGCAATGCTGGATAAAAGATTAATATCTTAATTTATTATATATATTTTTTTAGTTGGTATTCTATGTTTCAAACAAGAGCTGAGATGAGCTGAAACAAGCACATTTCATAGCTGCACCCAGTGTGTTAGCATGTGCCATGTGCTTCTCTGAAGCATCCCACAATGCACCGCGCCACTGGAATCGTTATGTAGTCTATAGTGCGTGCTATTGCAGGGAGTGCTGAAGGGTGCGGCTAACATAAAAAAAAAAAAAAGTCAAAGAAGTTCTTTGACCCGTGCTTCTGAAGAAACTGGCCGATCGTGCGTGAGATAAGAAGGGCTGGTTCTTTCCTTGGTGCGTTACAGGATGCAGGTCCCGTGTTTCCGGTTGGGTCAACAACAATAAAATGGCGACTGCTCTTTTGACCGTTAATGCATGTGCTACCAAAAATGAAATAAGTTTGGTGGCAGGACTTTAGCTTGTTATTTCTGTTGGTTTCTCACTGTTGAAGCACTTAGGCCTACCTATTTTTAATCCTAGTCCTACATATCCGTCCTAGAAACTGCTGCACTCACAATACGCACTATAAGCACAACAAGCACTGTAAGCATTATAAGCACTATAAGCACTGTAAACACTATTGGCACTGTAATCACTGTAATCACTGTAATCACTGTAATCACTAAAAGCACAGGAAGCACTGTACGCACTGTAAACACTACAATCACTACAATCACTATAAGCACTATAAGCATAGAAGGTTACAAAGTCAATTTAATAGAAGCTGTCACTGCTGAAGCCTCGTCGCTGTATACTCGTCGCTTCCTAGCTTGGCGCTCTGCATTATTAGGATAGGGCAAGGACTGGTTGGCTCAGTGGCAGGATAATGTAACTGAGTGGGATATCATGTCATGATGGTGGTGGCCTGATCTGCCAGTGGGGCAGCACTATAAAATAACCATGAATCTGCACTGCCACAAGTAAGTAACCGTCCTGATGTTGGCAGGACGTCAAACTCTAACAACCAACCAACCCAAATTACATTTTCATATTTTGATATAAAATATCTCCAAGATAAACCCTTCAAAATAGAACTTCCTTCAAGCTAAATTTAAGTAAATTATAATGATCAACCTAGGATTTATATCTAAACAGTATCGAACAGACTCAAAATTATCGGAGTATTTAATGTGGGTGTGAAATGCTTAAATTTCTTGACTTAATCATCAGCGCACCATAGCACGCATGCGCACCAACACACATGCGCACCAACACGCATGCACACATTTCCCCTGTTGGTTCTTTTTCGTACCACCACCACCAACCACCACCACCACCTGCCTAGTGGCACTCAAACCACTTCGCCAATGTTGGTATACCTATGATATCTGAATATTTACATATCGGCTGACGGGCAGGACTTTGCAGCTGTCGTTATGTTAGCAACCTACGGAGACAGAAAGAAAAATAAGCCCACCACGATTACCATACATGAATGTGTCAGCATGCACATACAACGAACATGCACTATGTCGACGAACTCTTTTCGCCGCTGAGCACAACCCTTTCCCATGGTGCATTCGCTGTAAGTGTAAGCTACTGCTTCATAGCTACAAGATTAGTTATTACCACTGCCACTAGAGGGCAGGTTGTTAATTAATGGACATCCTCTTTTCCACTGAGCATGCTGCACTGTGAGACTGCCACAAACTAGACAGGATAGTCGAATGAGTTAAGCGTCCGTCTCCCGTTTTGCTAGATCATGGGATTCGAACCCACAGGTTCCACCCCTGGTCGAGTTAAACCAATGACTTACACATTGATACTTGTTGCTTTCTAGTTTGGCACTCGGCATTATTAGGATAGGGCAAGGACTGGTTGGCTCAGTGTCTGGATAATGTGACTGAGTGGGATATCAAGTGATAGTGCTGGTGGCCTGGTCTCCCAGTGGGGCAGCACTATAAAGTCGCCATGAGTGCGCCCTGTCACAAGTTGGTATCCGTCTTGATACGACCATAGATGTTGCCAGGATGTAAAACTCCAACAAATCAAACAACAGAATGTGAGTCACTGAGATCTAGTTAGGTTCGTTGAGCTTCTTCTGGGACACCGTCCTGATATGACCTGATTGATTGCCAGGACTTAAAACTCCCAACAAACACTAACAAACAAAAATAAACAAGTCTACTACAATAGCGTGGTTTGCGTGGCCCTTTCCTAGTCCTGTTTGCCAGCCTGCATTTCTCAATGATCACTAGCTTCTTGGTCTAAGCTAAGCAAGGTTTTTGTGGTTTTATATTTCTTCTTTTTTTCCTTTACTGAAAATAAAATGATCAAACCACATCATTAGATATTCGTTGATATGCGTAGGTGCGTGAGGAAGTCCTGTGCCACAAATCTACATCACCCAATTAAGTAATACACACGCGTACTAACAAACCATCTATCTTTATTATAAAGTGATGAGCACTAGTTGTGTTTTGTGGGTGGTGGTGGTGGTGATGATGTTTTCTTTGCTGTTTTCTTTGATACATAATGAGGTGAGGATCACATATTTCAGTCTAATGGTGTGTCAACAAATGTTTATCCAGACACAAGTGTTAGCCGCTGCTAATATTAGTTGGTCGCATCTTATCACAACGGACACACATATAAACGCAAATAGAGTCGTTCATATAGCAAATATTATCGATGCCTGGATGGTTTGGTTGTTGGAGTTTTGCGTCCTGGAAACTTCCAAGGTCATATCAGGACGGGTGAATGCCTGGAAGAAGGGGGGTGAAGGATGATAAATAATAATATAAGAAAAACAACAAATAGCTAGTTTCTATATTGGTTTTGTTCTCATGAGCCCCGCCCGATAAGTTGCTGGGCGACCTACAGGGGCCGTGTAAGTTACCAGTGCATTGCGCATGTCAGTACCTCTGCCAGGTGGTCTTGTTGCCACGTGATCTATACACCTCAGGAGGACTCGTGTCACTGGAGGTCGGGGAACATTTTTGTTAACCGATTCCAGGTGTTTCATGCGAGTTTAACAAAGTTGTGGAAAAAAAGACCAAAAAAAGTTAATTTCTTTTCTTTCTCTTTCTCTTGTGCTTTGCTTGTTGTGAAGCTGGGGAAGGAATTTGTTTGGCCAGCAGGTCGCTCTAAATAGTAACTGTAACCTCTGAACCTGATTAGTTGGTTGATTGATTGATTGACTGATAGGTTTTTGGCAACTAACGATATCTGAGGTCATATGAATATCTCTATAGCTACATACTCCTGCCCCACCTGAGATACCAATTTTCCGGTACTTACGTAATCAGATCCATGCCATTGAACTAGTCTGTGACGTCATCTGACATTTAACCAATCAGCACTAGTATTGTAGTTGTGGTGCTCATGTTGCTGCTCCTTTAAGGTAGACCTAGCACAGATGTATAGATGATGAGTACAAAAAGGTCATTGGACCGTACGTGGAACAATTTCGGTTGGCACTAATTGGTTTCCTAATACATAATTACTGTGTGTGCTACCTAATTAGACAACTCAAGTGCATTCTGCCTGCCTGCGCCAGTGAAGCGTAATTTGTTCTGAGTATGCCATCATCTATAGATGCCTACTTTGTGTTTACACCCAATTTAATAGACCTATTTCATATAACGTCTGCATGGGGATTTAGGTCAGTGTGCGCGCATTGCTTGGCGTCAGGTCGACACTGCAAACTCAATGGCTATGAGATAAAAGGTGAAATTCTTTTTTTTTAAACACCACCTAGACACAAACCGATTGGCAGACACACAGAAAACATATTCAACGATGAGATTATATTAAATTGAAAAGATTAGGGATCTGCATTTCTATTAATTTTGAATAGAATTGACATTTTGAACTGCATTTATCGGCAAAGTCAATGCATTTGCAATGGCCGTGAACAATCTTCATACAGAAAAAGTGAAATATCTCTAAAACCACACCACCTAGAATCAAACTGCTTGGAACATATATAGAAAACTATTCAACGATGAGATTATATTAAATTTATAATGTTAGGATTCTGAATTTCTATTAATTTTGAATAAAATTGACGTTTTGAACTGCACATATCGGCAAACTCAATGAGTCAATGCATTGTCAATGGCCATGAGCAATCTTCATACAGAAAAAGTAAAATATCTATAAAACTACACCACCTAGAAACAAACCGCTTGGAACACATAGAAAACATATTCAACGAACATATTATATTAAATTTATATGGTTAGGGTTCTGCATTTCTATTAATTTTGAATAAAATTGACATTTTGACCTGCACGTATCGGCAAACTCAATGTATTGTCAATGGCTGTGAGCAATCTTCATACAAAAAAGTGAAATATCTCTCAAACCACACCACCTAGAAACAAACCACTTGGAACACATATATAAAACATATTCAACAATGAGATTATATTAAATTTATACGCTTAGGGTTCTGTATTTCTATTAATTTTGAATAAAACTGATGTTTTGCACTACGCATACCAGCAAACTCAATGGTTGTGTGCCTTCCTTCTGCAGCCAAGCTGCGTGCGCATACACAATGTTTATGAACATTGAAAGGGGTCTATTGGCTTAGTGTATTTTTGATATATGCAAACCTCCCCCCCCCCCCTCTCCTTCTCACCCTTCTGACCTAGTTATATACCTGATATTCCCACAGATCACTCCAGGACAAAAGAGGATCTGCACTTAGGTCACGATATTGACAGCGCCTTGCCAATTATAAGGATATCATCGACATAATCAAGCGGGTTCTAAGTATTATGAACAAGTGGAATATGTAATCTAATAATAATATAGGACATCTTTTCTTGCAATGCGTGATTGTACAATGCATAATTATGCATTTACACCGTAGTATGAAATATTAGTTACAAATTGGGTTTACGCAAATTAAATGTAAAGAAATTTCATTTACCAAAAAGGTTTTCTTAAAGTTGCATAATCCGATGGTTTTGAATTTCAGGATTTTTTCTGAGATAAATATATTAGATCGATCACTAGTAACTATTTTGTGAATTATTGAACCCTATCCGGCATATTATCGCATTTATATGCATTATACGAATTCACCTTTTCTACGCCTTCAGAAATAGTGTTCTCTAAGTGAAAGGGATGGAACTAGTCTGTTGTTTACAATGTTGGCGTCTTCATGTACATCGCGCCGCATATGTTTTAGTCACGTGATATGAATAGAGCCCATATACTTGTATAAGAGGAGTACACTTACTGTGTTCTTGGGAGAGTACATTCCGGGCACTGCTGCTAAAGAGTGGTAGATCTGTTTGATCTGTGCAGTTTTGTTTGATCTCTGCAGAGAAGGGATTTGTCCAGTCCCACACCTGACTCCGTTTGATGGGAGTCCCATTAAGGGTTGGCCGTAGCCCTATTATTTAATACCTACGGGTAAACCCAGGGTCCACACCCCAAACACGTTAAACCTAATCTCACTATCCTAACCTAACAGACCAGATGGGACGTCCGTCTCCCATTTTGGTAGAATGTGCGATTCGAACCCATTGGTTCAAACCTTGGTCGAGTCAAATCAATAACTTTAAAATGTACTTGTCGCTTCCTTACCAGATGCTCGGCATTATTAGGATAGGGCATGAACTGGTTGGCTCAGTGTTGGGATTTTTTTTAAAATAATTTGTTATTAAGGTGGTATTTATACTGTCCATAGCATATAAGCCCGGGTACCCAGGCTTGTTTTCAATGCTGGCCAGTTGTAGTGTTTGTGTTATCTTACCAAACAGTAGCTGCTGATAAGTGATTTGATTGCCTGCAATTCAGTAGCAGATAGATAATTGGTTGGTATGGTTAGTAGCCTATGTTAGTTAGTTTTTTTTTCTTGGCATATATGTATTTTATTTTGTTCTACTCTTATTACCAGACTAGCCTACTCCTATATACATATCATAGGGTTGTACGTAGCTGTGTGGTGTGTTATCTGGCTATTCTTGGCATGGTTACCTTCCATTGGGCATCCCGGTGGTGGGATAATGTGACCGAGTGAGATGTCAGGTCATGGTGCTGGTAGCCTGGTCTCTCAGTGCGGCAGGCACTATTAAAGTCGCCATGACTGCATGCTGTCACAAGTCAGTACCCGTCCTGATATGACCTTAGATGTTGCCAGGACGTAAAACTCTAACAACCAACTAACTTGCTGTATTCTGGGCACTATTGCTAGAGAGTTTGATCTCTGCAGTTCTGTTTTATCTCTGCAGGGAAGGGGTTCATTCACCCCGTCCAACAACTAACTCCCTTTCACGGGGAGTCCCATTAAGGGTTGGCTCTGGCCCTGTGGCCATATTATTTAATTCCTACGGGTAAACCCAGGGTCTACACCCCAAACACTTTAAACCTAATCTCACTACCCTTACCTAACATCACAGTATGTGTTTACGTCAAAGCGTGTACCGCCAGTGCCCGATTGCAATCCCCAGAGTGAGGCTCTGGTGGTGGGGATTCCCAAAGCTGATAGCAGGGGGGTTCCCCGCAATGTCGCCGAACCAGGATGCGTTGTGACTGATGTGCGATTATCTTATACCAAGTAATGTCCCGCATGATCTCGCTATGATATAGAATATATATATATTCCTCTGGAGTCTGTCATTGTCAATAGACTACATCGCCATTCCAGCCACGCGGTGCATTGTGGGATGCATGGAAGATAAAGAAACCCCCATGAAGCACAAGGCTAATGCTAAGACACTGGGTGCAGCTATGAAATGTGCTAGTTTCAGCTCATCTCAGCTCTTGTTTGAAACATAGAATACCAACTAAAAAATATATATAATAAATTAAGATGTTAATCTTTTATCTAGCATTGCATTCAGATTAATCTAATCAGCACATCTTATACCATCTGCATTTAGATTGAGAAAAATCTGGGCACTCAGGGTAGTGTTAGAGCCATAGCCAGAGTCAGTTTTACTCATTTTATTCATGTTCTTTATTTATATCCTATGGTTAATAACATTTGTTTTGGGCTAGGAAATGGATAGGGTTAATCAGACATTGGTTATATATTTCTTTGCAACAAGTTTTTGTTCACACATTTGACATTTTAATATTTAGAACAAGAATTACTTATGTTTAAAGTGACTGAAATTGTATTTTCTTAGCTCAAAATGCTTAATTATCGAGAGTTGTGTCTTAAACATATTCATTATATTATTATATTGCATCCATCCATCCATGTTTGTGCCAGATTGTTATGTATTTTTAAAATAATTTTGAATAAAATTGAAGTTTTTCCCTATGCGTATCGGCAAACTCAATGGCCATATGCCCTTGCTTTGCTGCCAACGCCGTTTTCAGTGCATGCACACTCGAAACGGTCATCTCGTCTATTATAACCGCCTGATTTAAGCCCATAACGTCAACTACAATCCATGTCATCGGAACAGACATGAGCTAGACACGGCCAAAAGGAAGATGTAAATACATAAACACATATAAAACAATATATGTTGGTCTACTATAAGTTTATCTACAGAATACGCACGAAGCTTGTTGTTGTTCTTCTTCTTGTAAATCTAGTTTCTGCATTGAATAATTAATTTCAAGTTTGGTATATCTGTGTCATGATAAAATAGTTTTACTTGCTGAAATGGACAAGTAACACCTTCTTGGTACCATTTTGGTTACAGGGTTTCTTTATTGCTGATTAATAATATCAAACTAAACTCGTCCACTCGGTGCCCTCTTCTAGTTTGATATCAATCCTCAATAGATGTGTTCTGTAACAGTTGTACCGAACATAACATATCCTAGTAATGTTGAGGACCGGGTGCAGTGGCCGAATCGGTACAATAGAGCGTGGGCCTCGCGTGTGAGAGTTTGTTTCCCGGTCGACTCAACCAATGACTTAATAAAATTGATACCTGTCGCTTCCTAGCCTTGCACTCGGCATTATTAGGATTGGGCAAGGACTGTTTAGCTCACTGTCAGGATAATGTGACTGAGTGGGATATTGGTTATGGTACCAGTGGCCTGATTTCGCAGTGGGGCAGCACTATAAAGTTGCCAAGAGTGCACTATGTCAACTTGGTACCCATCTTGATATAAACCTGAGATGTTGCCAGGATGTAAAATTCCAACAACCAACCAACATCCTAGCAATGCTGAGTGCCAGATTAAGGTAGCGACAAGTATAACTTTTAGAAGTCATTGATTTGACTCAGCTGGAGGTTGATTGAACCAGTTACCTTCCAGTGCACTGTTGATTCGGCCATCCAGTCAGTACTGGTTCAGAGCTGGCTGCACCAAGTGAACTGTATTGAGTAAATGTTAAATAGAAACACTACAGGTATGCCAGTGTTAGATAAACAAACAACACATTTGTTAGGTTGTGGGGTGTGGGCGTACATGTAATTCGATGGGTTCGCGAGGGTCTTCACCTGAATCGCTGATCAATACAGGGAATCCCATCCGCAATAGGATGCACACAAGTTGTTGTCACAGTTACACCCACTTGCGGTTCCTTCGGTGCTTACTTCCGGTTGCATTGAGCTCCATTAAGTGTTTAAGTGTGATGACTGGAAATGACTGGGAAAACAACAAGCGGTTATGGCAAGCAGGTTGGAACTCACATGTACGTGACCACATACTGTATATTGAGTGGACCTAGTTTTTTAAATTTATTTTTCCAACTAATTTTAGAGGTGCATAGTCTGATGAAGCATTACATTTTCAGAATCAAAACTGATTTAGATTTGATTCTACGTATTTAATTCATATACTAAAGTACTCATTGAGCGTGTATCGCCCTGTAGAAGGGAATACTGAGTCAATTTAATAGAGCCTGTTACTGCAGAAGCCTATGGTGTCAGAGTTATGGCATGCTTGTCAAAACTAATTTGACATGTTTATTCTTCAAATATCTCACAAGTTATCCATTTAAACTAAAAGCTACTTCAAAGTCGTTCAATGGTGTTCTCGGTGGCGGAGTGGTTAGAGTGTCTGACTTTTTTATAGGTCAGACTCCTAATCTGAGGGTCGGCGGTTCGAGTCCCCGTGCCCCCAGCTCTGGCAATTTGGATTTCCACCGCTGTGTATAACTTACAGCATCATCAAAGGCCGGTTGCTCTCATACCATGTCTATGTGGCGTGGGAGGTTAAAAATCCCTTGGGTTGGTAAAAGTGTAGGCTCGGGCTTTCTATCGACCAGCAGTGGAATGAGGAAGACCAGTCATCTATGACTGAAATTACCCCTGCTTAAACAACTAATGGACAACAACAAAAAAAAGAAAAAAAAAGTACAGTAAGGTAGGTTATGATAATGAGTTTAATATATTTAGCTCCAAAAAGTGCCAAACTCAAAACCATCGGACCATGCAAATTTATTTATCCCAATAATATGTTGTCAGGGCCAATGAACTACTACTCTTCCAGCCCACAATGATAAATGATGTTGCACATGCAACAACAGTTACATGGATTGACTGCTGATTGTTTAATGCTGTGTTGGCAGGCTGGGTTGTACTCGAGGTTAAAATATATTGGTTTTGATTCTGTCAATTTTGTTAATCACATTTATATCCCTACATTGAAATTTAAATGAACCTCTGAAATGGTCCGATTTGTGTATCAAATGACAGGAAAGATTATCTCAGACACAATTTTGAATTGGTTAGATTTGTGTGAGATGACTGCAAAATTTAAATCACAAAAACATAGTTATAATTACAGGAGGCCATCCAGTCCAGGTGTTCTTAGGAACGGGAAAATTTGTACACGCTTTAAGGTATCACATGATATTTTTATTAAACATTGTTGGCTCAAGGCCATTCAATCTAAATGTCCAAATAGAATATTTCTGAGTCCCAGTGGACACTGACACTTAATGCACTCACGGAGTAGTTCTCTAGTAAGGAAAACTGTATGAGTCAGCCAAGAGTGGCAATGCAGCATCGAGTGAGGACTACTTGGACCCGCCAACACCGAACACGATACTATGGCTGTTCTTCAATGCATGGGGTAATGTTCTGCAACCTGTTGTTTGGATCCTCATCTCCTTTATGTTATCCTTTTGATTTTATATATTTGAGAATCAGTGGCCTCAGATTAAAAACGAATCGATATCATTAATAAAAATATAAGAAAATATAGAGTAAAGCATGTATATAAATTGAAAAAGCAAGGTAGTAGCGGAGGAAAACAGAAATTCTAGATTGATTGATTGGTGGTTGCTTTACGCCGTGTCGGCAGCATAGGCCATATTCACGGCGAGAAATGTTTGATTTTTGTTCAAACCATCGCTTTTACATGTAAAAGCAGACAATCAATTATGGGCCAATAGACACTAATTAAATTAGAAAGCTCACAATCATATATCTGTGGTCAAGGGAAACAAATTCCCATAGAAAAAGAAAAGTTTCATTAATAATTAATAGAATCCATTTAGTAAACTATATAAGGTGGTACAGTCCAGCTGCCCTCAAAAAGGCTAAAATGTTTTCCTGTTTTACCTTAGTAAAAAGGTCATGCATACTGCCTGCAGTGTAGAACCGTTGGCGCAGGGCCAAAAAATCAACGCAACTTAGTGAAATGTGTTTGAGTGTCAGTGGGGACTGACACCCAATACATTCAGGGGGAGGTTCCCCCTTGAGCAGAAAAGCATGTGTAAGCCACGAGTGGCCAACACGGCAGCGACTAAGGACCACTTGTGTCGCCGACCTCTCGCATGAGTCTGTGGTGGCTTTCCCACAGATGGTTCAATTTCTTTAAGTTTATTGATGTTTTCATCCCACTCATGTTGCCATTTGGATTTTATGTGGGTGGCTATTAGTGGTTTCAGATCAGAGTGAGGGATCAGACACGGTTCAAGATCACAGTTCAGGGCCTTCTTCGCAGCCCGATCAGCTCGTTCGTTTCCTTGTATGCCAGCATGGCCAGGCACCCAGCACAGGTGGATATCATACCCATCTGTTGTCAGTTGGTTCATTTTATAAATGACCATTGCTAGAATAGGGTGATTCGTTTTCAGTCCAGCAACAGCCAGGAGGCAAGAGAAGGAATCACTGTATATAACATAGTTAGTGTGGTTGGATACCTCGATACACTCCAAAGCGAGAAGGAGTGCTCGGGCCTCTGCAGTGAAAATCGAGCTCTGATCGGGCAAACGTACACCAAATTTTTCCCGTCGGCAGACTGCCGCAGCAGCTACCCGGCTTTGGTCTTTCGAACCATCAGTATATATGGAGAGGTGGTCTGCAAACTGGCCTTGAATCTCTGCATGCAGTCCTTTGTACTCGAGTGGATGTGTCCCAGATTTCCTCAGTTCCGTGAGTCGGAGGATAACCGATGGCTTTCTCATCGACCACGGGGGATGTTCTGGGACTTTGGCATCCTCCAACACGTCCAAATCCACGCCTAAGGCCTCCAAATGAGGTTTCATTCGGAGCCTCAGTGGCCGGATGTAATTTGGCCTGGCTTCATACCTGGATTCGTCATGTTGCTCGAATAGACAATTGTGTGCAGGATTCAATGCATTAGTTTTTAGAAATTCTAGAAGAGTGAGCTAGGCTTGTCTAGCATGACAATAGCGGATAGCTTATCTGATATCACTATCTCTGATGCTGATAACATTCTCTTCGACAGGATACCAATGTGCCTTCCGGTTATTCATACATTTGTTTTGTGATTTTTTGAATGCACAAAACCAGACGGGATGACCGAATGAGTGGCGCTCGGCATTATTAGGATAGGGCAAGGACTGGTTGGCTCAGTGTCAGGATAATGTGACTGAGTGGGATATCAGTTCATGGTGCTGGTGGCCTGGTCTTCCAGTGGGGCAGCACTATAAATTCGTCAGGAGTGCGCACTGTCACAAGTCGGTACCCATCCTGATATGTTGCTAGGACGTAAAACAACAACAAACAACAAACATTAATGCACAAACTGATGCAAATTTATATCCATAGTTCTAACATGCAATGCGTAGTGGGGGTTGTCTGCAGCTCATAAATAATATAATTATTAAAGTTGATTAGGAACTGACACTCCACAATTATAGAGGAGCATCCTAAAGTTGCTGAGAAAACTTATTATTCTCCTAAATTATTCCCTCTCCTTTCAATGCCTCCCACAGGGAAATATAAAATATTTTAGCTCCAACCCAGGAGGTGTGATTTGATTCTTCAGTAAATAGTAATAAAACCTGATTAATGTTTCGTTCCCCTTTTTCGGATGCTATCTAATTGTCCTACATTATCCATTTGGTGTGATGGCTCTTGCTAATTAATTAAAATAAACTGAGGTGGGCCAGTGCAGTTTGAATGACTCCCACTTTGATTGGGTCTTTCTCTAATTGGTTGCAATAAAGTGTACCAGCGTTTTGCCTTGTTACAGATATTAAGTTGGGTTTTTTTTCTTTAAAAAAAAGAAGAAGATATTATATTCTGCTGTGGAATCAGTGCGGAGTATGAGCTCTATGAAACCGGGGTCAGGTTATGGTGGCAGCCTGTAACATAATTTATGCAATTCACATAACAACAAGGTGCTCTCCAAGGATAGCAATGCTTAGAAACCACTACACAGTGAGTTAACTACCAAGGCGATATTACGTGATGTAACAACGGTTTGACTGGCCTATCCCTCACTTCCGGTTCGATCTGCATCCAAACAGCATCGCCTATCCCTCACTTCCGGTTCGATCTGCATCCAAACAGCATCTCTAGTCTGTGCTGTTGTTTTAATTTATTCCGCAGGGGAAGATCGAATTGCGTACACATGGTCTTTTCCCTTCCGCTGCGACCAGACGGGGTGGCCGAATGAGTAGATCGTCCCGGTCTCTGTGAGGAGGGAGGAGGGTCATTGGGTGGAGTGATTTATCCGCCATTTGGGTCACTGTGAAAACAAGTGCTGTAGGTTGGTTGGTTGTTGGAGTTTTACGTCCTGGCAACCTCGAAGTTTATACCAGTACGGATACCTACTTGTGACTGTTTGCAGTCATGGCAACTGTATAGTGCTACCCCACTGGGAAATCATGACCCAATATCCCACTGTCACATTATCCTGACACTGAGCTAGCTAACCACTCCTTTCTCTATCCCCCGAAAATGTTACCAACGTACATTTTGTCGGTTGCAGAACCACGTTCTTGAGCCTGTTATACACATTTATGGGAATTATGTTGGCCTGGGACCCTGTATCTAGCTTGAATTCCACTTCTTCAGCGTTGAGCGAAAGGGTAGCAAACCACAATGAAGTGTCACTTTTGTCGGGTTGTGACAGACACCCAATGAATAAGTCATTATCCATATCATATTCACTTTCAATGTCAATGGGTGCTGGGTTATTGTCATCGACTTGTATTACATTCAGGCTTGCATAATTCGGTCGTTTTGTTTTACACACTTTAGAAAAATGCCCCAGTAAATGACACTTAGAACATTGCTTCCTTTTGGCTGGACATTGCCCTGGCACATGCATGTAACCACACCTACCACACTGTGTGCGAGTTGCATTTGGTTTCGCTTGACTGCGCTGACCTGTCCAGGACGGCGCATGTGGTGTGGTCAGAGCGGGTGGCTTTGGGCGCACACTGACAGAGTCTACTTGTTCGACCTCCATTGTCGCTGTCGTGTCTGACAATAGGGTGGCACGGTGTTCACTCAACCGACATGTTTCAATGCATTGCTCCAACGTCAGGTTGGCTGTCTGAAGCAGACGGTCTCGTAACTTTGCTTCTTTGACACCGCAAACCAACCTGTCGCACAGCATGGAGTCAGTCAGGTTGCCATAGTTACAGTGTGCAATGCGATACTGCAGTTCCCTAATGTATGTGTCCATTGACTGTGTCGTTTGCTGTAGTGAGTTGAACTTATAACGGATAACCGTTATGTTGGTTTTCACTTCACAATATGTGCGGAATGCTTCAGTTAGAGGTTGTATTTTGTCAATGATACTAGTGTCACTTTTGAGTGTTCGATACACTTTTTGTGCCTCGGCACCGGCTACATGCAAAAATACCGCGCACTGTACCTTCTCGGGCTTGGAATTTACTCCCGCGGCTGCAGCGTAATACTCGTAGGAATCATACCACATTTCCCAGTTCAATGACATGTTGTCCTCCAAGTTTAGTGGTCCTGGGGGTTTTAGCCCTGTGAGCGACATTGTGAGTTCCTATTATCTGACACCATGTAATAAAGGATAAACTCTCAAATGACTGCACACGTTGAAGGCTAGTTCCAAACTGTTTTATTCTGGTCTCCCCTACCGCCACGCCCCCAATGACGTCACTCGGGGTTCCCCACCTCACGTGGTGGGGTATCCCCAATGCATACATATATATATATCACAACACCCACCACACCCGCCTCGGCCACCACACTCGCCTCACCCACCACACCCGCCTCGCCCACCACACCCGCCTCACCCACCCACCTCACTCGCCTCCCCCACCTCCCCCACCTTCCCCAACTCACCCACCTTCCCCAACTCACCCACCTTCCCCAACTCACCCAACTCACCCACCTCACCCGCCTCACCCACCTCACCCGCCTCACCCGCCTCACCCGCCTCACCCACCTCACTCGCCTCATCCACCTCACCCGCCTCACCCACCACACCTGCCTCGGCCACCACACTCGCCTCACCCACCACACCCGCCTCGCTCACCACACCCGCCTCGCCCACCACACCCGCCTCGCCCACCCACCTCACTCGCCTCACCCACCTCACCCACCTTCTCCAACTCACCCACCTTCCCCAACTCACCCGCCTCACACACCTCACTCGCCTCATCCACCTCACACACTTCACTCGCCTCATGCACCTCACACACCTCACACACCTCACACACTTCACTCACCATATCCTCAACACCTACTGGACAGCCCGTTGAACCCCAGTAGTATAGGACGCGATTGCTCTATGGTAGGTGGCCTCTTCCAAAGAGCCCAGCCACACCCGTCCTGATATGACCTTAGTTGTTGCCAGGACATAAAACTCTAACAACCACCCAACCAAGCAACAGTGAAAGACAACATCATGTGTTGTGCATGCACTTTCCCACATGTGTACGACCTATTGTGGGGTGTAATCTGCCAGTAGCAATGTTTCGACATTTTCAACATGCGTCAGCTGTTAATGAGGTGTATAAACACCTGAAAGGACACCGACTCATGGGAGATTGCCATGGCAACGCTCTGCGGTGTGATGCTGATGATCGGCCACTCTGAGCGTCACTTATTAATGTTGCCAGTATGCGAGCTGCGGATTCTCGGAATGATTATTGATGCCGCAAGCAGAAGGCGATAATTGATACAGAGAAGCGACGATAGGGGGCGCCTGTAACAATATGGCCACGCTGCCTGCCTATACTGACCCCATTTTATAATCTGGGT
The DNA here is from genome assembly GCA_030323885.1 of Branchipolynoe longqiensis. NCBI lineage: Eukaryota > Metazoa > Annelida > Polychaeta > Phyllodocida > Polynoidae > Branchipolynoe > Branchipolynoe longqiensis. The sequence continues at coordinate 127,367,539 of CM059187.1, forward strand.
TATCTTGCTCGCTGGGTGATATCAGGGTTATCAGTGTTTCTGGTGCAATATTATTATTGTTATTATTACTAAATGGTTGTTTTGTTGGTTGTTCTGCCCCACTGGGAGACCAGGCTGCCAGCACCATGACCTGATATCCCACTCAGTGACATTATCCTGACACTGAACCAACCAGTCCTTGCCGTATCCTAATAATGCCAATTTTTAAGTCATTGGTTTGACTCGACCACGGTTCGAACCCGTGGGTTCGAATCCCCGATCTACCAAAACGGGAGCCGGACGTTCAACTCATTCGGCCATCCTGTCTGGTTACAGCAGGTCGTGTATGACTTGACATGTTCACGTAGTTCCCAGTTCTCTCACAGGTGGTGCATAATATTAATATTTGCTCACACCAGTGATTCAGATTTGGTTTGATGGCGTTGTAGTTAGTTTGGCGCTCACTCACTCACTCACTCACTCACTCACTCACTCACTCACTCACTCACTTAGCCAACAGCCCCAGTTTCTGTAGTCTCTGTCCGTATGCCATTCGAAACCCACTGATGGTTTTCCTTTAACAAAAATGAATATTAACTCATGGTGAGATTTTATTTCCTTGTGATTTGTAACAATTTCGGCGTGCAACACACTGTGAGGAAAAGGTCGATATAGAATATCCACCACAAGCCCACCCTCTGGTGGCGGTGTAAAGAATTATTGTTGTCGGTAGCAGTTTATTGCGAATGCTCTGTGATAAAGGTCTATTTATAGGTTCTATGTCACTCATGAGTTCCTCCACAAGTTGCCCAATCTTGTCCCTTTGGGCTTAGTTGTTTGTTGTTTTTACATCCTAGCAACATCTAAGGTCATATCAGGATGGGTACCGACTTGTGACAGTGTGCACTCATGGCAACTTTATAGTGATGTCCCACTGGGAAACCAGGCCGTCAGCACCATGACCTGGTATCCCACTCAGTCAAATTATCCTGACACTGAGCACACCAGTCCTTGCCCTGTCCTAATAATGTCGAGCGCCTGGCTAGGAAGCAAGAAGTATCAATTTTTAACTCATTGCTTTGAGTCGACCGGCGTTCGAACCCACGATCTATCAGCACGGGAGACGGACACTCTAACTCATTCGGCCATCCCGCCTGGTCTTTGGTCTTAGTAATGTGTCGATGGAGGGCTAGGTAGGTACTGGAGTGTGCATGGTTCAAATGGTTTTATAAAGATGTACAGTTTGATGAAGGAATCAAATTTCCTAAACTAAAACATCCATCTACATTTGATTCTACATATCGGACTTCAAAACTGGTACACTTATTAAACATTTATTGTGTTCTGGTAGCTTAATGCATCAATTAAAACTATTCCACCATAAAAGTATAAATGACATATTAAGAGGTCCAGTACAGTGCTGTGTTGCCACGACTACCTCCCACCCACCTTAGCCAACATACCAACCCTCAGATCCCAAACCCCACTCTCAACCCGATCCTGTGTCCAGGTTTGGCTAACTCAAATATGATATATTCACGAATGAGTGTAATGCAGGTAGACTTTATAATAAACTGGCCACTTCTAATGAGATCATCGGATGACGGGTAAAAAATATGCATTTTGGTTCAATCAGAGATGAGCATAGTGAATATATATGAACTTGGTACTATTAGTGAGATATGGGGTTAGCATACCGCATATACACTGGGTACACTTAATGAGGTCAGTGCATATAACTGGGTACTATTAGTGAGATCAGGGATGAGGACAGTGCATATAAACTGGGTACTATTAGTGAGATCAGGGATGAGGACAATGCATATAAACTGGGTACTATTAATGAGATCAGGGATGAGGTTTGTTTGTTTGTTGTTGTTTTACGTCCTAGCAACATCTAAGGTCATATCAGGACGGGTACCGACTTGTGACAGCGCGCACTCATGGCGACTTGATAGTGCTGTCCCACTGGGAAACCAGGCCGCCGGCACCATGACCTGGTATCCCACTCAGTCACATTATCCTGACACGGAGCACACCAGTCCTTGCCCTATCCTAATAATGCCGAGCGCCTGGCTAGGAAGCGACAAGTATCAATTTTAAAGTCATTGGTTTGACTCGACCGGGACTCGAACCCACGACCCCGCGATCTACCAGCACGGGAGACGGACGCTCTAACTCATTCGGCCATCCCGTCTGGTCAACAGGGATGAGGACTGTGCATATAAACTGGGTACTATTAATGAGATCAGGGATGAGGACTGTGCATATAAACTGGGTACTATTGGTGATACCAGGGGTGAGGACAGTACATATAAACTGGGTACTATTAGTGAGATCAGGGATGAGGACTGCATATAAACTGGGTACTATTGGTGAGACCAGGGGTGAGGACAGTGCATATAAACTGGGTACTATTAGTGAGATCAGGGATGAGGACTGCATATAAACTGGGTACTATTGGTGAGACCAGGGGTGAGGACAGTACATATAAACTGGGTACTATTAGTGAGATCAGGGATGAGGACTGCATATAAACTGGGTACTATTAATGAGATCAGGGATGAGGACAGTGCATATGAACTGGGTACTATTAGTGAAATCAGGGATGAATACAACAAATATAACTGGGTACTATTAGTGACATAATGGATGAGCATAATGCTTAAATACTGGGTACTATTAAGGAGGTCATGGGTGAGCATAACACGTATAAACTGGGTATTATTAATGAGATAGGGATGAGTATAAGAATTTGATTCTACATATCTAGCTTAGATACTGATGCACTTATTAAGCGTTTGTTGCCACACAGACGGGAATAGTAAGGCAATTGAATAGATCATGTTACTGCAGAATGCTATGGTGTCAGAGTTTTGGCAAGCTTGCCAAAATTAATTTTGCATGGTTGCACTTCAAATATCTCAAAAGTTAGCTGCTTAAAGTAAAAGTTACTTCAAGCTAAAGTAAGGTACATTATAACGATCAACATAATGTATTTATCTCAGAAGATTTCTGAAACTCAAAACCATCGGACTCTGCAACTTTAAGATCAGGGATGAGCGTAACGCGCATTAACTGGTTGCTACAAATAAGATGTCATTGTCATGGTTCCATCGAAGTGCTTGCCTTTTCGTTTTTATGTGGAGTGTTCTTGGTTACCTCGGGACTACCATATTTCTGGGAAAAGTTGTGTCACCATAATATTACCTATATGCAAATGTTTCAGGCGGCATATCCTGCTGGATGTCAGTGGTAGTGTAATATAAAATGATTACGGTTTTCGCTGTGGATGGATGTATGTGTATTAAATTGAGGTGAAACCATTGAACATTATCAAAAGTACACTCACATGATTATGAGTTGGGTCTACGATATTTAGAAACCAAAGGTTCGTGATAGCTTACAACACAGATCTATAACTGTGCGAGATAAGGTCAGAGGTCCCGTAATTTCTGCACGTGTACGGCTACAGCTGGCCACTGCTACACTGGTCCATTCACGCACTGCTCCATCCATACCTCCAGCATGGTCGCGCGGAGTAGAGCAAGTCACCGACACATCGGGCCTGTTTTACCTTCAATACACTTACAATATATTTTCATCGCTATCGACTGATCTAAGCCACACCATGCCCAGCTGGTGGGGATACTTTGTTCTATTAATTCTCAATTCTGCGTTGACTGTGTTGCTGTTAGATATTTTCGTAGGTGAGTTAAAATTAATATTTCTTTAATCTAATTTGTATAATGTTAGTTGTTAGTCATTAGTGACACGGCCACCTGGCGCTTCTCGCATATATGTACTAAGTAATTTACCTGTGGCCAGGTGAGATGCAGGTGGACAAGGGCCTCTCTATCTACCACCAGGTGGCGGCACAGCACATCTCAAACATGTTTGCGGCATCAGTCACGTGGTTGACATTGCGCGCGCGTGTAGTTAACTGTGTGGTGAATAATGTGTGACATTTGTTCCTTTGTTGGAGTTTTACGGCCTGACAACATTCTAAGGTCATATCAGGACAGACACTGACTTGTGAGAGTGCGCACTCATGGCGACTTTATAGTGCTAGCCCAGTTGGAAACAAGGCCGCCGGCACCATGACCCGATATCGAACTCAGTCACAGTATCCTCACACTGAGCTAACCAGTCCTTGTCAAATATTAATATAAATGCAGAGTGCCAGGCTTGGAAGTGACAAGAATCAATTTTGTATGTCATTGGTTTGATTCGACTGGGAATCGAACTCCCAACCTTCTGCATGGAACACAAACAAAAACACTTTTATTGAGTACTTAAATTGTGTTAGTGGCACATTCTCCGTTGTGATACACAGTGCACTGCTCGGCACAGTTTCGGGAAGCTGATACCCGGTTGGACCACAACAATAACATAGCTGTTATGTCAATTATTCTGATCATTGATACAGTGGAACATATCGATATACATTACAATGGAAAATATCAATATGGTATATTTATCAAAGGGGCTGATGTTTGAAAGCTAGTCATTTAATAATTTCACATGAACAAAAAACCCACTAGCGCTAAAGGGATGATATTTAGAAAAAACACTTGTTCTAACCTAAATATATATATTGAATTTAGTATATATTATATGTAATATATATATATGTGTATTATATATATATATATAAATATATATATATATATATACAGTAAAACCTCTCTATTCCCACCCTATCCACAGATCGACCACTCCCCTATATCGATCGCTTTATTTGGGTCCCAACAATGCAATTGTAATGATATTCTAACGCTCTAAACCAACCACCTCCCTAAATGGACCACTTAAAGTTGGCCCCATGGTCCCAACAATGCAATTGTAAGGATATTCTAACTCTCTAAACCGACCACCTCCCTAAGTGGACCACTTAAAGTTGGTCCCATGGTCGGTCGATTTAGAGAGGTTTTAATGTATATATATAAAATACGGTGTTCGCCTACAATAGAACTTGAGTAACTCCTCCTCCTCCTCCTCCTCCTCCTCCTCCTACTCCTCCTACTCCTCCTACTCCTCCTCCTCCTCCTCCTCCTCCTCCTACTCCTCCTACTCCTCCTCCTCCTCCTCCTCCTCCTCCTCCTCCTCCTCCTCCTCCTCCTCCTCCTCCTCCTCCTCCTCCTCCTCCTCCTCCTACTCCTCCTCTGTGGCATCTGTCTGGGAGATCGAGAATTCGGTTCCGGTCGAGTCAAACCAATGATTTATCAAATTGATACGTGTCGCTTCCTAGCTTGGTGCTTGTCATTAATAGGATAGGGCAGGGATTGGTTAGCTCAGGATATCATGGCATGATGCGGGCGACCTGATTTCCCAGTGGGGCAGCACTATAAAGTCGCCATAAGAGCGCACTGTCACAAGTCGGTACCAGTCCTAACGTGCCCTTAGATGTTGCCAGGACGTAAAACTCCCAGAACCAAGCAACCAATCCTGTGTGCCGTATGCATGCATGTATGCCATGCCTGGTGCTTCTATTAGCGACATTAAGTATAGACGGGCATAGTCAATAGCAGCCCGCACCTCCCCAAACGTCGGCCGAGTTTGTACCGAATGACCCCGGCAGGCACTGTGTGGTGTTGGGGGATGGAGACAGGGGGGGGGGGGGTGAGGGGCGAGGGGCAGGGGGGCTGAAGAGGTGAAGGGTTAGTTATAAACGTATGGAGCTCTGACCCGGTTCCACCGACCCCACCGACGTGGTAGACAGGGGTGTGGGGTGGAGGGAGATGTGGAGGGGGGGGGGGCAGAGAGGGGGAGGAGAGATTTTTACTCGACTACTCCCATTTTGGTACATTCCTTCGATTGTTGATCAAATTAAATTAATCAAACTGGAGTGCATTCCCGTTGTATGAGAGAAGTGAATCGTAAGTAAAGTAAAGTGAATCCATGCACAACATGGCACTGTTTAAAGACTGACTGTTATTAAAACCAAATCTAACTGATATATACAAACACAGCATATGATTTAACCACTAGTGTACATTACTGCACACTCTATCTCTCCCTTGCACTATGTTGAGAACCTATGCTGTACACTATGCAGCATAGGTTGCTCCCCCAGTTTCTTTTTATGTTCAGAATGGGTTGTGCTGCACACAATGCAACACATTCCACTTCCACTATGTACAGATCAAATGCGATCACTCCGACGGCTGGAAGACCAGTGCCCCGGCACTGACAAAATATGTATTCAGATGAATAAAATGTTTACCAAAAAAAAAAAAAAGCTACCAACGCCAATACATACGCTAATATAGACGCACACAACCCATATGCTGTTCCATGAGGGCGCTGTCTGGTTAATTCTTAGTTTTAAATGTCCATGGAATATTTAGTGAGACGGTTCCCGGTTCTAGTGCACTGAGAGCTGGCACAACACCGATTGGACACGAATAAGCCGCTCGAAAATAGCCTCGCGCGTTCAGAATGCGCACGCATCGTTGTCTCTTGCGCCTGCGCAGTTTCGATGCAGTATCTGGATTTAATCGGAATTAATGCCTTCTCCCCGGCACGGCCCACCTGGCCCGCTGGTAGCCGTCGGGTCATTTGTGCGTCCGGGTAACTAGGTGTAACTATATTATGGATACAGCATTTGGTCGCACTGTTGACGTCACGTGAGGTCACGTGACGTGGGGGTTCATTGTGGGTGTGTTTGGGGTGCGGGTGCAATACGAGTGCGTGTGTGTGTGTGTGAGTGTGTGTGTGTGTGTGTCTATTGACCGCTGTTGTAGGACGATGGTCAGGGACATCAGAAGGAATGGAATCAGTGGCGATCACTTGTTATGTTGTCGGCGCTTGCCAATGCCACCTGACAAGGGTCAGGTTACACCGAGTGAAATGGTTTGTGCATGTTACATTGAGTGCAATGGTTTGTGCCGGTTATGCCGAGTGCAATAGTTTGTGCAGGTTATGTTGACTGCAATGGTTTGTATAGGTTATGTTGAGTGTAATGGTTTGTGTGGGTTATGTTGAGTGCAATGGTTTGTACAGGTTACACCTAGTGCAATGGTGTGTACAGTTTACACTGAGTGCAATGGTTTGTGCAGGTTATGTTGACTGCAATGGTTTGTGCAGGTTACATTGAGTGTAATGGCTTGTGCAGGTTATGTTGAGTGCAATGGTTTGTACAGGTTACACCTAGTGCAATGGTGTGTGCAGGTTATGTTGACTGCAATGGTTTGTGCAGGTTAGATTGAGTGTAATGGCTTGTGCAGGTTATGTTGAGTGCAATGGTTTGTACAGGTTACACCGAGTGCAATGGTCTGTGCAGGTTATGTTGACTGCAATGGTTTGTAAAGGTTAAATTGAGTGCAATGGTTTGTGCAGGTGATGATGAGTGCAAAGGGTTGTGCATGTTACATTGAGTGCAATGGTTTATGCCGGTTATGCCGAGTGCACTGGTTTGTGCAGGTTACGTCAAGTGCACTGGTTTGTGCAGGTTATGCCAAGTGCAATGGTTTGTGATTGTTAGTCTGAGTGCACTGGTTTATGCAGGTTACGTCGAGTGCACTGGTTTGTGCAGGCTATGCCGAGTGCAATGGGTTATGCAGGCCAAGTGCAAGCCATGACTCCAGACACGGTTGCCGAATCGAATCGGTAGAGCACAGGCTACCCATTATAGTTAGTGTTGCTTTATAGTATACCCCACTGAGAAACCATTCCTTCGACTCATATTATCCCAACCATGAGCCAATCAGTCCCTGCCCTATCCGAGTAGTGAGAAGCACCCGGCGACAGAGAGCAATTTTTTTGGAAGAGTTTGGTGTTTTTTCTTCCTGGCATAGTGCAGTTAGTCATGTGGGATGATTTCTTAAGTCATGTTTAAATATTGTACTTCAGTGAAGCCCCGTTAAAGCAAGCTCGGTTAAACCAAGCGATCGGTTAATCCAAACACATATCGGCGGCCTGGCAAAATACTACCATTTATCATATAAAAAAGTTGGTTAATCCAAATTATCGGTCAATCCAAACAAAATTGTCGGGCCCCCAGGCCACTTCCAGTATGGTTAAACCAAACTTTCAGGTGGTTGTAAGGTCATCTGAGACTTTTTTATATGATACATGGTAGTATTTTGCTGGGCTGCCAAAAACAGTTTGGATTAACCAATCATTTGGTTTAACTGAGCTTGGTTTAACTGGGTTATATCTGTATATACATAAAAAAAACAATAATCATAATGCACCCACGTTTTTGCCAAAGCCAAGTCAAAGTCAAAGCCAAAGCTCGGTTAAACCAATGATTGGTTAATCCAAACAAATTTCTAGGGTCCCTTCAAGTTTGGTTTAATGGGGTTATACTGTATTTTGGGGTGCATTGGCCGAATCGGTAGCGCGTGGGCATCGCATATGGAAGGTCAGGAGTTCACTTCCCAGTCGAGTCAAAGCAATGACTTATAAAATTGATACTTGTCGCTTCCTAGCCTGGCACTTGGCTTGATAGGATATGGGAAGGACTTGTTAGCTCAGTGTCAGTGTAATCTGACTAATTGGAATATCTGGTCATGGTGCCGGCGGTGTAATTTCCCAGTGGGGCAGCACTATAAAGTTACCATGAGTGCGCACTGTCACAAGTCAGTATCCGTCCTGATATGACCTCACATGTTGCCTAGAAGTAAAACTTCAACAACCAACCAAGAGCTACATGCATTTATGCTGATGCCAGTTGAGTCCACTTTTAATGGTTTGTAAACAAGTATGACCTATATTGAATCGATGTATTAATTATTTGTCCTCTACTGGCAACTGCCTCCAGCTGTCTTTTTGGTATTCACGGGCAAGTGGGTGTATGCTTAGCCATTGCCAGTTCAGTGCACACTATATTGCTTACATGCATGTATATATATATATATACATATATATATATATATATGCGCCCATGATTGATTGATAGATTGATTGATTGATTGATCCGATATGGTTTAAAGCCACGGCGGCGGCAAAGGCCATCATTTTCATGCTGGAAAGTTAGCAGCATTTATTGTCACTTTTGTTTCACAAAGAAATATTTTGATCACATTGGAATTCATGGGAAAAACTGAAATGGTCAGATATGTATCAAATGTCAGCCAAAATTATCTTAGATGCAAGTTGAGAAAAGACTAAATTTGTGTCAACGGAGAGCAACATGTAAGTAATTAAACAGGTAAACTTATAGGAGAGTTGTTCTTGGGAATTCAAAAATTGGTTTAAATTGGCAAAGATGGCTCGGATGTTATTTACATTAAAATAGTGCGGGTGCAATGCCTAGAAATCTACATACTGGAGTAGAATGTAACTGAGTATCAGTGCATTTGGTTAGTAGGGGTAAGTAAAAAAGCATGAGTCAGCCAAGAGTGACAATGCAGCAGTGAGTGACAACTACTTGGTCCCACCTACAACCTTCGTAACTGTGGTTGTTCTTCAATGCATAGGGTAATATTATGCAACTTGTTGTTCAGATACTCATCCCATTCATGTTGCCATTTTGATTTAATATCATCATCATCATCATCATCATCATCATCATCATCATGAAAGCTGCCTGCAAAAATGTTGAAGTGCTACTGGCTTTTGCAAGTTACCAGCGGCACTCTCTCGGGGAGGAAATAGAGGTTTCACACCGGCAAGAACATGTCCAGACAGGCGCAAAACTATTTGTCCCTGCAGTGGCTGGTCGGGAGATGTTGGGAGTTCCATACATCAACCGCCCTTAATGCTGCCACAGAGACATGGTTTTCTGTTTAGGGTTTGCTCCCTTAGCCTTCGGTTCTGTCAAGAACCTGTACCACAAGGCAGTGGTTTACAACTCTGCAGGGCAGGGGCGTCAAACTCCCTGAGGTATTGCAATACCTGCAATACCTGCATACGAATACCTGATTTAATATACCTGAGAATAAATGGCCTCTGATCAGAGTGAGAGACCGACATGGCAGAACAACACCATTCCGTTTCCGTAGCTCAATCAGCTTGCTCATTTCCTTGGGTACCAGTATGGCTAGGCACCCCATCACTAGTGGATTGTATACCCTACGGTTACCATGGCATTCATTTCCGGAATCACCTGTCTCATGATTGGGTGGTCTACTTTGGGATTTCTGACTACCAGAAGAGTTCTTTTAAACATTTGTTTGGTCAGAGCACTAGAGGTAATACCATGACAATTGTGCTTTAATTGGGAATGTGAGTACTTAGATTTTAGCCATGGGACACTTTCCCTTGGTCTTTGGAATCATCTGTGAAAATGGAGAATTGGTCTGCATACTGGTTAGGAACATCCGTGTCTGGGCTATGTAGGGAAGCTGTGTCTCAGACTTGATCAGTTCCATTAGCTAGAAGATGATTGAGGGTTTCCTCAACAACCATGTGGGATGTTCGAAGACTTGGTGTTGGTGCTCAGATATCCAAGTCCACATTTATAGCCTCCAAGTGAGGCTTTATGTGGAATCTGACAGGTGGAAGGAGGCAGCCTGGCGTTTTAAATGGTATCGTCTGTGTTTTCAAAGATGATGCCATTTATGATACATACACACACATATGGTCAGATACACATAGTCCCACATGCATACATATATAGGCCTACATGCACATATATGTACACATATACATATATATTCATATATATATACATATAGTCATACAGGGACATATATACGTAAAACCTCTCTAAATCGACCGACCATGGGACCGATGTCAAGTGGTCCATTTAGGGAGGTGGTCGGTTTACAGAGTTAGAATATCCTTACAACGGTATTGTTGGGACCTAAATAAAGCGATCGATATGGGGGAGTGGTCGATCTATTTTCACACATGCACTCCCTGGAGTAAGCCTAGTACAGAATAACCCCGTTAAACCAAACTTGAAGGGACCCTAGAAATTTATTTGGATTAACCGATCATTGGATTAACCGAACTTTGGCTTCGGCTTTGACTTTTTACTTGGCTTTGGCAAAAATGTGGGTGCATTATGAATGTAATATACAATGTATGTGGACACTTTGATTATTGTTTTTTTAATGTATATACAGTATAACCCCGTTAAACCCAGCTCGTTTAAACCAAAAGATCAGTTAATCCGAACTTTTTTCGGCAGCCCTACAAAATACTACCGAAAAAATGTTGGATTAACCGATCGTTTGGTTTAAATGAGCTTGGTTTAACGGGGTTGTTCTTCACCAGTAATACCAGTAATAGTATAATATCCGCCAGACATAATATATCCTAAAAAGCACACGTTGCGAGCGCTATTATCAACTCTTAATACGGGTTATTAACCAATGTAGGTCGTCAAGCTATCAACAGCGTCCGGAAGCCGTACTTTAAATAGTGTGCAATTAAATTCAGTGCAATATAACCTACAGGATAATGCCAGCTTTACCAAATACCTGCTCTGCGACCTACCAAGTGTTATCCATATAGTGTTCTTTACAACCCAAATTCTCTAGCAGTGTTTGAGAGCTGATTGGTGTTGTTTGTGTTTTTTTGTTAGTTTTTTTTTGTTATGGCGGTTAAAGTGTCCCTTCGGACTAGGAGGAAACATCGCAGTAAAAAAAATCGTGACTTTTTGTTGATGGCGTTTTTTGTTTTGTGAGGGTAGGTGTGGGGTTTGTTTTTAAGTGTCTTAATATTTAACACCAAGACACATTCCACCCACACCCACACCCAAATTCAGTGCAATATAACCTACAGGATAATGCCAGCTTTACCAAATACCTGCTCTGCGACCTACCAAGTGTTATCCATATAGTGTTCTTTACAACCCAAATTCTCTAGCAGTGTTTGAGAGCTGATTGGTGTTGTTTGTGTTTTTTTGTTAGTTTTTTTTTGTTATGGCGGTTAAAGTGTCCCTTCGGATTAGGAGGAAACATCGCAGTAAAAAAAATCGCGACTTTTTGTTGATGGCGTTTTTTGTTTTGTGAGGGTAGGTTTGGGGTTTGTTTTTAAGTGTCTTAATATTTAACACCAAGACACATTCCACCCACACCCACACCCAAATTCAGTGCAATATAACCTACAGGATAATGCCAGCTTTACCAAATACCTGCTCTGCGACCTACCAAGTGTTATCCATATAGTGTTCTTTACAACCCAAATTCTCTAGCAGTGTTTGAGAGCTGATTGGTGTTGTTTGTGTTTTTTTGTTAGTTTTTTTTTGTTATGGCGGTTAAAGTGTCCCTTCGGACTAGGAGGAAACATCGCAGTAAAAAAAATCGCGACTTTTTGTTGATGGCGTTTTTTGTTTTGTGAGGGTAGGTGTGGGGTTTGTTTTTAAGTGTCTTAATATTTAACACCAAGACACATTCCACCCACACCCACACCCACACCCACACCCACACCCACACCCACCGTCCTACTTCCTGGACAGTGTTGTCAGTGGTGGTGGACCCGGACGGTCTGGTCTGGCAGTTCACCCGGGTGCTCCTAGTACGACGCAGCGACGCGGTACTGACCATGGAGCCGGCATTACCAACTACCCACCAACCAGCCCTCCCCCCCCCCCCCCCCCCCGGCCAACAAAAATAAACACATTGTACTTAACTCGGGAATTGTGGTCATTTCAAGGTGCTGATCTCGTAATAACCTGACCATATATGGTTGTTAAAGCGCCTGTCACACCTTACCGGATTGAGTAACGGACATAACCAAACAAAGAATTTTCTAGTCCGGTGGTGTTCGGTATCAAAATGTATTGAAATGTGTCGAAATGTTGCACTATCGGGTCAAAGGCCCCCGGACGAAACGAACGCTAAACAGACAAGGAATGTACATTAACAAATAGCCACCGGAGGATAACCGGACGACAACCGAATGTCAAACGGACGGACCGAACATCAACTGAACACATACCAGACTGTTCACGGATGCGCCGAAAACATATACTGACCGAATTCTCGCAACACCATCAACGGACTATGCAGGAAGCAAACCGGAGACATACCGGATGGGTAACGGACATGAACTGGACAAAACGGACTTAAACCGGACACCAACCATACACGTCAGTCCGGTGGTGTCCGTTACAAGTTTTGTGACTGTTCAAAACTTGCCACCGTACAAGCCGGACACCACCGGACAGAGAATAGACACGCTGGATGCGTACTGCAGATTGAGGTATTTTACTGGACAGTGTATGTTTTCTATTCAGTACCCCAATCCGGCAAGGTGTGACTGAGCCTTTAATCAGATATTTGGTATTTGCATCGGATTGTGCAGCTTTAAAGGTATTAATTAGTATGTGTCGAATTGGAAATCCTAAACCATGAACTAAGACATTGAATGTAAATGTTTGTTTGTTTGTTTATTGTTGTTTTACGTTCTAGCAACATCTAAGGTCATATCAGGACCGGTACCGACTTGTGACAGTGCGCAGTCATGACGACTTTATAGTGCTGTCCCACTGGGGTACCAGGCCACCAGCACCATGACCTGATATCCCACTCAGTCATATTATCCTGACACTGAGCCAACCAGTCCTTGCCCTATCCTAATAATGCTGAGCGCCTGGCTAGTAAGTGACAAGTATCAATTTTAAGTCATTGGTTTGACTCGACCATGGTTCGAACCCACGATCCCACAGTCTACCAAAACGGGAGACGGACGCTCTAACTCATTCGGCCATCCCGTCTGGTGCATGTAAATGTAAATTGATTTAATGTACCTCATACTCATTACTTATTGCATTGTGTACATTTTAATTTAAGAATGTTTTTCACACTTCAATTTACTATATAAACCATTTAAACATGTGTGTAAATGCCTATATATCTGTAACACTTATTGTCGGAAGGCCAGTGTTATGACACTCACAAAATATGTATGTGAATAAAATTCATTTATCAATTAAAAAAATAAAAATCACCCCTCCTTCTCTAAATTCAGGTATATAATTGAAAACTAGGCTGAACTCCAAAAAAGGGTGTGTTGTCATTTCTGTCGGCGAATTGCCTGGTAAACCGCCACCGCCTTCACTGCCCGAATCTGTCTGTCTGGCCAGTGCAGGCTGAGTCAGGGGCGCACCGGGGTCAATGTCGGACATGGGCGCGTTGTGATTCGGGGCGCCTCGACAGGTAGCGCCCCATGCGGAGAAACGGGGAACTAACCAACTAAGCAATGCTGGGTCACAGCCGTCATGGCTTACACTGCACACTTTCGTGGGTCGGAAGGAGTACAACAGGAAAACAGTAAAACCTCCCTAAATAGACCGATCTTGGGACCGACCTTAAGTGATCCATTTAGGGAGGTGGTCGGTTTAGGGAGTTAGAATATGGTTACAATGGTCTTGTTGGGCCCCAAATAAATCGATCGAGATAAGGGAGTGGTAGATCTGTGGAGGTGGTCGGTTAGAGAGGTTTTCCTGTATAGTGATTTTGCTGGCTATCCATGGATCTAATAAAAACAATGTCACCATAAATATTACACTTCTTAATTGCATTATGACACACATTTCTGTTGTGTCGATTGTTGAGAAGAACCGCTCGTTAGATCAAGTTCTATTTAACTTGTCTATCTTGGTGGGTTTTTTTTCAATATATGTGTGTGTGTTAGTTTGTAGAGATTTGGGTGTACAGGCAGGACAATGGCAGCCCCCCTCTCCGCATTCCCTGTAGGCGCAACTCAAATTTAATTTAATTTAATAAATCAGCCAGATATTACACGCATAGCCAAATGAGATCGGGAGAGAGGGCATGTCTGTAGAGCTACATAACAATACTATGTAGTATATATCACTTGCTAATATGAATCCTAATATTGACCGGATGTATAGGTGGGAGTGTGTACTGGGGGTGAGGCATTATATGTTCCCGTGAGTTGATATTGTGATGCTGTATTTACTTGGTAGATAATCACAGTCGCACAGTCTGGTTATGTGTGTCGTATAGTTCGTATAACACCCACCAGATGGCAGATTGAGTTTGCCGGTAAGCCATTAGAGCAGTCGGCAGCAGCACCCCGCCCCACCCCCCGCCCCCCGACATCGACTCCCCGTCTCTCCAGCCAAAAGCGTATCCATCGACCCGCTGACATCATCGTGGCCATCGATCATCAAACCCCAGTGGTTGGGAGGTCGGAAGTTCCAATCCACCGAAATTCTGTGTGATTGATATAGATGTTTGTTGTTGTTTGTTGTTGTTTTTGTTGGTGTTGGTAGTGGTGGTGGTGGTGTTGGTGGTGGTTTTGGTGCCAGCGGCGGTGCTGCTGGGATGGTTATTAAATATGTAGTATGAAGAGGAAGGCCGGGCATTGCTACCGCAGCATCCGGTGAGTTCTGTAAGATATGAAAATAGTGGGAGCTGTCAGTACTGGACGCCGAGTACTATGTGACACTCGCCCTGATTCCACTGGTTGAATGGGGCGGGGGGGGGGGGGTTGTTAATGTGTACAAATTGACTCAGTGCTCCTAGATGCCCTCCTCACCACGACCTCATCCTTCTTTCCCTCTTCACCCTGCTTTTCCTCGTCATCCTCCTTCCCCTCCTCATCCTCCTTCCCCTCCTCATCCTCCTTCCCCTCCTCATCCTCCTTCCCATCCTCCTTCCCATCCTCATCCTCCTTCCCATCCTCATCCTGCTTCCCCCTCCTCATCCTCATCTTCCTTTCCCTCATCCTCATCCTTCCCCAACTCATCATCCTTCCCATCCTCATCCTCCTTCCCCTACTCATCCTCCTTCCCCTCCTCATCCTCCTTCCCCTCATCCTCATCCTTCCCCCCCTCATCATCCTTCCCATTCTCATCATCCTTCCCCTACTCACCATCCTTCCACATCTCATCCTCACCCTTCCCCTACTCATCATCCGCCCCCTCATCCTCCTTCCCCTCTTCATCCCCCTTCCCCTCTCCATCCCCCTTCCCCTTCTCCTTCCCCCATAGACTGGGTGCAGTGGCTGAATCGGTTGAGCGTTGGCCTCGCGTCTGGGAGATCGAGAGTTTTGTTCCCGGTCGAGTCAAACCAATGACTTATAAAATTGATACTTGTCACTTCATAGCCTGGCACTCAGCATTAATAGGATAGGGCAAGAACTGGTCAGCTCAGTGTCAGGATACTGTGAATGGGACATCAGGTCATGGTCCCAGTGGTAAGATTTCCAAGTGGGACAGCACTATAAAGTTGCCATTAACACCCAGCACCCACATACCCCCAGCCCCATCCCTGATAGTAAATCCTGATAGTAAATGTTGCTAGGACGTAAAACAACAACAAACAAACGTACCTAGAGCAAGACTCAAACCGGATAATTGTGGCATTTCGGGACAAGCCTCCTAACCTTTAGACTAGCTAGACTCCCTGATACAATCACCCTACCACGCTTGCCTGTCTCTTTGGCTATCTGTCAGTCAGTTTACATAACTATGTATAACATCCACATAAAAAGGCATGCAGCAAAGAAACGAATTAGAAATCAGGAATTCCTGACAGCATAGAATTTCTATGGCTGCAAAATAGTTCTGAATCCTATGCCTACAGCTCAACTGTACTATGATCACAGCATGGCGACGCTCTGGACACAGCCTAGCATAGTAGCAGTGTGTGACACCAAAGTGAATGCCCAGGTTGGTTGGTTGTTGGAGTTTTTATGTCCTGGCAACATCTAAGGTCATATCAGGATGAGTACCGACTTGTGGCAGTGAGCACTCCTGGTGACTTCATAGTGCTGTCCCACTGGGAAATCAGGCCACCAGCACCATGAGCCAATATCCCACTAAGTTACATTATCCTTGCCTTATCCTATTAATGCTGAGTGCCAGGCTAGGAAGTGACAAGTATCAATTTGATAAGTCTTTGGTATGACTTGACTTTGAACCGAACTCGTGATCTCCCACACGCGAGGCCCAAGTGCTATCTACTCGGCCACCGCGTCCGGTAGGTAACATGGTGAAGCCCCTGGATGCTATGACGTATGAGTGTAGTTCACTGAACTCAAGACACAACCATAAACCAAAAACACACAAAACCAACAATGTTAAATATAGCATCTAATGATCACTTTCCAATGGGATCATCTATTGAGTTGTTGTCGCCTGCCGACAGGGATACCCGTATCGGGTATGTCTGGGTGCATTGTGTGACATGGATGGGGTCTACGTGAGTACTTGCGCGCCCCCTCGTGACAGCAAGTAGGCATCATTAAGTAACCTATATATGTAATGCCGCCCAGACAACTGGCGAGTGAGAGGATTATCGGCAGTATGGCGACCATGTGGGCACTTTGTGGGATTTGCGAGACTTGGCGATAAAAAACGATCCTTTAAAAAAATATTTCTCAATCCAGGAGATTCATGAATGTCAAAAGCCGAGGCTTGCAATTTTTTCTTTTTGGATTGATGGTCTGATGACGCCACTTTGCACCTGCAAACTATGTGTCTGTTGGGGTTTTGCGATCTAGCAACACCTAACGACCGGTTACCGATATGTGACAGTAAGCACTGATGAGTGACTTATTATAGCGCTTCCCCACTGGGAGACCAGACCACCGGCACCATGACCCGATATCCCGCTCAGTCACATTATCCTGATACTGAGCTATTCAATCTGTAAGGAAAGAAGCTAATGTAATTTGGGCATCAGGGATAGTGTGTTTATGGGTTCAGACGTGAGGTTAAGGTGGAGTACATGCCTCTATAGAAGGATGGGGCGGGGAAAGAAAACGCTTCACTGCCAATTGTGTAAACATACCAGGTCCAAGCTCCGGTCCCTCAGGGACCAGCATGCAGTAACTCGGAAGATATAGGAGACTAGTGACCTATGAACTGTGACCTGCTTAATATATTACCCCTTTGTGAAGTCCCTGGTAGATATCATTCTAGTAGCTTAAATTGTGAAGCCAATTAGGGATTACTGATCACAGGCACTCCCGTCCCGATATGACCTTAGATGTTGCCAGGACGTAAAACTCCAACAACCAACCAATCACAGGCACCCACCCTGGATTTGTGCCGTAAACACGTGCATAATACTAATAGTTACTTTCAAAATATGCAAGCTATTAAATACCCATATTCGATAGTCACTTGAGAATATGTCAAGCTCAGTATGGTTATTATG
The DNA here is from genome assembly GCA_030323885.1 of Branchipolynoe longqiensis. Lineage (NCBI taxonomy): Eukaryota > Metazoa > Annelida > Polychaeta > Phyllodocida > Polynoidae > Branchipolynoe > Branchipolynoe longqiensis. Next base: position 127,385,550 of record CM059187.1, read on the forward strand.
TTACTTGACCCATCCTTTTAAGGCTCTGTCACACATCACCGGATTGGGGAAATGGAAATAAACGGAACAAAGTCTGTTGATATCCATCAAAGGCTGGTTTGTGTCCATTGCATATCCGTTGATATCTGGCCCGATCCGTTACAAGTTTTGAAAATGCACAAAACTTGGAATGGATGCCGCCGGATTGACATCTATGGTTCTTGTCCAGTTTGAGTCCTTTTAGTCCGCTTACCGTCCATTGGCTATCCGTTCATGCCCGTTTCCTGTCCTTTTCATGTCCTTTTCATGTCCGTTTCATGGCCGTTCACCCAGCGGCCTTTGACCCGATATCGCAACATTTTGACACATTTTGATACTTATCACACCCAAACACCACCGGACTAGACAATTCTGTTCGTTACTCAATCTGGCATAGTGTGACAGGCACTTTAAGGGGCGGCAACATACCATCGCAACTTCACTTATTCACAATTATCATGAACGAATACGACTTTATAATTGGACCTACCTAATTTCTGGATTTTATATAGGGATTAATCAAGACTGAGAGTACCTAAATATCAAACTGTGACTGTTAGGGTTAGACTCATTGAGCTTTAATGATCATATTCAATTCTTAGCATGAAATAAACGAGGGAATACATATACAGTAAAACCTCTCTAACCGATCACCTACACAGATCGATCACTCCACTAGATCGATCGCTTTATTTGGGTCCCAAACAATCGCCCATGCAATACCACTGTAATGATTTTTAAAAACTCCCTAAACCGACCACCTCACTAAATGGACCCATTTCAAATCGGTCCTATGGTCGGTAGATTTAGAGAGGTTTCACTGTACATCGGGATAGGTTTTCTACAGGTTTTCTGTATGTAATAAAGAAACATTTCACTGCAGTAGAATTCCCCAATAAAAGTAGCACAAGCCGAACCTTGAGTAATATTCACTTTGAAGCCATCTGACTCCTGCCTTATAACCTATATAATTCCACACCTCCCTTCCCTGCATATGACTGGACATGGTGACCGAATCACTAGAGTGCAGGCTTCCTGTGCGGGAGGTCGGGAGTTCAGAACCAAATGACTTACTTATGATAGGATAAGGACTGGTTAGCTCAATATCAGGATAATGTGACTGTGTAGGATATTGGGTCATGGTGCCAGTGGCCTGGTCTCCGAGTGGGACAGCACTATGAAGTTGCCAGAAGTGTGCACTGTCGAAAGTCGGTACCCGTCCTGATATAACCTTAGATGTTGCGAGGATGTAAAACCTCCAACAAACATCAAACAAACTAACTTCCCTGCATGACGTCACAGAATGAGCTATTTGAGCTCCAGCACAATAACTGGGTAATGATTGGTCTAATATAATACTCCTGGATTGAACAATGTATTCTTAGTAATTCTGACTGTAATGAAGTTAGGACTTCTATGGTTATGTTTAGTTTTTTGTGTGATGGTTTGTTTACCCTGTCAATGACACGTAAGTCGCATCACTGCTTCTTTTCATCGCTGAACAGCAATAGTCTCAATTTGGTAGTTGGATTGTCATCTTTTAGATGTTCGTTTTTGTGTGTGCCACATTTGCGACATTTTGGTTGCAAATAATATACACATGTTCTATGATGTTAATATTCTATTAACATATAGAAAATATTCATGAAAAAGAATATGATAAAATCATGGGAGCAAAACCTTAAATTCAGGTGTCAGAATGGGGGAGAGGGGGGGCAACGTCCAAGATGGCTGCTTGTTGTTAAGTGGAACACACCTTGTTGAAAACCGAACGTCAGAACACCCAACGACAATAACTCACCTAATTTACAGGTGGCCAGATTAGCCCAATTTAGGAAATTCTGAATAAGAATAACAATTTGACAAAACAAAAGCACCCACCAGTGGACAGACACGCTCAACTGCGCTTAATTAAATCTTTCTCTCCGAAAGTTCTCATTTGTAGACACTTGCTTTTTATATAGTATATCTTTTGGATTTATAGCCCCATATGGGACTCCCTAATTTTATATATATCTATTTTTATATATAGCATATATAATATGTGTGATATTTGTTGTAGAATTTCAGGCAGAAATATTGCTGTCAATAATGCGACATCATGCGGTGTTGATTACAGAAGATTATTTCTAGAAGTAACCAAAAGTACAATTATTGCTATGAAGCCTAGCAAGAGTGGATATTGAGAGGTATTTAAATGTTATGCACACCTCCTAACATTAAAACATGACCCCCCCCCCCCCCCAAATAAAGCAAGACACAGACCATTGTATGTTGATTGTTATTATTAATATGCAGGTATGCAGGTATAGCAATATCTCAGGGAGTTTGACGCCCCTGCCTTGCAGAGTTCTAAACCACTGCCTTGTGGTACAGGTCCTTGACAGAACCGAAGGCTAAGGGAGCAAACCCTAAACAGAAAACCATGTCACTGTGGCAGCATTAAGGGCGGTTGATGTATGGAACTCCCCAACATCTCCCGACCAGCCACTGCAGGGACAAATAGTTTTGCGCCTGTCTTGACATGTTCTTGCCGGTGTGAAACCTCTATTTGCTCCCCGAGCGAGTGCCGCTGGTAACTTGCAAAAGCCAGCAGCACTTCAACACTTTTGCAGGCAGCTTTCATGAAATCTACAAGAAAAGTGCATTGAGCAGGACCGACCACTGTACATGGTATTTGTCGATTTCACTAAGGCATTTGATACAGTCGGGAGGACCGGGCTATGGCAGCTACTGAGGAAGTACGGATGCCCAGAGAAGTTCACAACTATGATCGAGGCTCTACATACAGGAATGATGGCGAACCTTAGTGCTGGAGGGGAAGTCTCGGAATCGTTCGGGGTTACCAATGGGGTCAAGCAAGGTTGTGTACTGGCCCTCACGCTCTTCTCCATCTTCCTATCAGCAATGCTAGACGAGGCTTTCCGAGACATGGGGGATGGCATCTATATACAGTCCAGACAGAGCGCTGACCTATTCAATGTCGCACACTTCAGAGCGAAGACCAAGACTACTCAGATACTGGTGAGAGAGCTACTATTCGCAGATGACAGTGCACTGGTTGCCCACTCTGCTGAAGAGACCCAGAAAATAGTGGACGCTTTCTCCGATGCATCAAAGAAGTTTGGCCTGAAAATTAACATCAAGAAGACGGAGGTGCTGTACCAACCCAACTCTACAAGAACCCGAGAGGAGGAGATCATGGTTGACGGAAACAAGCTGAACTCTGTTCCGGAATTCACCTATCTCGGAAGCACTATATCAATTGATGGACGCATTGATGCTGAGATACAGAGGAGGATGGCCAAGGCTAGCGCATCTTTCGGCCGACTACGCCAGAGACTCTGGAACAACCACCATGTGTCCATTCGGGTCAAAGGTAAGATCTACCGCGCAATCGTGCTATCCACCCTACTATACGGAGCCGAGGCCTGGACAGTGTACAGACAGCAGGTGAAAAAGCTGCATGCCTTCATGATGCGACATCTGCGTTCAATCATGAGGCTAACCTGGAAGGACAAAGTGACGAATAAGGAAATACTCGAACGGATGGGGCTGCCCTCTATGGAGGATCTTCTGATCAAAAAGAATCTCCGGTGGACTGGACACCTCATGAGGATGTCATCAGACAGGCTACCAAAGCAGATCCTCTATTCTCAACTGTCTTCTGGCTACAGAAAGAGAGGGCGCCCCCGTCTCCGGTTCAAAGATACCATCAAGAGAAACCTGAAGCTGAGAGACATTAAGACCGACTCATGGACGCAACTCTCACAACAGAGAGCTAAATGGAGAGCGGCAGTCAAGTAATGAAAGCAGTCTTTGATGATGATGATTATTAATAAGTATTTATATATATATATTTTAAAGAATACACATTTGGTAACTTTCTCTGGATGAAGATTCAATTTAAATTTTAATTCATTTCCGACTGCCCCCATCGTAGGAAGAAAATCAGAGGTTCATATGAATATGAAAGCTGGATAGACTTGTTTTCAAATATATTTTATAAAGAGACATGCATGTAAATACATAATTAAATATGGGAGCAATATTGTTTAATAGTTCAAGACGGGGTGGTGTCGCAGATCATGTGCATTGTTCTAAATGCCGCGCACATGACACCATCAACAAATTGCATGAGACAGGAGAACCCCAGCAACAACACTTTTGGTAATAACATCAACATACGACCAAAACAATAACATGAGACGCAAATACACTACTGTAGGGACTGGGCGGGGAGGTGGGAGATGGGGAGGGGGGGGGGGGGGGGGGGGGTGGGGGGGGGTAAGGTGTTGTGGGGGTGGGGTGGCCAAGGGGCTAAGGGGCTGTGGGACGGGGAGGGAGGGGAGGAGGCGTTATGTTTTATTAGCATTCTCCCATCTATGAGAATGTCAGCGTCTCCCGAGGAGGTCACGTGATCTGAGAAGGTCACGTGATAGGATACTAGAATAGAATAAGGTTGGTTGTCTTTGCTTCCATCTAGATATTATTGTATCACCTTATCCCAAATATTGAGAGAGAGAGAGTGGGAGAGAGAGAGTGGGAGAGTGAGAGAGAGAGAGAGAGAAAAGACCATCACTATCGGAAATAATGGTGATGTTCTTTCTTGTTTCTTGCCTGTTGTGTTTTGGTTGTTGTTTTTGTGTGTGTGTGAGTTTTTCCCCCTCCGGTTCATATGGAACTATTATAACCGCGGCCCACATGTGTTCCACCTAAATGAGGACCCTGCGTTGGCTATATCTGCTGCATCTTCATTATAGTGTAGATATTTTGTCCCGTCACGTGGACTTTTGGCATTAATTTGGGCGGGTTTCTTTCTCTTTAATTTTTTTAATGTTTTTCTTTATCTAATGACGTCGTTACTACGTGGCAGCACGTGCTTGTATAAGCCACGCCACTCTTTTCGATATTAAGAAGCACTGTCTTGATATAGTGTCGTCGTATTAAAAGAACAACACATGTATGCGCTGTAATAAAGTAAATGAAGGTTGACTTTGATGAAACGGTGAAAACCTTACAGAATGTAGACTGGGAGTAATTCAGTCTATTTGTGATCAGCAGATCGATGTGTCGACAGGATAGCCGCCAGACACCCAGTCTCCCAGTGGGGCAAGACTATAGACCTATTTCTTATCACGTCAGCATGGGTATTTAGGTCAGTGCGCGCGCTTCTTGGCTGCAGGACGACACTGTCACACCCCCAACTCAATGGCCATGAGTAATCTTCATACAACAAAAGTGAAATATCTCTTAAATTACACCACCTAGAAACAAACCAGTTGGAACACATATAGAAAACATATTCAACGAATAGATTATATTAAATTTATATGGTTAGGGTTCTGCATTTCTTTTAATTTTGAATAAAATTGACGTTTTGCACTGTGCGTATTGGCAAACTCAATGCATTGTCAAACATATTCAACGAACAGATTATATTAAATTCATAAGGTTACAGTTCTGCATTTCTATTAATTTTGAATAAAATTGACGTTTTGAACTGCATGTATAGGCAAACTCAATGCATTGTCAATGGATGTGAGCAATCTTCATACAGAAAAAGTGAAATACCTCTTAAACTACACCATCTAGAAACAAACCGCTTGGAATAAATATAGAAAACATATTCAAGGAACAGATTATATTAAAGTTATAAGGTTAGGGTTCTGCATTTCTATTAAAGTTGCATGGTCCGATGGCATTTGAGTTTTTGTCTTATTTTTTAGATAAATATATCAAATTGATCGTTACGAGCTACTAATCATTAGTCTGGAGTGATTTTGATTAAAGATGATTAGTTTTGAAGTAATTTGAGCTGGAAGAACCAAAAATAATTTCGACAAGCTTGCCAAAAGTCCTGTGGCCATGACCCAGATGGTCATCTCGCAGTGACCAAGTGATGTGAGATGACCTACTAATCCTGGAACCTGACAGGACTGTAGGTAGGTATTTCTGTTTTGGTTTTGAACATTCTGGGAACGGATTAGTGCCATAGGCCCATGACACTAGGGTTTTTAACTAAATATAATGTGTGTCTGTTGTCTGCTTGTGTCTGTCTGTCTATGTATGTCTGTATGTGTCTGTGTGTGTCTGTCTGTGTGTATGTCTGTGTGTGTCTATATGTGTGGGTATGTATGTGTGTATGTGTCTGTGTGTGTCTGTCTGTGTGTGTGCTTGTCTCTGTATGTCTATGTTTCTGTGTATGTGTGTGTATGTATGTGTATGTATGTATGTGTGTGAGTCTGCCTCTGTCTGTGTGTGTCTGTCTATGTGTCTCTGTCTGTGTGTGTGTGTCTCTCTCTCTGCAAAGTCAGGTTGGGTGTATGTGTGTCTGTGTATGTCGGGTGTGTGCATGTCTGTGTGTTTCTGTGTCTGTGTGTGATGTCTGTTCATGTCTGTCTGTGTGTATATCTATGTGTGTATGTATGTGTGTATGTGTGTATGCCTGTGTGTATCTGTATGTGTGTATGTCTGTCTGTGTGTGTATGTATGTGTGTATGTATGTCTGTGTGTATGTCTGTCTCTGTGTCTCTGTAAAGTCATGTCAGGAAACACACAGACACATACACACAGACACATCCACCTCATTTCCCCTTCCCCTCTATGTCCCTGCACAGTAGGCCTACTTGGCTAATGGCTAATGGCTACTTGGCTACTAGGCTCATGAGGTCACGACATTGGCCTAGTTGGTTAAAGCTGCCTTGTCCGATGAAATATCAAATTTTCAAAACCAAACCAATTATCTAGATTTGATTTTACATATCTAACTTAGATACTGATGCACTTATTAAGCATTTGTTTCTGCGTAGAAGACAATACTGAGTCAATTTAACAGAACCTATTACCACAGAAGTCTATAGTGTCAGAGTTTTGGCAAGCTTGCCAAAACTCATTTCTCATGTTTGCACTCAAAATATCTCAAAAGTTTACCATTTAAAATAAAAGTAACTTTGAACTAATGTAAAGTAGATACTAGTGATCGATCTAATATATTTATCTCAGAAAAAATACAGAAATTCTAAACCATCGGACTATTCAACTTTAATGACCTCCTGGCATAATGGGTGTTTCAAAGTGAGTGTCTAAAGGGGTGAGCTTATAAATTCACTGGTTATTCTGTATATGCGGTCCCAAATCAGTAAGTAGCTAATACACCAGTATCTAAGTTGGATATATCGGATCAAATGTAAGTAGTTTTAATTTTGACAAAATTATATTTCATCGGACCATGCAACTTTAATTTTGATTAAAATTGACGTTTTGCGCTGTGCGTATAGGCGAACTCAATGACGTGAGCAATCTTCATACAGAAAAAGTGAAATATCTCTAAAACTACACCATCTAGAAACAAACCGCTTGGAACACATATAGAAAACATATTCAATGAACAGATTATATTAAATTTATATGGTTAGGGTTCTGCTTTTATATTAACTTTGAATAAAACTGACTTTTTGCACTGCGCGTACCGGCAAACTCAATGGCAGTGTGCATTCGTTCTGCAGCCAAGCTGCGCGCGCATACACAATGTTAATAAACATTGAAAGGGGTCTATAAAGTCACCAGGAGTGCAGGCTGTCACAGGTGGTTACCCATCCTGATATGACCTTAGATGTAACTAGGACGTAAAACAACCACCAAACCAATCCGTTAGAAACATATGTATGGCAAATAATCCTACCAAGTGTGGTCACCGGGAGGGTTTTTAATTAGTAGGTGCAAATTGAGTTTTAAAGTGCAGGTTCCATAATAAAGGTGAAGGGTGGAACATATGGTCATTTTGACATATTTCTTTCTTTGGAGGAGACCCGCTGCCGCCACATAGGCTACTCCTTCTGATAAGTAGCAAGGGGTTTTTATATACACTTTCCCACAGACAGGACAGCACATACCACACAGCCTTTGATGAACCAGTTGTGAACCACTGGTTTGGAAGTGAGACCAAACCCCAACTGCCAGTGTGTGTAAACTGAGGGAGCGACTCGGCTTGCTGGGTTGTTGGTTGGTTGTTGGAGATTTACGTCCTCATATCAGGACGGTTTCCGACGTGTGTCAGTGCGCACTCATTGCACCTTTATAGTGCTGTCCCACTGAGAAATCAGGCTACCAACACCATGATCCAATATCCCACTCAGTCACATTATCCCGACACTGAGCTAACCAGTCCTTGCCCTATCCTAATAATGCCGAGCGCCTGGCTAGGAAGTGACAAGTATCAATTTTGTACGTTATTGGTTTGACTCGAACGGCAATCGAACTCCCGATCTCCCGCATGGCAGGCCTGGGCTTTACCGATTCGGCCACCGGGTCCGGTCGGAAAGCTGGGTCTCAGCTTCAGTTCTTACTGAGGAATCAATGGAAATCCGAATACCACCTGGTGTCCCATTTGATATTAAAGCCGCATAAACAGATGAAATGAACAAGTTTTCCAAACCAACGCGCTTTACGATATTTGATCCGACATATACGACGAAGAATATATATACTGGTGTACTCATTAAACAGTTTTACAGCTTCTGTCCTATTCTGCCGGTCTTGGTAATGGACAACTAGGGCATTTTATTGGGCACACCAAGTTTAATATTGCCTGGTTTCACTTCAAATATCTACAAAGTTAACTCTTTAAATTAAGTGATTTCAAGCAAAGACCCTATAATACTAAGATGGCTCACTCAGCCTGTACTGTGTAATCAAAATGATCAAACCCACCACTTGGTGCGCTGGATGTTCTCTTGGTTAAACAGGTGCTATATTATATGTATATATGTATAAATGTATATATGAATGTGAAGGATGTGTGATGATGGCGATGCTGATGATGATGCTGAGGATGATGTGTATTTGGTCATAGCAATTTCATATTGATGTGTATTCATACTTACCTATCTCATGTACAATATAATTGTATGTGTTTACATGTGAAACACCAACCAGCAGCTGGGCTGATCAAACCCACCACATGGTGGCACTGCAAAATTTACATTACCATGGGAGAGATAGGGAGTGAGCCGTCTTAGTATTATAGGGTCTTTGTTTCAATCTAAGTAGAGTGCATTATCGATGCAGTTCATACATTGGGAGAAACTCAAAACGTGGGAATGTGCCACTTTAAAACAGAGCGTCTTCCTCAAGTCCTTACAACAAAGGAACTCCTATATTTTATCATATGTTTACCACATATCGCTATCTATATACAGTTCGTGGGTTCGAATCCTGGTCGAGTCATACCAATGACTTAAAAATTTGATACTTGTCGCTTCCTAGCCTGGCGCTCGGCATTATTAGGATAGGGCATAATGTGACTGAGTGGGATATCAGGTCATGGTGCTGGCGGCCTGGTTTCCCAGTGGGGCAGCACTATAAAGTCACCATGAGTGTGTACTGTCACAAGTCGGTACCCGTCCTGATATGACCTTAGATGTTGCTAGGATATAAAACAACAACAAACAAACTATATACAAGTACCACACCGCCTTAGCGCTGATTGTTTTAGCGCTCTGACATTTACTTTCCCAGACTAGCTAATGGGAGAGCTGACAACCACTTCTCTCCACCCTCCATACATGGGAGATTGAACCAGATCAAGTAATTAGCATCTATCCAATATATTATCCTGAATTTATCATAATACTTTACTAAGGTGAGCATCTATTCATGCTATGGTATAATGACCCCTTATAATATCGATGATTCGTTTAGCACTACTTCTTTTCGCAGGACTGTAATATCTAGAATGGTAACCAGGGTTTTACTGTGTGTATACAGTAAAACTCCTCTAACCGACCACCTCCACAGATCGCCCACTCCCTTATATCGATCGCTTTATTGTGGTCCCAAAAATACGATTGTAAGCATATTCTAACTCTCTAAACCGACCACCTCCCTAAATGGACCCATTTAAGTCGGTCCTAAGGTCGGTCGATTTAGAGAGATGTTACTGTATATTTAATATAATATTTCTTTAAACCACACAAACATTCACACCTAGCTTTCAGCACTGGATGAGATGTTCTGTCAATTACGCTAAAAGAATACTCATGTAGCTATAATTGGACGATAGCATAATGAGAGCCTTGAGAATTGATTTAATTAGCTTGTGCGCAGTATGGGATTTTATGATAGCAAGAGCGACACCAGGCAAGCCGAGGTGTGGTGGTAATTAACACCACATTTGTGATGTGAACATCTTTGCAGTATAATACATGTTTTTAAAGAAGTGTCAACTCTAGCTGAAATGCGCGGTGGGTGTCCATTATTGACTCAATAAACCATGTAGATATATGTTTGTTTGTTGATGTTTTACATCCTAGCAACATATAAGGTCATATCAGGATGGGTACCGACGTGTGACAGTATGCACTCATGGCGACTTCATAGTGCTGCCCCACTGGGAGACCAGGCCGCCAGCACAATGACCTGATATCCCACTCTGTCACATTATCCTGACATTGAGCCAACCAGTCCTTGCCCTATCCTAATAATGCCGAGCGCCTGGCTAGGAAACGACAATTATCAATTTTTAAGTCTTTGGTTTGACTCGACCAGGGTTCGAACCCACAATCCCATGGTCTACCAACACGGGAGATGGACACTCTAACTCATTCGGCCATCCCGTCTGGTTGTGTCAATATATGTATTATATATATATATATTCGTTTCTTTTTGGCTCTCTTTCTATCTGTCTGGCCGTTTGCCTGTCTGTCTGTCTACCTGCCTGCATTTGTCTGTTTGCCTGCCTGCCTGCACAAGTATGTCTGCCTGCCTCCCTGCCTCCCTGCCTGCCTATGTCTGTCTGCCTGCATGCCTATGTCTGTCTGCCTGCATGCCTGCCTGCCTGCATGTATGTCTGCCTGTCTGGCTATATGTCTGCCTGCTGGATCTGTCAGTCTATCTGTGTGTCCTCTCAATTTATTGTTTATAAATAGCGTTTTAGAAATAATGTATTATAGTTCATATATATGTGATGTATAACGCATTATGCGAGTATAAAGGCACGGAAGGGAATTAACCCCTCTTATTATTATTATTATTATGTGTTAATTATTGTTAATATTACAATACATACTGTACTGCCTCCTCCATCTCGCGACTGGTGGCGCCACCCCTGGCTGCGCCCGGTAGCCGCCTACCCTGAATACATCACTCGCGTCGGGATTTTTTTCCTTTTATTGTTAGGCTGATATTCCTAGCCAGAGAATATATAACTCATACCACTACTTTGTCTTGTTCTTGTTCCTTTGTACTGTAGCCGGCCTTTAATTATATATATATATAAATTATATATATTACATTGTATGATACATACTGCAATAAATCAAGACCTACTCTCTCTCTTTCACCTGATGCCGTGGCCAACTTAGTCGAGCGCAGGCTTCCCATGCGGATCACTCTGACTGAGTGGGAAATTGGGTCATGGTGCTGATGGCCTGGTGTCCCAGCGGGGCAACACTATAAAGGCGCCAAGAGTGCACACCGTTACAAGTCGGCACCCGTCCTGATAATAGTGATATGACTTTAGATGTTTCCATGGTGCACCGCTAAAGGCCCTGTCACACTATGCCGTATTGTGTTAGGGTATGCCGACATACGCTGTCATATGGTGGAATTTTGAACATGCTCAAAAATAGACTTATGCCAAACTTACCCATAACTTATCTCAGCGCACACCAGCGGGCTTTAAGTTTAACGAATACTACTTATGCCAAATATACCCATAACGTACCCATAACTTGTCTCAGTGTACTCCAGCATACTCCAGCATACACCAGCGTACACCAGCGTACACCAGCGTACACTAGCGTACACCAGAGTACACCAGAGTACACCAACATACACCAAAGTATTGGCGCAAAATCACATACGTCGGCATATATATATATATGTAAATAATATATACTTAACATATTAGTAATATTCGGCATAATTGTCGTATTTGTTATATTCATCCTGATAAGCATCACATTCATCACAGTCCTCACAATCATAATAATCACTAGCCACCCGTATAATCATAACAATTATTGTGATATTCATTATTATCATTATTATAATTTCCATCATATTTATGTGATATTCCATGAATTCAATAAGCTGAAGGGTAATGTTGATGGGAACGTTGCTTCAGTCGCTCGCTGTCCATGCATCGTTTAACTAACACTTACCTGACTCTACCCCTGCCCCTCGCCTTCCCCCATTCCTACAATTTCTGTAGAGTCACTATCTCGACTATAATGAATGTCGAGCAGAGAACCAAATGCTAACTAAACATTGATGTAGAAATATCCTCAAACTGAAACCGTGTCAACAACAACAATAACAATAATAACAAAACAAAATCGCTTTAGTTGTCTTCAGATGGGAACAACTTGGAGGAACAGCCACCTGCACCCTAGCTGACTTGACTGGTCAGGGGCCATGGGGCGGTGAGGGGAGACTGTGTGTGTGTGCGGGGGGGGGGGGGGGCGGGGCTGGCAGGCGGGCTTTGGAGGGAGAGAGAGAGAGAGAGCGCGCGGGTCACTCAGTGCCCCGGATGTAATCTGTCTTCCCAGAATGCCCTTCAATGATAGCACAATATTGATAGACGCCTGGTGAATGCGTTATGGCCTGAATTATTCATTCCGCTCACGGCCCGCTCTCTGTTGCTGACCGGTGCCTTTAATTGGCGGTCAGATATGCGCGGCCATTGCACGCGGGCAGACCTCACGGCAGAAGCTGCCCACTGTTGTCTCCATTTTGTGAACCACCCTAAAGGTCAAGTCTCGCAAAGGTCATCGGCCTATAAACCACCCAGCCACTGCCAGCAGCAGCTGAATGGGGTACAGTACTGTAACAACGGTCGGCATGCTTTTCGATGTTTAGTACGCTGGTTTAAATGGTGCGTGGGTAACAAGTTTATTTTCTACCCTCCCTTCCCCCCCCCCCCCACACACACTCCCCCGCCCCACAACCACCATCCCACTGCTACACATACTTATCGACTATGAAAAATGGGGGTAATAAAATACCGTCATTCTATGCACATGTTGGTTCTTAGTTTTGGGAGTTTTACGTCCTGGCAAAACATATGGGAGGATCTATCGGAAGATGAGGCCTCGTCTGATGACGAGTCAGAGGAGGAGGTTGTTGTGGCTGCGCGCAAACGCAAACACAAACACAAGAACTTCAGAAGAAGGACCACTCATCAGATCGGGATGAGTACACGAGGGCACGTAAAAAGAAGCCGCACATGAAGAAGAGGAAGAAGGAGACCAAGAGGGGGAAGAACAACAAATCCTCTTCCTCTGACTCTTGGTCAGACTCGTCTTCGATGAGTTCTGACTCTGACACAAAACACGCGGGGAAATACTCGAAGTTGAGTGGCAAGGAAATGAAGAAGTGTAAGGTACTATGGCGTAAACAGATTCACATGACTACACTTATGAGGAAAACCATACAGGGGCACTTCAACACCTTCAAGCCGGCCGAGGTCATTATGAAGTTAGCCGAGAAATTCACGGGGATCAATGGGATCCCAGAATCTGCCAACAAAGAGATGGATTCAGATGTAAGGCTTAGCAAGGACCGGAAAAAAATTTGAAACGGTTCTACATACACAAAGTGGTACTCTCGGCACTTTCGGCCATTGCACCTTTAGCCAATAGGATGATGGCTGAGAATAAATTCTGATCACTATGCGAAAAGATGAATGGGGAATTGCGCTGCTGACAGCACCAAGCAATTTCCTGTCCTACAGACATTTCCAAAATGTCTTCAAGGCGGTCTGCAGATCAAAGAAGGTATTGGGCAATGACAGGAAGGAATACACATTATTCCTTGCCCCCAAGGCCATTAAGGGAAAACCACTGGACAAGACTAAGATGTTCGGTGGACAACTCCAGCACTTGTTCAAACAAGTGGAGACCGGTTCCAAGTGTGGGAAACATATGGAAATGGACGAAAAGAAGTCCGCAGCCACAAATCCTAATTGCTTCAAGAAGACGAGGCAGGATTTTCTAAATCGGCAAACCGGACAATGAGGAGGCAGGGTTGGAACAAATTTCAGCTTCCAAGCCAGGGGAAGGGGGGCAAAGGCAGTCGTTCGACTGGAATGACAGGAATAGACCCCTCAAGAGGGAGTTCAATGCACAGAAGCCATTCCCCCACCCAGGGAACAAATAGAAGTGGCAACGCAAACTCCAGTAAGCATATTTAAAGCTGGTAACCTCAATAATTGCCTACCGGAATGGAATAACATTATGGAGAATTTAGCTATCCTTAGTCTAGTGGAAAGAGTAAGAATACCCTTGATAGAGGAACCTATTCAAAATAGCATACCTTTCCCGTACCGATTTCACTGTTCAGAACGCGAGGCATTAGATAATCAGGTCCTTAAATTCTGGGAAAAAGGCATCATAGAACCAGCACTTCATGTGGCTGGGGAATTCATATCTAATATTTTCCTGAGACCCAAACCAAATGGAGATGTAAGACTAATATTAGATCTAACATTATTCAGCAAATTTGTAGAATACAAACATTTTTAAATATTTCATTAGCCATAGCAAGAGACTTAGTAACACAAGGCTCTTGGCTAGCCAGTGTGGATCTTAGAAATGCATACTATACAGTACCTATTTATAATCTTGATCGTCAATATCTCAGGTTTTGTTTTCCCAGATGGCTAGAAAAGGACAATATGTTTCCTTGTATTGATGACTCAGTTATTGTTGCACAAACACAGCAACATTGTCAGACAGCAGTAGACAAATTATGTGAGACATTTGAAAAATTAGGATTCTACACACATGAAACTAAATCAGTATTAACACCGACAAAGAAATTAAAGTTTCTGGGATTCTTTATTGACACCAGAGAAATGACCATTTCATTAACGGCACATAAAGTTGATAAATTTACAACAACACAAACCAATTATTACAATTGAACCAACCAAGGATAAGAAAAGTTGCAATGCTGATAGGAATTATGATAGCATATGCACCGGCTATTCTTTATGGCAAGGCTCATAATAAATCGCTAGAAATAGATAAGCACTTGGTGTTGGCTTGCACAAAAGGAAACTTTGAATGGCCCATGACGATTTCACCAGAAGGTCAAAAAGATATTATGTGGTGGCTGTCACACATTAACATTTCGCCGAATATGGGAGGAACTCGTTGCAAACCATGTAACTATATGGCTAAACTTATTTGGGACTGGGCAGAGAAACATAAGATATGGCAAACAGTAGCATATATTCCAGGCAGTCAAAATACTTTGGCAGACAAGAAAAGTCGACATTTTCAAGACCATCTAGAATGGTGATTAAAGCAGAGTATTTTCGACAACATTTGTTATAAATGGGGCAAACCATAAATTGACTTATTCACATCATGCAACAACAAAAAGTAACCCAAATATGTGTCTTGGCATCCAGAGCCAGAAGCCTGGAGAGTAGATGCATTTTCATTAATTTGGAATAATAAATTCTACTACATATTCCCACCATTCAGCATTATCAGCAGAGTGGCCAAGAAGATCAAGATGAATCACTCACACGCAGTACTGATAGTACCAGCATGAGACACACAAAAATGGCTAGCGGCCATAAGATTAGAAGCAAAAGACATGTTCAGGTTCCCTCGAGAAAGGAACAGCCTACAACATCAAGGACCACTGTCAGTCCACAGAGGCGAGAAAGAAAATTACTATTTTGCACTAAAAACAATATAGTATGATTACAGCATTAAGTATGAAAGGACAAAAATGAGATGAAGTAAAATTCTCCCTGGACTACGAGTAGCCATGGGCATAGTACCAAGGTAAAATAGTTTTACAAATGTTACCTGGGTACAGATGATGGATAACTGGTGTTTTCCTGAGGTACTAGCCTCGGATAGTCGTGGGTCAGGGCCCACCCACCCTACCCACCCTACCCACCCTACCCACCCTACCCACCCTACCCACCCTACTCACCCTACCCTACCACGACTATCACATTTTGCTGGTACCAAAACGAAAACAATAAAGGATCCATATAATACTAAGATAATTTGTTATCCAATAAAGTACGTTAAAGATTGCTGGACCCGGATGTGCTTCCTTCTCCCTGACCCACGACTATCCGAGGCTAGTACCTTGGGAAAACACCAGTTATCCATCATCTGTACCTAGGTCAGATTTGTATAACTATACTATATATATATATATTTCGATATATATATATTTATTGTCCTGGATGCACCCCAACCCCCCAATCCCCAACCCCCCAACCCCTGAGGCCAACAGCTACTCCTCCTTTGTTTCTCTCTCCTTTTCTCTTCTAGCCCCAAATCTCATACACATATATGTATATATATATATATATATAGTTTTTGTTTGTTTGCTGTATATGATATCGGAGTGGGCCAGGTGCGCCTGTACTCTGAGGCTGTGAACCTATTTCATTCAGCAATGCCTCTAATTCATCATAGTGACATTTCTTTAAAGGCTGTCTTACCTAAACTGGCCTGATTGCTACTACTACTATGCGCCCCCCCCCCCCGTCCTCCATTCCCACATCCTCCACCCCCAATTTCCCGTCCTTCATTCCCCCATTTCGAATCCTCATTTCCTTAATTCCCCATCCTCCATCTCTCATCCTCCACCCACAACTTCCATCCCACATCCTCCGTCCTCCATCCCCCACCCTCATCCCCCACTCGCATCCTCCATCCCCCACTCGCATCCTCCATCCACCACTCGCATCCTCCATCCCCCTCTCGCATCCTCCATCCCTCATCCTCCATCGATCATCATCCATCCGTCATCCTCATTCGATCATCATCCATCCCTCATCCTCCATCCCTCATCCTCCATCCCTCATCCTCCATCCCTCATCCTCCATCGATCATCCTCCATCCCTCATCATCCATCGATCATCCTCCATCCCTCATCCTCCATCGATCATCCTCCATCCCTCATCCTCCATCGATCATCCTCCATCCCTCATCATCCATCGATCATCCTCCATCCCTCATCCTCCATCGATCATCCTCCATCCCTCATCATCCATCGATCATCCTCCATCCCTCATCCTCCATCGATCATCCCCCATCCCTCATCATCCATCCCTCATCATCCATCCCTCATCATCCACCCCTCATCATCCATCCCTCATCATCCATCCCTCATCATCCATCCCTCATCATCCATCCCGCATCCCTCATCATCCATCCTTCATCATCCATCCATCCATCCATTATCCCTCATCCCTCATCCCATACCCCCATCGTCCATTCCCCACCCTCATCCCACCACCCGCCATCCTTCATCCTTCATCCCCCACCCCACCAC
Source organism: Branchipolynoe longqiensis (assembly GCA_030323885.1). Classification (NCBI taxonomy): domain Eukaryota; kingdom Metazoa; phylum Annelida; class Polychaeta; order Phyllodocida; family Polynoidae; genus Branchipolynoe; species Branchipolynoe longqiensis. The sequence continues at coordinate 127,402,884 of CM059187.1, forward strand.
CCGCTATCCTGTACCCCCACACGCTATCCCTCATCCCTCATCCCCCATCCCTCACCTGGCCCATACACATTAGAAGGCGGGGTGACAAAAGATCCACTAGCTTCTTGCAACCAGTTGGAGTATCGATAATCACCCCACACATCCAACACGCCTCCCCCCCCCCCCCCCCCCCCCAAAACACACACACACACTGCTGACGCTCAGGTGTGCCGGATGCGATTTTTACAATATTTACTATTGATGAGGGATCGATGTGTGTAAAAGCGCACACTAACGTTATTAACACACCCTACGGCGGCATGCCACTCCATACGCCCATACGCCGCCTGGTGACAATCGGAAAATGATCCATTGGTGACTCTAACGTCAACAGGGGCGGCAGAGGAAGGCGGGCGGAGGCAACCCGCGATGACTAGGACTAGTAGGAGATATTAGTGCGGGGCGGCCGGTTTAGTTTTGTTTGTTGTTTTTGTTTTATGTTCTAGCAACATCTAAGGTCATATCAGGGCGGATACCGACTTGTGACAGTATGCACTCATGTCGATTTTATAGTGGTGCTCCACTGGGAAATCAGGCCACCGGCACCATGACCTGATATCACACTCAGTCACATTATCCTGACACCAAGCTAACCAGTCCTTGCCCTTTCCTAATAATGCCGAGCACCAGGCTAGGAAGCGACAAGTATAAATTTTTAAGTCATATATAAAAGTTTAAATTGACCGTCCGAGTGGGTCTGGGGGAGATAACGACCAGGCACAGCTGGCATACAAGTGTCAAAGCATATGACTAGTGGCTCCGGTGTGGCCAAATCTGGAACTACATGCAGCATGCAGTAGAGCCTAGATAAATGGTATATAATAATAGAGCAAACTGAAGAGAGTTAGTGTTTATATTCCCATAATAGATTATAGAGCAGATATATATAGTCCATTGTGCATCGCAGTCGGTGGAAATAATATGCTGAATGAGTTGAGCGTCCGTCTCCCGTTTTGGTAGATCGTGGGATTTTAACCTGTGGGTACAACCCTAGTCGAGTCCAACCAATGACTTAAAGATGCATTCTAGCCCGACGTTCGACATTAATAGGATAGGGCACGGACTGGTTAGCTCACTATCAGGATAATGAGACTGATTGGGATATCAGGTCATGGTGCTGGCGGCCTAGTCTCCCAGTGTGGCAGTACTATAAAGTTGCAACGAGTGCACATTGTGCCCGTCCTAATATGAGCTTAGATGTTGCATCGGAAGGCATGTGGGTTATTGGTGTAAATTAGGTTTAAAATATAAAGGTTCGAGCGCAAACAACCGACAAATGCCATCTGGGCTGAAATGAAGTGTTCTCTGTGGCGGAGTGGGTAGAGTGTTTGACTTTTTTCTAGGTCAGACTCCTAATCTTAGGGTCGGCGGTTCGATTCCCCGTGCCCCCAGCTCTGCCAATTTGGATTTCCACCGCTGTGTATAACTTACAGCGTCATCAAAGGCCGGTTGCTCTCATGCCATGTCTATGTGGTGTGGGAGGTTAAAAATCCCTTGGGTCGGTAAAAGTGTAGGCTCGGGCTTTCTATCGACCAGCAGTGGAATGAAGAAGACCAGTCGTCTATGACTGAAATTTCCCCTGCTTAAACAACTAATGGACCAAAAAAAAACAAAAAAACAACCCTGTGACTATATCATTGGTACAAACCTGTGATATAGTCACAGGTTTGTACCAATGTGACTATATCCTTCTACCACATTTGCTGCCACAATTCTGATAATCGTATTGATTTTGTTTTCTCAGAAAATGTTACATGCCTATATAATGCCCTACTCAATTGATAGACTTTGAACTGGAATGCACAACAAAGCGTAAATTTCATAGAAAACAAGTAACATGGATTTGTCAGTTTTTGCACCTAAATCCCTCAAAGGTCTCTAATGAAGGATACGGTTGGGAAGGCAGCAATGCTAAGTTCCGGTGTGCACGCTGTAGCTGGTACCCGACGTGTTGGTTCTCAGCTTCAGTCTTTCCTCAGGGATAATTGGAACTCGCGACACCTAACCCGATATCCCACTCATCAGTCATCTTATCCAGACACTGCATTTTTCACAATTCCTATCACAAGATTACTGCTGTGCGCGAGTACACGGGTGCCATCATCATCATGCTGGTGTTACATGGAATGGCAGCACCCAGCTCAGTATGCGCTGTAGCATTCAGTGTACACCGGACGCGGTCGCCCAATCGGTAGAGCACAGGGTTCCCATACGGAACGTCGGCAGTGCAAATCACAGCCGAGTCAAACCATTGACTTACACAAGTTATACTTGTCACCTGGCGCTTGGCATTAATCGGATGGGATAAGGACTGGTTAGCACACTATCAGGATAATGACTGTGGGATATCGGTTCATGGTGCTCATGTTCTTGTACTGTTCCAGGGAGGCAGCACTATAAAGTCGCCATGCATGCACAATGTCACAAGTCTGTACTCGTCCTGATATGACCCTAGATGTTTCCAGGATGTAAACCAACAATCAATCAAACAGACATTCAGTGCACACTACTGCAGTATTAATTAGCCACTCGAGAAGCTTTACCCGTGACTGTGTGAAGGCGCAGATGTCGCTGTACTGCAACTATTCGCATTCACTGTTGGTTAAATGTTTGAGGTTTTACGTCCTAGTAACATCAGGCGTCATATTGGAATTTGAACTGACGTGTGACGGCTTTATACTGCGTCTCATTAAGAATGATCCTCCCGAACTCCGACACGAGAAGTGGGTGCTCTACCCACTCGACTATCCCGCCCGACTGCCTGCGCTATAAGGACGCGTTGATTGGCAATAATACTTAATAGCAGTAAAGCTAAGATTCCTTATACGCGGTATGCGGTATGCGAATGGGAGGATTCCTTCTACGCGGTTTGTTTGTTTGTTTGTTGTTGTTTTGCGTCCTAGCAACATCTAAGGTCATATCAGGACGCGGTAAGCGGCATGCGTCTCCCCACCACCACCACTACCATATGTTTCCCCTCCGCACCCCTGTGTGTGACCATTCCGTAATGATCAGTCGCCTCTCCTAGTCTAAAATAATGGACATGTGTGACTCAGGTTTCTCTTCGCATACCGCATGCCACATGCCGCACCGATCGCTACAGGGACCGATCGAGTTGGCGCATTCTACATTCGCATTCGCATTCGCATACCGTGTGTAAGGGATGTAGCCCATTGACTTCAAGGCGTTTAGATTTTTTGCCGCATTCGCATTCGCAGCCGCATGCCGCATGTAAGGAATCTTAGCTTTAAGCCCCAGTCACACATCACCGGATTTAGCAATGGACACAACCGGACAAAGAATTGTCTAGTCCATTGGGGTCCGGTGTCAAAATGTGTCAAAATGTGGCACTTTCAACGGACAAGGAACATACATTAACGAATAGCCACCGGACGTTAAACGGACAATAACCGGACGACAGCAGATAACAACGGACAAGCAACGATCAACCGATGGGCAAAAACCGAGTGTCAAACGGACGGACCGGGGACGGACCGGACACCAACCGGACACCAACCGGACACCAACCAGACACCAACTGGACACCAACCGGACACCAACCGGACACCAACCGGACACCAACCAGACGGGATGGCCGAATGAGTTAGAGCGTCCGTCTCCTGTGCTGGTAGGTCGTGGGTTCGAACCCCGGTCGAGTCAAACCAATGACTTAAAAATTGATACTTGTCGCTTCCTAGCCAGGCACTCGGCATTATTAGGACAGGGCAAGGACTGGTGTGTCAGTGTCAGGATCATGTGACTGAGTGGGATACCAGGTCATGGTGCCGGTGGCCTGGTTTCCCCATGGGACAGCACTATAAAGTCGCCATGAGTGCGCACTGTCACAAGTCGGTACCCGTCCTGATATGAGCTTAGATGTTGCTAGGACGTAAAACAACAACAAACAAACCAACCGGACACCAACTGGACACCAACCGGACACCTACCGGACTGATCACGGACGCGCCGAATAAAACAGATAAAAAAACTGACGGACCGAATTCCCACAGCACTGTCAATGGACTCTGCAGGAAGCAAACCGGAGATGTAACGGATGGGTACCGGACATGAAACGGACTAAATGGACTTAAACCGGACACCAGTCCGGCGGTGTCCAGAACAAGTTTTGCGCATGTTCAAAACTTGCCACCGGACACCACCGGACAAATAACTGACAGGCCGGACGCCAACCGTATATAAACCATACATTGCCGTATTTCACTGGACAGTGTCTGGTTTCTGTCCATTTCTCCAATCCGGTGAGGTGTGACTGGGCCTTCACAGAATGTCGCTTGTCTCCCGTCATCTCGCCATGTGTGCAGTCAGTTCCAAAGGTTTCATTTTCTAATTACGAATTAGCTAAATTCAATAAGTTATAATAACATGTTGGGAACTACTCAGGATCACCTGTTTAATTTATGGGAAACATTGCTCAGTGTGGATATAAAAATATGTAAAGTTCTATGATCATAAATGACATACGACATTTGGTATGACAATGTATGATTTCATTCACCAAAATATAATCCGGATGAGATGACGTACATGATAACATACAACTAAATACAAACTTGTACGACATCATGTATGATCACACCACATGACATTTATTTGATGAAGGACATCATGATTATCTATGCTCATACTACATGGTTTTTATTTGATGTACGACATCATGTATGATCTCACCACATGACATTTATTTGATGAAGGACATCATGATTATATATGATCATACCACATGGTTTTTATTTGATGTACGACATCATGTATGATCATACCACATCAAATAAAAACCATGTGGTATGAGCATAATTGATGCCCTTCATCAAATAAAAGTCATGTGGTATGACCATGCATCATGTCATACACCAAAATCAAATAGGCGCTCAACATTATTAGGATAGGGTAATGACTGGTTAGCTCAGTGTCAGGATAATATGACTGAGTGGGATACCAAGTCATGATGCTGGCAGCATGATTTCTCAATGGGGCAGCTTTATAAAGTCACAACTAGTCGGTACCCATCTTGATATGACCTTAGACGTTGTCAGGACGTAAAGCTCCAACAACCAACCATCAATCCGGCCCTCATCTTGTCGCGCACACACACATCCCTTCACACCCCTGTTAAAAGCAATAATATATTTGTTTTAACGTTTTACATTTATCCTGAAATCAAACACAATTTTGACCTGCCGCACTCTTAAACCAAAGCAAACACGCCAGTACATCTCGGCCACGAGAAGCACACGAACAAGCACACGTTGCATTACGAGGACACACAAAATAGATTGCTCACCGTGCACTGGCAACACACCAATCATCCCTTTAAAAATAATACATTTGAAGAAAAAAAATGGGGGGAAAAAGGTTTCATAAATTGATCGGTGATTTTATTTCTATTTTCTTCGAGCGACGCGGTCCCGGGCACGGCAGCTCCATAATGACCAACAAAACGGCCGTAGCATTGTGTGATGTAAAAGGTATCGGCACATTTGTGTGTGACTTGGGGGGGGGGGGTGAAGGGGGGGGGTGAGGGAGGGGAGGGGAGGGAGGGTGAAAGGCGGGGGGGGGGGGAGTAGCGCGCTTGTCGCCATGTGCATAGTATTGATTAGGGCTGTCTGCTTGTCGCGGAGTGGGGGCTGGGTGAGGGGTTGGGGGTTAGGGGGGTAGACCGGGAAACGCCAGCCATTAACACACATAAGTCGGCCTGAATAGAGTGGTTTGTACCAATGTGACTATATTCTTCTCATAATCATGGGCGCCCTCTTTTTTTCTCTCTCTTTCCGCCATTTTTATTTAAAAACAAAATCGATTTTCTTTTCTTAGTTTTTTTTATTGTTTTACTTTTTTTTTTTATAATCGATCGCAAGCAGCCTTCTATTATGGTGAGTCTTGTCGAGACTAAAACTGTAGAATATAGAGTATGTGTGTGTGTTGTTTATTTTGACATGGGATGCTTAGCAGTAATTTTTAGCATAACTGGTTAGTGATACTTCAGTGTGTAGCCTATGTTTGTGTGCAGACTGGGAGACATCGGCAAACCTCCGACAGTCTCCCGGGCAAGCGGCGGCAAACCCCGGCAAAAGGCCCCGCCAGCCCCCCCCCCCCCCCTCCCCTCCCCTCCCCAACCACCCGGTGGTGGGGAAACCGCTTGGACAGGTGGCACCGGCTCGATTCTACACCTCGCCCATCAGAAACCATACATGATGCACTTCAAGGGCCTAGACAGGTTCAATATTTGCAGCCATGCAGCAAAAGTGGTATTTGTTTGGCGTGTGGTGTATGGGGGTTGGTGGTCCTGTGTGTGTGTGTGTGTGAGTGTGTGTGTGTGAGTGTGTGTGTGAGTGCGTGAGTGAGTGGCTGTGCCTGTTCTGGGGTTGGTGGGCGCGTCCGTCTGTTATACTTAATTTGGTATATTTATAGTTTTATTCCAGTTGTTTTATTGAGCGTTGAAGGGTGTCTTTCGTGTTTTATAGTCTACAACAATAACCTAATTTAGAATATGGTAATTACTTGATGGAACTGTCATATTTAGAAATTATATATGCGATACTTGATTGTTGACACTTTTGAACCATCCTCATCATTATCATCACCATCATCCGCCTTATCATCATGATGATAACAATGATAATCACGATGATGTAGAATAGGGTAATCAGTTTAAGGAACTATGACACATATGCCATACTTGATTATCACTGCTTGAACCACCACCTTCCTCATGATTGTCATTTGATAATCATGGCAATCATGATACTCATTATAATCCTTATCAATAGTATCACCATCATGATCACCATTATCATCATGATTGTCAATCTGGGGATTTTAAATGGGTAAATTTGAAAAGCCCAGAAAGCTTAAGTTTTGTGAAAAGTGACTCACTACGAACAAAATCCTTATTTAAACCCTCACCACAGGAATTACATATTACTAGTATTAGTTCTAGAATTCCTTCCGCGCGTATGCTCAATAGGGAAAACATCTAGTATATGATACTAGTAATACTAATACTCTGCAATCAAGTCTCATCTAAGATGCATTTCATCAGGATTTCTGCTTGCGTCTGTTTTTTAATGCTCTATTTTTCTGTGTCTTTTACTTTTGGCACTCTTCTCCCCCCCCCGACCCCCCTCACCCCACCCCCCATCTGCAGTTTTTTTTTATATTGCATCGCTGCGTGTGTCTGATGCGGTATGATTAGTCAGGCAACGAATCTCGACCATTTGTCTTGATGAGACAGGCGGGCCGACCCAGCAGGGTGCAGGGTAGTCAAGAGGGTGGCTTGATTTGCGCTGGGTGTACTCCGAAGCAGCCCCGCTCCCACCCCGCTCCCACTGACCCCCCGCCGTTCTCGCCCCGCCCCGCACGCTCCCACTGCTCCCCGCCCCATCACCGCTCCGCCACGTCCTACCCCGCCACGTCCTACCCCGCCACGTCCTACCCGGCCTCTACCCCGCCTCTACCGCCCCGCTTCTACCCGCCCCCCTTCTACCCGGCCTCTACCCGGCCTCTATCCCGTCTCTACCCCGTCTCTACCCGCCCCGCTTCTACCCGCCCCGCCCCGCCCGCCCCGCCCCGCCGCGGGAGGGAGGGAGCGGCTCGCCGGGCCTGTCCTACATAATGAGTTAATCACCCGCGCACACCCCTACATGACTGACTACCCGCTGTCACGCCAGCCTCCGCCCGCCGTCGGTTATGTAACGGCCGAAGAGAGCACAATTTCAGACATCCCTCAGTGAAAGCCTCCCTTTCTACTCTATTGCAAACAACTGCACCACCCCGACCACACAACCTCCCCCATCCGCACTGCATCACGATCACGCTAACATCACCACCACCAGCAACCCCGCCAGAAACACTGCCAGCAAAACCGCCAGCAACACCGCCAACACCACAATCAACACCACAACCAACATCACAACCAACACCACAACCAACACCGTAATCAACACCATAATCAACATCACAACCAACACCACAAGCAACACCACAATCAACACCACAACTAACACCACAACCAACACCATAATCAGCACCACGGCCAACACCACGGCCAACACCACAACCAACACCACGACCAACGCCATAATCAACACCACAAGCAACATCATAATCAACACCATAATCAACACCACGACCAACACCACAACTAACACCACGATCAACACCACAACCAACACTACAACCAAAACAACGACCAACACCACGACCAACACCACGACCAACACCACGACCAACACCACGACCAACACCACGACCAACACCACGACCAACACCACGACCAACACCACGACCAACACCACGACCAACACAACTCTACTCCTCTCCTCTTCCTCCCCATCTCCCCCTCTCTTCTTGCTCCAACCCCCTCCCCCTCCTCCTCCCCCTCCCCTCCCCTGTCCTCCCCCTCCCCTGTCCACTTCCTCCCCCCCCCCTTCCCTCCCCTCCCCTATCCTCTCCCCTCTCCCCTCTCCCTCTCCTCTCTCCACTCTCCTCCCTCTCCCCTCTCCTCTCTCTCCCTCTCCCCTCCCCTCCTCTCTCCCCTCCCCTCTCCCCTCCCATCTCCTCTTTCTCGCCCCCTCTCATCTCTCCTCCCCTCCCCTCTCCTCTCTCTCCCCTCCCCTCTCCTCTCTCTCCCCTCCCTCTCTCTCTCTCTCCCCTCCCCTCTCCTCTCCACTCTCTCCCCTCTCCTCTCCACTCTCTCCCCTCCTCTCTCCTCTCCTCGCTCCTCTCCTCTCTCCTCGCCTCTCTCCCCGCTCTCCCCTCCTCGCTCGCCTCTCCTCTCTCGCCCTCTCTCCTCCTCCCATCCTCTCTCCCCTCTCCACTCCTCTCGCCCATCTCCTCTCCCCCTCTCCTCTCCTCTCTCCCCTCCTCTCTCCTCTCTCCTCTCTCCTCCTCCTCTCCTCTCCTCTCCTCTCTCCCCTCTCCTCTCCTCTCCTCTCCTGTCTCCCCTTTCCTCTCTCCTCTCCTCTCTCTCGTCTCCTTTCTCTCCCTTCTCTCACTCACACATTTCTCCCTGGTACTTCTTTTTCTCACCCTTCTCTCACACTATTGCATATCTCTAAATCTCTCTCTGACATTCCTCTCGCCCCTTTCCCCCTTAATCCTCCTCTCCTCTCCCCATCACATCTTCCCATGTCCCTCTCCCTCCCCGCACCCATCCCCCGCGCACCATTGCTGCACGCCAATCTCCTCGTGTCTCCCACTGCCTCCCCCCACCCACTACCGCCCCCCTCCCCCCCTCCCCCCTCCTCCCCTCCTCCCCATCTCCTCCTCCCCTCCTCCTCCAACCCTCCTCCTCCAACTATCCTCCACCCTCGTCTAACCCTCTCCCACCCCTCTCCCACCCCAACCCTCCTCCTCCAACTATCCTCCACCCTCGTCTAACCCTCTCCCACCCCTCTCCCACCCCTCTCCCACCCCTCTCGCACCCCGTCCACCCTGCCTACTTTCACCACCATCTCGCTTTGACACACGCACATGCACGCGCGCGCACTCCTGCTCATTTCCCCTGCACCGCCCAACCACCCACCCACCCACCCACTTCAATCCCTAACGGTACTATTTTTTTTTTTAGATTCCTGCGCGACCGGTGCACTTAGTAGAAACTGCGTCAAAGGAAGCGCCTGCGAGCAGTGAGTGAGTCACCCGGGAGCCATCAGTGGGCATTGACAGTTTGTCGACTCGGTGATGAGTCCTTCTCCCTCGAGCAATTAGGGCGCGTGGCTTAAAGAACGGATCTGGTGCAATTGTAACAGCAGCTGCCAAAACGAGGCCTGAATCAGCCATGTTCCTATAGCTAGGTGTTGTTAAGTTTTTTCTTCTTCTTAACCTTAGATGTTGCCAGGACATAGAACTGCAACAACCAACCTCTTAAAAGTTACAGCTGCATAGTCCAATGAAAACATCAAATTTTCAAAACCAAAACAATTATCTAGATTTGATTCTACATAATTATCTAACTTAGATACTGGTGCAGTTATTAAACATTTGGCACCACATAAAAGGGAATACTTTGGCAATTTAATAGAATATGTTAATGCATAAGCCTATGGTGTCAGAGTTTTGGCATGCATGCCAAAATTAATTGAGCATTTCTGCACGTCAAATCTCTCAAAATTTAGCTATTTAAAATAGAAGTTACTTCAAACTAAAGTAAGGTAGATTATAGCATCAACCTAATATATGTATCTAAGAAAATGACAAACTCAAAACCATCGGACGATGCAACTTAAATAAAATAAAATTTTGTGCAACTTTAGCATCAAACCATTAACTGAGGAGAACTGGGCGGGGCGGTCAAAAGACTCAAATGGGTACGGGCACTGGCCTCCCATGCGGAAGATCGCGGGCTCAAATCCACGCCGAGTCCAAAAATTGACTGACATAATTGATGGTTGTCTTTCGGCATTACCAGTTGAATGTGACTGAGTGACATGAGGGACACGGTCATCTTGCTGACAGTACAGATTCCCAGTGGGACAGCACTAGAAATACGCCACTGTCAGGCTGTCGCCTATCCTGATATGACCTTAGATGTTGCGGGATCAGAACCCATGGGTTCGTGGGTTCGAACCCTGGTCGAGTCAAACCGATGACTTAAAAATGTATACTTGTCACTTCCTAGCCTGGCACACAACATTATTAGGATAGGGCAAGGACTGGTTGGCTCAGTGTACGGATAATGTGAGTGAGTGGGATATCACGTCATGGTGCTGGCAGCTTGGTCTCCCGGTGTGACAGCACTATAAAGTCACAATGAGTGCACACTGTCACAATTCGGTACCCGTCGTGATATTACCGTAGATGTTGATAGGACGTAAAACAAAAAGCAAACCTTAGATGCTGCTAGGACGTAAATCACCAAGAGACGCGCAGGTGCCGTTGTGGTTGCAGGGAGTGAATTGCTTCGGAGGCAGAGCCACTGCAAGGAGCAGAATGGCTCTCTGGCCTAGATTGTTTGATAATGTATAAATGCATTGTTTTTCTCAGGCGTAGTTTTGCCACTCTATGTACCTAGGCCTAGAATAAATGTTAATGTAATATGGATTATGCAATATGTAATAACAGGTCTCCCAGAAAGGGATGTAGGAATGAGATGTAATAGTAATTCATTATTATTCAGGTGTTTTATTTTATTCATGTTTGTTTGTTGTTTTACGCCCTAGCAACATCTTTTTGTCATTTCAGGATGGGTACTGACTTGCGACAGTGCACAATCATGGCAACTTTATAGTGCTGCCCCACTGGGAAACCAGGCCACCAGCATCATGACCCAATATCCCACACAGTCATAGTATCCTAATACTGTGCTAACCAGTCCTTGTCCTATCCTATTAATCCCGAGCGCCAGGCTAGGTGGCGACAATAATCTATTTTCTAAGTCATTGGTTTTACTCGGCTGGGGTTCGAACTCTCGACATTCTGCACGGGAAGCCTGCCGTCACTGATTCGGCTACTGCTTCGGGTATTTCTTTTTATTATTATTTTTATTTACGTAATCTAGCAACTGTTTTCTACTCAAATTATTCACGGACTTGGCGGTAATTTGATGTAATTCGCTTCATTTCCTCTGACCAGTTTTGTCAATTTCTGTCACGCTTGTGGGGATTTTGAATGACTGACATCGGAGAGCGTGAAAGGTGTGTGAGAGGGGAGGGGAGTGTGTGGCTGGTAGACAAACAAATAGAGACAAAATAACAAGTTTAAAAAAAGCCAGACTCGAAAACAACTTTTTGTGATATTTTTGTAATTGCTTAAATATGGCGTGAAAAAGGACTGCCCCGCCTCCCATGAGGGCCATATGCGGGCCTGGAAAGTGTATATACATATTGAGTCATCAGCACTGACGTGTTGATAGTGTTGATGCTGGCTGGTTTGATGTGCATCCTTTGCTGTTTGAATTGGAATTGCGCAAGTTATATTTAACCTGAGTGTCTCGCTCCGCCTGGTTCGCCGAGAGGGCTGTTGTATTTGTGTGCTATGTAATGCGTTATGTGGGTATGAAACACAGGCTTTGTTCACGGGCGTGCTTATGGTTACTGCTAGATTTTCTTTTAAACTAAACCGCTTCTCTCCCCACCTCCCGCATACCTCGCCCAATTGATGTACTAACGGGTAGATATGTCCCCCCATTTCTCCTCACCCACCTCCTCTCCCCTGCCCTGCCCTGCCCTGCCCTGCCCTGCCCTGCCCTGCCCTGCCCTCCCCTCCCCTCCCCCCTCCCCTGCCCTCCCCTGCCCTCTCCTCTCCTCTCCTCTCCTCTCCTCTCTGCTCCTCTCCTCTCTGCTCCGCTCCTCTCCTCTCCTCTCCTCTCCTCTCCTCTCCTCTCCTCTCCTCTCCTCTCCTCTCCTCTCCTCTCCTCTCATCTCTTCTCCTCTCTCTCTCCTCTCCTCTCCTCTCCTCTCCTCTCCTCTCCTCTCCTCTCTCCTCTCCTCTCCTCTCCTCTCTCCTTTCTTCTCCCCCTCCCCTCTGCCTTTCCAGCCCTTCCCCCTCCCCCCCCCCCTTCCCCTCCCCCCCTACCACCCTGCACCTCCGCGCTCTACCCTACCCGATGCCACCACACACACACACACAAACACACACAAACACACACAAACACACACGCATAATGCGCGCTCTCACAGGCACCGACGCCCCGTTATAACATGCATTTTAGTTGTGAATCTGTGGCCGTGCTCAGTTGCCGTTAGTGTTGGTTGTTCCCTACCCTGTGCCACCCACCTGGCCTTTCCCACCAATGCTGAACGTGGCTAGCTGTGTGTGTAGGAGGGGGGGGGGGGGTGCAGCTGGGGGTGTGATTTAGTGACTTGAGCACATTCAATGCTTTCCCCACATACACGTATGCATTGATAATGCCCACTAATGATGCCCGCGTGCGTGCGCGTGGGCTGAACACACGTGCACGTGGGCAGCACACACGTACGCGTGTGTCCTGATTAGCTTCATGCGCTGTGTCCGTACGATTAGGTAGAACTGGCAGTACGTTACTTCAGCGTTGGCACGACTGCATTTACTTTGGTCATATCTGTGGTGCTTGTTGGGAGGGGTTGCTGGTGGGGGTTGTTGTTGTTGGAGTTTTCGTCCTTGCGACATTTAAGGTCATATCAGGTCGGGTACCGACTTGTGACAGTGCACACTCATGGCAACTTTATACTTATAGTGCTGCACCACTGAGAAATCAGGCCACCAGCGTCATGACCTGATTTACCACTCAGTCACATTATCCTGACATTGAGCTAACCAGCCCTATTAATGCTGAACACCAAGCCAGGAAGTGTCAAGTATCGGTTATATCAGTCATTGGTTTGACTTGACCGGGAACTGAACTCCCGGTCTGCCGTACGCGAGGCCCATGCTCTCCCGATTAGGCCACCGCGCCTGGTAGGGGTCCCCACTGAATTTTGTATATGGGTGGTTCTCAGAAGTTGTGTACCAATAGTGTGACATCAGTACCAGAAAATCAAAATGCTGCCAAAGTCCTATAAGCAAGTTTCCTCAATGTGTATGTCCTTTTGCATCTGAATAATTGAAAATAAACATATTCTGGCATTTTTAAGTAGGTCAAATGATGCTCACACACAATAAATAGCAGTATAGCATGGAAACCAATCTGACTCCAAAATCAAATATTTTCCACACAAAACTTGACATTTTTAGGACATTTCACATGCCACTTGCTTTATAAACAGTAGTAATAATAATTTGAAACCTCATTGCTATGGTTTTGTCTTATTTGTGAATATTAAAGAGAAAAGCAAGAAAATATTAGCAGAGTAACGGATTAGCAGAGTAACAAAGTGGAAACAAACAATTTTACACAAATGTTCGGCTCAAATTTCAATGTTTAGGGGCAATTTCAGGATTTATCTTTTACTATACCATAACTGGGTCCATGCATAGTTTCAAATGGTGAAAATAATTCCTGTACTGTATCTGTACTCAGTGTTTGATACAGAGTTTCATAGTATTTGCAAGTGGAAACGAAATGTTACGATGTTAATGACTCCAGAAAATGTTAACTATTTCATCATTAAAATTTTTTTTTTAGAAATAAATGTCTTCAACTTAATGAAGACATTGTATATGACCATTTGAAGTGAAATGAGCTGTTGTTCAGAGGTTTTCATTAAGTTTGTGACACTTTATTTTCAATGCTGTTGACAATGTCACAAATTAGTGATGTAATTTTCTATGTATTTAGCTACATCCATCCCAATAAGATGCATAATACACAATATTAACATTTACTTTTGATCTAAACTATCTCCCACATTATTTGGCTAACTGATGAAATCTAAATATTGACACTCCAATAAAGGGTTTCTTTGAAATATGCATTTCTAGTAGACTACCCAAGTGGTACACAGTTTCTGAGAACGACCCATATGATAAATGGTAGCATTTTGCCGGGCCGCTGAAAAATCTTTGGATTAACCGATCGTTTGCTTTACCCGAGCATCGTTTAACAGGGTTATAGTGTACATACATTAAAAAAAAAGAGTGTCCACATACCTTGTATATTACATATGCAATACACGCTTACTCAAAGTCAAAGTTAAAGCCAAAGCTTGGTTAAACCAATGATCGGTTAATCCAAACAAATTTCTAGGGTCCCTTCAAGTTTGGTTTAACGGGGTTATACTGTATCACCATAATGTGCCTGAGTGGGGAAATTGGGTCATGGTGCTAGTGGCCTGATTTCCCAATGGGGGCGCATTACAAAATTGAGTGTGCACTGTCATAAGTTGGTATAATAAATAAACAAACACACATATAAATAAGCACACTTTATCTCGGCCAATTCTGACCACCCATTGACGTGGGTCAATAGGCAGGCTCACTTCAGCCATTGTCTTACCGTTACCTACATGTAATCTTGGGTTCTAAATGAGCAACACAGTAAAATCACATCCGACATGTTCATAGCTAACACCATATACACTTATTGGGCGATTTGTTTTTAAATTGCTGATCTATATCAGCCATGTGGCTTTGTAATCGCCGTCGCTAATATTTGGTGTTGTATTAGGATGGTATTGCTGGTATAGGAATACCTCAGGGAGTTTGATGCCCCTGCCCTGCAGAGTTGTAAACCACTGCCTTGTGGTACAGATTCTTGACAGAACCGAAGGCTAAGGGAGCAAACCCTAAACAGAAAACCATGTCACTGTGACAGCATTAAGGGGTGTATCGAGGTATCCAACCACACTAATTATGTTATATACAGTGATTCGTTCTCTTGCCTCCTGGCTGTTGCTGGACTGAAAATGAATCACCCTATTCTAGCAACGGTCATTTATAAAAATGAACCAACTGACAACGGATGGGTATGACATCCACCTGTGCTGGGTGCCTGGCCATGCCGGCATACAAGGAAACGAATGAGCTGATCGGGCTGCGAAGAAGGCCCTGAATTGTGATCTTGAACCGTGTTTGATCCCTCACTCTGATCTGAAACCACTAATAGCCACCCACATAAAATCCAAATGGCAACATGAGTGGGATGAAAACATTAATAAACTCAAAGAAATTGAACCATCTGTGGGAAAGCCACCATAGACTCATGGGCGAGGTCGGCGGGACCAAGTGGTCCTTAGCTGCTGCCGTATTGGCCACTCGTGGCTTACACATGCTTTTCTGCTCAAGGGGGAACCTCCCCCTGAATGTATTGGGTGTCAGTCCCCGCTGACACTCAAACACATTTTACTAAGTTGCGTTGATTTTTTCGCCCTGCGCCAACAGTTCTACACTGCAGACAGTATGCATGACCTTTTTACTAAGGTAAAACATTTTAGCCTTTTTGAGGGCAGCTGGACTGTACCACCTCATATAGTTTACTAAATAGATTCTATCAATTATTAATAAAACTTTTCTTTTTCTATGGGAATTTGTTTCCCTTGACCACAAATATATGATTGTGAGCTTTCTAATTTAATGAGTGTCTATTGGCACATAATTGATTGTCTGCTTTTACATGTAAAAGCGATGGTTTGAACAAAAAACAAACATTTCTCGCCGTGAATATGGCCTATGCTGCCGACACGGCGTAAAACAACCACCAATCAATCAATCAATCAATCAAGCATTAAGCGGTTGGTGTATGGAACTCCCAACATCTCCCGACCAGCCACTGTCTTGACATGTTCTTGCCGGTGTGAAACCTCTATTTGCTCCCCGAGAGAGTGCCGCTGGTAACTTGCAAAAGCCAGCAGCACTTAACACTTTTGCAGGCAGCTTTCATGAAATGTAAGCTAAATGGAGAGCGGCAGTCAAGTAATGAAAGCAGTCTTTGTCGCATCGCAACCAACAGCATGATGATGATGATGATGATTAGGATACTAATACTAGTAATAGTAAACTAGTAGTAGTACTATTAAATAGTTTAAACTAGTAGGAGTGCTATTAATTATTCATCAGGCTCCTGCAGCACTGCGAGTGCATTGCCTTATTGTACTTTTTTTTTAAGTTGCACATTTCGATGCTTTTGAGTTACTGCCATTTTATTTAGATACAAATACAGTATAACCCCATTAAACCAAACTTGAAGGGACCCTAGAAATGTGTTTGGATTACCCGATCATTGGTTTAACCGAACTGTGACTTTGACTTTGACTTTGAGTAAGCATGTATTTCACATGTAATATACAATGTATGTGGACACTGATTATTGTTTTTTTATGTATACACTTTAACCCTGTTAAACCAAGCTCAGTTAAACCAAACGATCGGTTAATCCAAACTATTTTCGGCAGCCCGGCAAAATAATGCCATTTATCATATAAAAAAGTCTCAGTTGACCATATAACCACATGAAAGTTTGGTTTAACCATACTGGAGTGGCCTGGGGTCCCACAATTTTGTTTGGATTAACCGATAATTTGGATTAACCGACTTTGGTTTAACCAACTTTTTTATATGATAAATGGTAGTATTTTGCTGGGCCGCCGACAAAGTTTTGATCAACCGATCGTTTGGTTTAACCGAGCTTGGTTTAAAAGGGTTGTACTATATTAAGGTAATCGTTATAATATACATGTACCTTACTTCAGTTTGTACCAACCTTTATTTCCAATGCCTAACTTTGGAGATAGTTGAAGTGCCAACATGCAAATTTAATGTTGGTGTGTATGTCAAGACCCTGAGAATATAGGCGTCAGCAGTGGTGGGTTTTATCAAATTTATTTATCATTCCCCTCTAGGCAGCAACAAATGTTTACTAAGTGACCTATATATAATATAGTGAGTGGCGGTTACAGTGTGCAGGGGTGGTGGCGCCACCATCGGAGGGAAAGGAGGGATATTCCGGATTATTATACTCGTATAATTCTTATACAGCATATAAAGTTTGATACAAAAGTCGATCGAGCTAAGTGTTTTGGTTTAGTAAATTTGAATCTTTCATCGTATTATGCGGATTTAATGGTTTCGAGTAGCTAAGTAGCAGTTTAATTGACCAGAAACAAACGGTGGGCATATTAGGACCAGTATTGACTTGTAATGGGAAATAAACATTGCTGGCGGTTTTATTGCACTATTCCACTGAGATACCGTGACTTTGGCACCTTGATACAATATCACGCTTTGTAATTTGACTTTGAGCCAACCACTCCACAACCCAGCACCCACACGGCTAAGTAGCGACAAGTGCCAACCATTTAAGTGTTTGGTTTTTAACTCGAGTCGGGATAGAACCCACGAGTTCCTACATTGGAAGGTGAACACTGTACCATTAGATCTTACCCACCTGAAAAACCGTATAATCAGTTGGTTGTTAGAGTGTTATGTCCTGGCAACATCTAAGGTCATATCAGGATGGGTACTGACTTGTGACAGTGCAAATTCATGGTTACTTTATAGTGCTGCCCCACAGGGAAATCAGGTTGCTGGCACTATGACCCAATATCCCACTCAGTCACATTATCCTGGCACCGAGCTAACCAGTCCTTGCCCTATCCTATTAATGCCGAGCACCAGGCTAGGAAGCGACAAGTATCAGTTTTATAAGTCATTGATTTGACTAGACGGGGAACCGAACTCCCAATCTCCCGCATGCTGGGCCCGCGCTCTCCCGATTCGGTCAGCGCACCCGGTCCCACCATATGATTAGATCACGATCTGTAAATGTATTGCCATCAATGGCTGCAAGTCAGAACCATTCATTACAATCACAGCTATGAAGTACCTGGAAACCATCAAAAGTGGGATGGGCGACTTGACACTGCAGCCATGTGCCTTTATTATTCCTGTCGGACAGGTTCGAAGGAAAATTTAAACAAATTAATGCCGGGTGTGCACATTGGTGGCAATGGAACATTTATAGGGCTTTCTGAGAACCAATTACCCGATATGTGTTCTATGTGCAGCTGTGTATTGTGTGCAGCGGTCAGACGACGCTCACCAGGCGGGGCGGGTTTTACAAACATGTAGCCCACCACCAATACCACCAATACCACCACCACCACCAATACCACCACCACCACCACCACCACCACCACCACCACCACCACCACCACCACCACCACCACCACCACCACCACCAATACCACCACCACCACCACCACCAATACCGCCACAAATACCACCACAAATACCACCACAAATACCACCACCAATACCACCACCAGTACCACAGGCAGCACTATAAAATCGCCATGAGTGGGTATTGTCACAAGTCGGTACCCGTCCTGATATGACCTTAGATGTTTCTAGGACGTAAAACAACAACAAACAAACCAATACCACCACCACCACCACCAATACCACCACCACCACCACCAATACCACCACCACCACCACCACCACCACCAATACCACCACCAATACCACCACCACCACCAATACCACTACGACCGTCACCGCCACCAATACCACCACCTCCACCTCAATTAAAAAAAGAACTAAATTGATTATCTAAAACAGGATTGATTGGCCTTGATGAATAGCTTCTGGAATAAATCTGTGCTTATATTTTACTTCTCTGTGAATTAAATTTCTCTGTCCTTTATCATGTCACCGTCCATTCAACACTTTTATTCATCAAGTTGTAAATATATCATACTCTGCTTTTATTGTGCACCACCTTAGAACAGTTTTCTCTTACATTTACATTATCATTATTGTTATGATCACTATCACAGTATCAGTTTCATTATTGTCATTATTGTAATTATTAGCATTATTGGCAATATTGACATTATTGTTATTATTATCATTATTGTCATCGTTATCATCACCCTTATTATAATTATAATCATTATTGCAATATTTTTTATCATTTTTATTACCAGCATTATTTGATTATCATTATTATCATTATTACATTTAATTATTGATTATTGTCATTATTATTATCAGTATTATCAATACCATTATTATTATCATCATTGTCATTATTATTATCAGTATTATCAATATTATTATTATCATCATTGTCATTATTATTATTATCACTATTATCAATATCATTGTCATTATTGTCATTATTGTCATTATTAGTAGTATTATCATTTTAATCATCATTGTTATTATTATTAATTTAAGATTTGTAATTACGATTGTCATTATTATCAAATTTAACCAAATTGACGTCGGGCATAAAAAATGCGTATATGCATATATTGTATTATATTTGGGATGTCTGGAGTAATTGGAGCGGAGTTAACTTTTGATGAAAAATAGTGGGTGATCTGTTAGTGACTGGCTTCGCTGACATTCAGAGCTACCCTATCAAACATGGCTGATCAGAGGCGGCATGTATTAATAACGAGGCATCGCCCCAACCAGCGCCACCAAGTTGTGTGCGGACCTTCTTCTGGCATTGGCTGGCCGCCAGTCCAATTAGTGAACGGCCATTTTATTGATAACCTCCAAGTGCCCCATGCCCCCCCCCCCCACACACACACACACTGCACGCAAGCGCGCATGCGCATACATGGAGACTTGGACTGGTGCATCTGTACTATGCACATAAATGTATATATATATGTTTATATATATAATGTATATATAGATTTTGTGTGTTTTTTGTTTGTTAAACGACCCCCCAGCACAAGTATATATAGATGTTTATATGTATATATAATGTATGTACAGTAAATCCTCCCTAACTGACGACCTCCACAGATCGAACACTCCCCTATATCGATCGGTTTATTTGGGTCCCAACAATACCATTGTAACTATATTCTAACTCCCTAATCCGACCACCTCCGTAAATGGACCACTTAAATCTGTCCCAAGTTCGGTAGATTTATAGAGGTTTTACTGTATATGAGACTGTCTCAAAAGGTGCTAAGTAATATGGGACAACACTTTGTCCATTGTAACGATCAACATACTATCTGCTTATGTATTTGCTCAGGATAAACTGATTTGTTTTTTTTACATGGTGTTTCATAAGCCCAATAGAATACATATTGATTTGAAGCAAATGTCCTTGTGTTTTCAGTGTAACCGTTTCTGTGCTGTTTTGTGTCAATCGTTACAACGGACAAAATGATTATTAGTTATCACCTTTTGAGACAGGCTCATATATAGATATGCAAGGTATGCATATACATGTACATATATATTTATTAAGCCTTATGGATCCATAAACAGAAGTCTTTTATGTGTGTTTTAAAGCAGTACAATCATGACCAAAGCCTCTCCCCCGATTTGATCCTACTCGTCTCCCCTTTAATAACGTTAAAGTTGCACAGTTCGATGGTTTCGAGTTTCTGCATTTCTTGGAAGATAAATATATTAGGTTAATCGGTATAATGTTCTTTACTTTAGTTTGGAAGTAATTTATTTACTAATAAATCGTTCTTATAAATGGTTAACTTTGAACTGAAAACATACCAATTTAATTTTTAGATGCACATATAAATTCTGACAACATTGGCTTCATCAATAGGATGTTCTATTGAATTGGTTATATGCCATTCTATGCAGCAACAAATGCTTAATTAGTGCAGTGGTAGCTGCGTTGGATAAGTAGAATGAAATCAAAGTCAGTGCTTTGGTTTAGTAAATGTGATGCTGTCATTGATTTACCCAGCTTTAAGACTGCTCGGCTCCCACGTGACCTAGTTAAATAGCAATGATGTAGTGGCCTTGGCTTCAACTGGTGTGTACACGCATTACTGGCGTGCACTCCTAAATACCTCCAAATCTAGTCAATTTGAATCAAGGTTTCTCTGAACTAAAGTGGAGTAGATTATTCCTGTCCATCTGAAGTATTTCACTTAAAGTTACAAAACCCAATTTAAACCTATGGATTATGCAACGTTTAAGCATAATGTCATTCCCACCGCTAGGCCTGATAATTGATATGACCTTAGATGTTGCCGGAACGTAACACCCGAACAACCAACCTTGGTGTGTTCAAGTTGGTGAAAGTAACTAAGACAGGCAGCCATGTTTCCGGCTAAATGATGCAAAAGCGTATGCCTGGTTTCTAGCCACAGAAACCTTACTATTTGTGTTATTTGGTTACATTCACATTTTCAGCACGTGTGCATGCATGTGATTTCAGGATCGGCTGGTATGAAATTGTCTCACAATGGTATCTTGATATGCATTTAATTGTGTGTGTATGGGGGAGAGGGGTAGGAGGGGGGGGGGTTAACTAATTAGATGTTAGAGTCATTAAACTTTCAACTCCCGCAATTGTCGGCGTACAATTCCCATGGGTTTTCTTTTTCTTGTTAAATACCCCACCCCCACCCCCACCCCCACCCCCCTCAAAGAAAATCCTAACAAAAGCAAACCCCGGGTTGAGATGTCGTTATTTGTAAATTTAGGATTGATGTGTCATAGCGCCAGCAACCTGGTCTCCCAGTTGGACAGCACTATAAATGTGGAGAGAAGAGGAGGGGAGGGGAGGGGAAAGGGGGGAGGGGGGAAGATAGGTGGCATCTCCAGAGTATAAGAGGTGATATCAGCACCCTTGGAAGCAGTGTTTGTTTTTGGGGAGTTTTCAGTCCCATTGGTGCACTGAAGGCTGCAAATCTGCAGCACTGTATGGACACCACTGAAAGTGGTCCCATGTGGTCGAGAGTTCCCTTCCGATGTGTAGTGGTCAGAGAAATTAGGGGGGGGGGGGGGGGGGGGAGGAAGGAAAAAGGCAGCCTAAGAGCCCAACTATAGTCCTCTGAGAGGGCCGGGGAGGCTGGGCGGTTGGTGTAGTTTTACGCCCCAGTAAGACCCTAGCCCATACCAGGACGTGCACCGACTTGTGACAGCGCGTACTTCTGGCGACTTTATAGTCCTGCCCCACTGGGAAATCCGGTCACTGGCACCATGACCTGATGTCCCACACAGTCACATTATCCTGACACTATGCGCCCAGTCCCTGTCCTGACCTCATAATTCCAAGCACCGAGCAGCAACAGGTACCTATTTTATAAGTCATTGGTTTAACTCAACCAGGATCCAAACTTCAGTCCCTCCACATTCCCCGGTATGTACAGTAAGTCCGGCCAAGGCCAGAGGAAGAAGTGAAGTGAGGAGGGGATTAGTTAGGCAGTGGGTGGGGTTACCTGTAAGTTGTTAGTGAAAATTAGTGGTTAGTTGGTAGTGGGAGATTTTACTGTGAATGGAGAGGAGATTCGCCGTTTAAAGGGTGGGGGTAGCGGGAGGATACTGGGTGTGTGTGCGCGTGTATGTATGTATGTATGTATGTATGTATGTATGAATGTATGTATGTATGTATGTATGTATGTATGTGTGTGTGTGTGTGTGTATGTATGTATGTATGTATGTATTATGTGTGAGTGTGGGGGGAGGGGTTATGCCGTTTATACCTGTGCAAGATATAAGTGGTATCCCAGTGTGAGGAGGGGGTATAAAAAAGCCTGCCTCCGCCTCCAGGAGGTGGCATTCCCGTTTATGTCGGGAGGGGCGGGGGTATTGAGGTGGGGGTGGGTGGATGGTGTGTGTGTGTGTAGGGGGAGGGGGGGAGAGGAGGGGTTAGCACCACTGAATAACCCTATCATATACCACATAGACAGGGCCCGGGAGTTGGTCGCCTTACCTGGCTCACATCAAGACCAGCTTTCATCCTATGTCACGCCCTCCCCCCTCCCCCACCCCTCCTCCACCCCTCCTCACGCCCCCATACACTCCCTCACCCACCTACAAGCCCGGGGCTGCCTCCAGGCGGGATCAGGCTGCACCTCCGGTGTAGGAACCACGGGGTGGGGGTGGGGGTGAAGGGGGCGGCAGTCTTCAAGAAAAGCGCGGCACTACCTCCCGTGCAGAAAGGGAGTAGACTAAATGGGCCCGCCTTAAAAACACGACGTGGTAATTGCATGTGGCAGAGAGGTGGGCTGGCACCGGGCCACCACCTCCCCACTACTTCCCCTCCCCTTCCCCTCCCCTCCCCTCCCCCCCCCCCCATTCGCCCTCCCCCTCCCCTCCCCTTCCTTTCCCCTCCCCTGCCCTTCAATTCCCATCCCATCACTACCCCTCCCCTTCCATTCCCATCCCTCCTCCCTTCCCCTCTACTCCCCTTCCACTTCCCTCTCCTCTCCTCCCCTCTCCTCCCCTCTCCTCCCCTCCCCCCTTCCCTTCCCTTCCCATCCCATCCCTGCCCCATCCCATCCCTGCCTCTCCCCTTCCCTTCACATCCCTGCCCCCCTTCCCTTCCCATCCCTTCTATCCCATGCCTTCCATCCCCCTTTCCCCTCCCCTCTTCCCTCTTCCCTCCTCTGTCCTCCCCTCCCTACACCTGCACCTGCACCCGCCTCGGCCCCTCCCCATATCGTCACGGACGGTACGCTGAGCCTGAGTCCTGTCATCTGACAGCACCCTCGCGGCCGCACGCACGCACGCACTCCCTCCCACAGCGGGGGGGTTGTGAGGGGGTTGGTGTGTGTGGGCGAGGAAGGGGGTGTTTTTGAAAGGCAAATATTACCTGTAAAAGTAGCACTGATAAAAAAAAATCCCACGAAAAAAGTACCAACACAAAAAAAGAAAGAAAAAAAAGGCCCACACACGCGTGCGTACACACGGGCATACACGTGTATGCATTCGCGTGCACATGCACACATACACATGCACATGCACGCATACACATGCATGCACATGCATGCATACACCTGCACATACACGCATACATATGCACACTCACGCATGCACATGCATATACATATGCACATACACGCATGCACATATACACACAAGCACATACACGCATGCACATACACCCATACATATGCACACATTGGTGCGCCACGCTCAAAACGCCACCCTTTAAACACACCAGAGCCATGTTTTAGAAGTATGCGCCTGCACTGTCCTGAAATGAGCTTAGGTGTTGCCAGGTTGTCAAACCCAAACAAACAAGCCCAAGACTGACTACGGATGCTGTGCATCGCATATAATAAATAGAAGCAAGATCCACCAAGTGCTCGTGAGCAAAGATAACTTTACTGGACAGGAGTTTTGAACGTGACCATGGTGGTTTTAACATTTGATCAGATCACGGTTCAGGGTCCTCAACTTGTTTGAGTGGAGTAGGCTTTTCAATGTCCTACACCGGAACCAAAACGCGCAGAATCAATCACACACGCACACGCCACACGCCACACGCGCACACCAACATGCACACGTCACACGCACACGTCACAAGCACACGCACACCCCAAAATGCACACGCCACACACACACCCCAACATGCACACACCAACACGCACAATCACACACACGCACACCTACAAATGTGCGCACACCAACGCGCACACACCAACATGCACACACCAACATGCACACATACGAACGCACACACCCGAACATGCACACACCAACACACACACAAATACACACACAAACACACACCAACATGCACACACAAACATGCACACATACGAACGCACACACCAATGTGCATACATCAACATGCACACACCAGCACACATACGAACATGCGCACACCAACAGGCACACACCAACATGCAAAAACCAGCACACATACCAACGTGCACACACCAACACGCACACACCACCATGCACAAACCAGCACAAATACCAACATGCACACACCAACATGCACCAACATGAACACGCACACACCTACACGAATAAGCACACAAGCCGCATACATACACTCACACCAACGCACGCACAAAAATGGATGCACACACACCCGACACTAATTGACAGAAAGGAGCTCATACACACACCAACATATGAACATGGACACACAGAGCACACACACTGCCATGAACACATATACACTGATATGAACAAACATACACTGATATGAACACACACACTGACATGAACAGACACACTGACATGGACACACACACTGACATGAACACCCACCCACTGACATGAATACCCACCCACTGATATGAACACCCACCCACTGACATGAACACACACACTGACATGAACACACACACTGACAGGAACACACACACACTGACATGAACACACACTGCCATGAACGCACACACACTGTCATGAACACACATACACTGACATGAACACACACACTGACATGAATGCACACACACTATCGTGAACACACACATGCACACAAACGAAAGCGTATACACCCTGACACCAACGCATGCAGACCGCCCCCACCCCAACCCTAACCCCCACCCCCACACAGACGTATGTAAAAAAAAAAAAAAAAAAAAAAAAAAAGCATGGTTAGGCTGTCTGGGGGAGAACAACAGTCTCGCGCAGGGGAAAAAATGACATTGGGAATGGTTCAGTTTACCCGCATCAGGTGGCCGCGCAAGGCCCGGTTTCTCCAGCCTGTTTCTACACATCATGTCCAACAAATCCACACATGTCAGCCTAACCCTATTTAATTCTTGAAGGGGTGTCTCTTTTAAACTCGCGTATTCATATGTGTAGATAGTTCGCAGTTCATCGGCGTGAATTTTAAATTTGTGTTTAGTTTTTGTGGATCTGGTCGGGGGCCACTGTATGTTAATCACTTTGTTGTGAACAGTCGGTGAGGTTGTTGGTTAAACGCCCCCGTGGGCGTGGCACGGCCTATGACGTGACATCTTGAAACCCTACGACGCATGCGCCCGGCAGCCAAGGCCGCCTGACCTTCCGGTTTGGGTCTCAATGTTGGTGTCGTGTTCCGATGTGGGCCCTGAACTAATTATTGCAGTTGGGTTAGAGAAAGAAGGCTTTGGATGTGTGTGTGTGTATGTGTGGTGGGGAGGGGTTGAATGGTGTTGTGGGGCTGGCGTAGAGTGGTTATGGGGATTTTATTGTATTAGAACCGTCGGGACTCTCTTTGATCTGCTAGTAATTATCAATGTGCCCGAGCTGTTTTGAGTTCATGGGTTCACGACATTGCGTGAATCTCAGAGGTCTGCCCATGTAGCAGAATGGATGGCTGATTGAAGAAGGCGCGCTTTTACCCCCTCTAGTATGAGAGGTCGTGGGATCAATCCCCGTCAGTGTCACACCAAAGACTTACAAAACAACTAAATGTCACTTGCCCCCGCTATCGCCAGGATAAGCCAACGACTGGCTGATTGGATGCCAATGTAATGTGATTGAGTGGGATATCCGCTCATGGTGCTGGTGAAATGGCACTGCAGAGGGAAAGCATTCACTATATTAAAACCACTGTTGCAGGCCGGGTAGAGTCGGGTTATACTTATAGCCGTCAATGTTGCTAGGACGTAAAACCCCGGTGGACCAACCTAACGTGCACACTGCTCTCCAATGCTGAAGGGCAATGGCTTAGATAGGTTACTGAAGACCGAGCAGTGGGTGGAGATTATAAGGTGGTTCCAACGACAATAAAACCATACCAAATTAATCAAAAGGGAACTAAATGCACTGATACAGTGGTATAATAACTTTAAAAGAATAAAATAATAAATATGAATAAATTATATTTGAAAAATACACTGATAATTGAAGCAAACTCATAGAAGGTATACATGCTTGGCATGATACATCCAGGGCCTTAGATGTATGAGGCTGGGTTAGCGGTCGTAACCCTGGGTCGTGCAGATTTCCCGGGTTAGAGGCGAAAACTGCGTATGTATGTGTCAGAGTTAAACTAACTCGGCGAGCGTAAAGTCGCCTGCACTAACCCCAAGCGAAACCAGGGTTAAAGGTGGGGTTAGGCACTGATTATGCGCAAATCTATTCAATGTGATCATATTAAACAGAATTACATACGCAATAAGTGAAATTTGATCAATTTAACCCTAAATTCGAAGCGTTATTAACGCTGATGCCGTAACGGCGGTGATATTAATATTTTCGAATCGACAAATGTAAAGTAAACAAATCGCCGCCTCTGCAGCGACGTCGATATCCATACTGTCCGACGTCAAATAAAAATGGCTGCCGCCGTCGCCGCCGAATCGATGCAATATATTAGGCCCAAATCTATTCAATGCGATCATATTTAACAGAATTACATACTCAAATCGCGAAATTTCATTAAATTAACCCTAAAATCGAAGCGAGATTAACGCTGATGCCGTAACGGCGGCGATATTAATATTTTCGAATCGACGAATGTAAACAGGCACAGAGGGATTTCCCAAATCTATAAATAAACTGAAACGTTAGTTAACCCGTGCGCGCTTTGGACCCATACATCCCCCTTGACACATTTGGAACCCCGGGGTTAGATAACCTGGGACCCGCCTTTAAACCCCAGTGCGGTTAAATAGTGACACATACATATGGGCCCTGGAGGTAAACTTTAAACTTAAAACCAAAACTAATTACCACTAACACAATAACGTGCAGTCAGGGGAAGTAACTTTGCGCCTCTCTCTTGAAGATTTATACTGCCTACATGGATAAGCCTGAATAGGCTTGTTTTCACCATTAGACAGTTTGTCGATTGAAAGCGCGAGCCTACATTTTTACCGACCCAAAGGATTTTTAACTTCCCACATCATATAGACATGGTATGATAGCAACTGGCCTTTGATGGCACTGTAAGTTATACACAGCGGTGGACATCCAAATTGGCAGAGGTGGGGGCACAGGGAATCGAACCACTGACCTTCAGATTAGGAGTCCGACCTAGAAAAACGTCAGACACTGTAACCACTCCGCCACAGAGAACACTCTACTCTTTGCTGCTAGCACGCAGTAGTCTCCGAGCAGGATTGGCTAGTGGTAGAACCCCCGCTTCCTGGACGATCCCGCACTGAGTCAAACCAAAGAGTAACAGATGATGGTACTAGTCTGTGCTAATTTGGCTGATGACTGCCATTACTGGCATAGGAATGAAGGTTACTGTTTGGTCAATGTCTCAATAATGTGACTCAGTAGGATATAATATTGTGCTGGACTGTGTCCGGGGTGCTCCGGGGGTAGTCCGTTTACCGTCCGGGGCCATGGTTTAACCATCACCATACCATACCATATCCGTCACTTGTCTAATGCAATGAATACACTGCGCGACTACGCTACTGAATGGGCGGGAAAGCTACATCTACATAATGTCTTCAATCAATATGGTTGTCATACATCTAAACTAAGTACGTCGCGAAACACCTGTGATTACCAAACAGGGAATCACATTGATCTAGAAATCAATAAGGGAGACATGCCACATTTTTTGGATGGCAATCTGTGTTTTTCACTTAAAATCCGGTATACATCTGTATGAATCTGTATCACATAATAATTCATATACATGGCATCCAATAAAACTAGCTCCGACATAGCCATGGAACACTCCCGGACTACCCGGATAAGACCCAGACAAGAAGGATAAGCATGGATTAGCCACCGATTGCCACGGATAGCCCGGTTTACCACCGATCAGTCCAGGATGAGCCCCGTTTTTGTATATATATATAGCAGGAGCAAGTCCACTTCAATTCCAGGACTACTCCGTGGACACACCAGGTAGTCCGGAGGGTGGTCCGGCTCAGTCCGGGGCGAACCGGCCTCTGGTCCGGGGCTGATCCATGGCTCATCCAAGTAGGTGTGACCACGAGGCCTAAAATGACCAAAATAGCGATTTTTATCCTGGGCTGTCCAGGAGAGTCCGGACGACTGGTCCGGGGGTGGTCCGGCTAAAAGTACGGGGCTCGTCCGGGTAGGTGTGACTGGGCCTTATCATGGAGCGATACCATTGAAACTATGAAAGCCTAATAGACTGTCTTATTAAATACGGGTTGCCTTATCAGACCTGCCAGATGATACGGATTTTGGTGTTATTTTTAGTGATCCGTTTTGATACGAATAAATTTATGGAAATAAAAATGTGTAACCACATTAATTGTCCCCTTGTATGCATTCCACAACAGTACAGTATAATGGAGCTGATGTTCAGCCCCAATGTTGGAAATATAATGTTTCGAGTAATACAATTAGGTAATTGCATTCACTTGTTTTTTATTGGATGCCATGTAAATGAATTATTATGTGATACAGATTCATACAGATGTATACAGGATTTTAGGTGAAAAACACAGATTGCCATCCAAAAAATGTGGCATGTCTCCCTTATTGATTTCTAGATCAATGTGATTCCCTGTTTGGTAATCACAGGTGTTTCGCGACGTACTTAGTTTAGATGTATGACAACCATATTGATTGAAGACATGATGTAGATGTAGCTTTCCCGCCCATTCAGTAGCGTAGTCGCGAAGTGTATTCATTGCATTAGACAAGTGACGGATATGGTATGGTATGGTGATGGTTGGAAAGGGTGATGGGTAGGGAGGGTGATAGAAGGGTGATGGGAGGAGAAGGTGATGGGGGTGGAGGGCGATGGGTGTGGATGGTGATGGTAGGGGAGGATAATGGGTGTGGTGGGTGTGGATGGTGATGGGTGGGGAGGGTGGTGGGTGTGGAGGGTGATGGGTGTGGAGGGTGTTGGGGGTGGGTGGGGAGGGTGGAGGGTGGGGATGGTGATGGGTGGGGAGGGTGGTGGGGTGGGTGGTGACGGGTGGGGAGGGTGGTGGGTGGGGAGGGTGGTCGGTTGGAGGGTGGTGGGGATGCTGACGGGAGGGGAGAGTGGAGGGTGATGGGAGGGGAGGGTTATGGAAGGGGGAGGTTGATGGGGTGTGGAAAGTGGTGGGTGGGGATGCTGATGGGAAGGGAGGGTGATGGGTTGTGGAGAGTGGGGTGTGGAGAGTTGTGGATGTGCATGGTGGTGGGTGTGGAGGGTGATGGGTGTGGAGGGTGATGGGTGGGGAGGGTGATGGGTGAGGAGGGTGATGGGTGTGGAGGGTTATGGGTGTGGAGGGTGATGCGTGTGGAGGGTGATGGGTGTGGAGGGTGATGGGTGAGGAGGGTGATGGGTGGGGAGGGTGATGGGTGAGGAGGGTGATGGGTGTGGAGGGTGATGGGTGGGGAGGGTGATGGGTGAGGAGGGTGATGGGTGTGGAGGGTGATGGGTGTGGAGGGTGATGGGTGGGGAGGTGATGGGTGTGGAGGGTGATGGGTGAGGAGGGTGATGGGTGTGGAGGGTGATGGGTGAGGAGGGTGATGGGTGGGGAGGGTGATGGGTGAGGAGGGTGATGGGTGGGGAGGGTGATGGGTGAGGAGGGTGATGGGTGTGGAGGGTGATGGGTGAGGAGGGTGATGGGTGTGGAGGGTGAGGAGGGTGATGGGTGTGGAGGGTGACGGGTGTGGAGGGTGATGGGTGTGGAGGGTGATGGGTGTGGAGGGTGATGGGTGGGGAGGGTGATGGGTGGGGAGGGTGATGGGTGTGGAGGGTGATGGGTGTGGAGGGTGATGGGTGGGGAGGGTGATGGGGTCGGGAGGGCAATGGGTGTGATGGGTATGGAGGGTGATCAGAGGGGAGGGTGAGGGATGGCGAGGGTGAAAGCAGGGTAGTGCCTGCGGGAGGGAGGGCGGTAAGGAGGGAGGCGGGAGGAAGGAGGGGGGGGGGGGGGAGGTAACACACACCCAGTTAGATGCACATTTCATTCATGCAAGTGTAAAATGAGTTTCTTTCGTGACGCGCATAGACGGAGTGGTGCACAGTGAGTCATATCACCTCCAATTTAGAAGGATTATTGACAGAAGTGCGCGCGGCTGTTACTAAACCTTTCAGGGTAAATAATGGCCGAGTCAGATTTTAACTGGGGGAAGTCCGCTTAATCTCAGTTTGTCATGGAATATAAGTTATAACTTCACTACGCTTTCCGGACTGAAGAGTAATTTTTTTCTTCTTTGCAGGGCAAAAGATGAATTAAAACAAAATCTCTTTTCGATGATTCCGTGAAAAAACGGTGGAGAGGAAGTTGTTACTTTTATGGGAATTTCGGTGGGGTTCATTTCTTGTCGCTTGTTGCGGGTGGTGACTGCTGGTACTCACTCATCAGGCATGTGGTGTTCGGGTGTGTAGCGGCAAGCCTGCACAGCCTCACAGCCAACACCCACAGCCACACTCACACTCACACCCACACTCACACTCACACCCACACCAACATCCACTCGCCTATCCCACACCCACTCGCATATCCCACTCCCACACCCACTCCCACACCCACACTCACACTCACCCTCACACTCACACTCACCCTCACACTGACACTCACACCCACGCTCACAATCACACTCACACCCACACCAACATCCACTCGCCTATCCCATGACCACGCCCACTCACAAATCCCACTCCCACACTTACAACCACACTCACACCCACACTCACACCCATCTCACACGCAGTCACCCACCACCACCCCACACTCATACTCACCCTCTCCACCAATCCCCCACCTACACCACATCCACCTCACCCCCATCCCACACCCACCCACACTCACTCACACAACACTACACTCACACCTACACTCACCGCCACTCCCACACCCATCACACACCCATCACACCCACTCACACACTCACACACGCACTCTCACCCACACTCACACCCACCTCACACTCACACTCACTCACACTCACTCACATTCACATCCACACCCACACCCACACCCACACTCACCCCCACTGCCGCTCCCACCCATTACCTTATCACGGGGATCAGCGCCGTGATCACAAGGTGAAAGCAGATCCGTCTTCACCCCCACAATTACGAGGTGAGTTTTTGAAAGGCTCTGAAACTGCATGGGGCCACCCCGCACCCACTCCCACCCACACCCGCAGCCCCCACCCCCACCCCACCTTACTACTTCATCTAGTATCCGTTCACGAATGAAGAGGCGTCGCTGCTTTATATGTATTTACAGACATGCCATTAGGTTTTTCCGTCTATATTTATTGGTTTCTTTGACTGGGATAAAAGTCAGGTTAGTTAAAGGTGCATAGTCCGATGGTATTGAGTTTCTGTCATTTTCTGAGATAAACATATTAGGCTGTTCCTTAAAACCTACCTTACTTTAGTTTGAAGTAACTTTTATTTTAAATCGCTAACTTTTGAGATATTTGAAATGGAAACATGCTAAATTAATTTTGGCAAGCTTGCCAAAGCTAACACCATAGGCTTCTGCAATAACAGGTTCTATTAATTGACTCAGTATCTCCTTATATGTGACAACAAATGGTCTAACAAGGGCACCAGCATATAAGTTAGATATGTAGAATCAAATCTAGATAATTGTTTTGGTTTTGAAAATTCCATGTTTTCATCGGACTATGCAGCTTTAATTAATTAAAGACTCTCTAAACCAGAGGTGCTGACAGTGCAAACAGATTATACGTTACAGATTCGTTTTCATTTGAAAGTATCTCAAACTCGAAGGTGACTTGGTCAAATTGCGCGTTAATTCTTGTAACTTTTGTTTTGAATGGTTAACTTTGGGGTTATTTGAAGTGTAAACATGTTAAATTAACTCAGGTATGCGTGCTGAAATACTGGACACTCTAGCCATCAGCAAAAATATGTTATATTCAATTGACTTAGTATTCACGTCTATATAGCAATACTTGTTTGATAGGTTCGCCGGTATGTAAATTAGATATGGAGTATGTGGTGTTTTCTGTGGTGGAGTGGTTAGAATATCACACTTTTTTTCTTGGCCAGACTCCTGATTTGAAGATCGATGGTTCGATTCCCCATGCCATCACCTTTGCCAATTTGGATTTCTACCGCTGTGTATAACTTACAGTGTCATCAAAGGCCAGTTTCTCTCATACCATGTCTGCGTGCCTTCGGTCGGTAAAGGTGTAGGCTCAGGCTTTCTAGCAACCAACTATCTAATGGTGAAAACAAGGCTATTCAGGCTTATCCATGATAGGCAGTATACATATTCAATTAAAGAAAACCAACAAAATATGTAGCTCACCATTTTCGCTTTTCAAATGGTATGCGTTCATTGGACTATGCTACTTTGAGTAATAACTTGGTGTATTTTTGTATTTTGTGTGGGGTGTTGTGTATCTAGGCCATTGTATTGAAGAGGGCGTAAGTAATATTTTAGTGCTTAGAAAATAAATAATACTAAGTATAGTACAATACTATTTAAATCTAGTAAAACATTAGTGTAAATACATTATATACCTGTAATACTTACGGTTGTAAGACCAGTGCTACGGCACGGAGAAAAGATATATATGAATAAAATTCAATTACCAAAAAACAACAATGCTTAGATTCATTGCTGATATTTATTTCCGACAGACGTCCGGTGCAATCCACTGTCAGGCGACCGTGCAGCCGTGTGGATGGTTATGTATACGTGGGTCAAAGGTCAGGCACGGGTCACGACCGATGATGCTGGAGAAACGTTCCTAATAAAGTCAGTTACATTACATAGCTCACGGTGTCCACACATCCTTTACATGGTGTCAGATATAACGGGTCAAACAATGCGTTATGGCGCTGTCGGGATTGAAACCCCCAGGTCCATTCAATTTAGATGAGAAGATGGCCGTTAATTGGAGGACATGGCTACATTCTTTTGATCTATATGCAACAGCTGCAGGTATCGGCGAAATCGGAGAAAGTTCAGTGTTGTGTTTTTCTGCGTGTAGCTGGGAGCGAGGCCCAGAAAATACACAGGACGTTTGAGTTTGAGGCTTCGGACAGAGAGAAGTTTGGACCGTTAATTGCTGCCTTTACTCAGTATTGTGAGGGCAAGACTAATATCACGGTTGTAAGATATGAATTTAATTCTTACAATCAAACAACTGAAAACATTGACACATACATCCGTGAATTGAAACATCGCGTACAACACTGTTGCTATGACACATTGGAAGGTTCATTACTTTGTGACAGGATTGTACGTCGCGTGAAAGATGATGAACTGAGGGATCGATTACTACAGTCTGATAATTTGTTATTCAACTGATACTCACTGATTATCAAAAGGTACCTAATTCTCTCGGGTTGTCAAATGCATAATTCAGTGTTCAATATAAAACAGACAGGCCAGGAATATAATTATATGATGAAATTGTTCACTGCCATTGAGAGCTGGATATATTTGCATGTGTAGTGGTCTGCACTGACCTCTCAGGCAAGTAACCACATAGACAGGTAGGCGTGGGGAGTGTATTGATATCAGGGAGCCTAGGTGGTGTAATGGTTAGCACACTGGCCCGGAATGCAAACGAGATGTGGGTTCGAGTCCCGCTCTAGGCACAATATTCCCATTTTCATCACGCCCCACGACACTGGTTGCCGTGATCAGGATCCTGTACAAGCTTTGCGCTGTATGGTTGTTGAACCTACCCTGTGTATGTATGTGTAGTGCATTGCCTGTATGTATGTAATTGTAAGCATTACAAGACTACAATTCCAGGGGGACGAGTGTAGTGGTCTGCACTGACCTCTCAGGCAAGTAACCACATAGACAGGTAGGCGTGGGAAGTGTATTGATATCAGGGAGCCTAGGTGGTGTAATGGTTAGCACACTGGCCCGGAATGCAAAGAGATGTGGGTTCGAGTCCCGCTCTAGGCACAATATATCCCATTTTCATCACCCCCACGACACATGTAAGTAGTATAAGAGTCGGGGTCTTGAATCACGATATCCCACCTTAAAGCTGCATAGTGCAATAAAAGGATCACATTTGCACAACCAAACCTTCCCTAGGTTGGAGTGTACATATCCAACTTAGACAATGTTGCATGTATTAGGCACGTGTTGTGGCATACTAGTGAATACTAAATCAATTTGATAGAACATATTACTGTACAACCCAGTTAAACCAAGCTCGGTTAAACCAAACGATCGGTTAATCCAAACCTTTTTCGGCGGCCCGGGCAAAATACTACCATTTATCATATAAAAACGTTGGTTAAACCAAAGTCGGTTAATCCAAAGTATCGGTTTATCCAAACAAAATTGTCGGCCCCAGGCCACTTCCGGTACAGTTAAACCAAACTTTCATGTGGTTTTAAGGTCATCGGAGACTTGTTTTATATGGTAAATGGTAGTATTTTGACGGGTCGCCGACAAAAGTTTGGATCAACCGGTCGTTTGGTTGAACCGAGCTTGGTTTAATGGGGTTAAACTGTATATGCATAAAATACAATAATCATAGTGTCCACATACATTGTATATTACATTCATAATGCACCAAAGTTTTTGCCAAAGCCAAGTCAAAGTCGAAGTCAAAGCTCCGTTAAACCAATGATCGGTTAATCCAAACAAATTTCTCGGGTCCCTTCAAATTTGGTTTAACGGGGCTATACTGTATTATTGCTGTAGCCTATGGGACTTTTTTCTTTTCGACGTGCACACCAAAACGAATTTGGCGTGTTTTCACAGCAACTATCTCCAATTTTAGCCATCTATGTATGAGTTACTTCAGCCCAATTAATGTAACGTCGATTAGAATGCTCAACTTAATGTATTTATCCTTAAGAAAAACAGGTAGAAAATTAAAGGTGTCTGACTTAAAAGTTGCGTAGTCCGATGAAATTATCAGATTTCCGAAATTATTACCTAGATTTGAATCGATGTATGGAACTGAGGCATATGTTGTCCAGCATTTATTTAATTTAGCAGATTTTCGCTACATTCATAATAAAACTTACTTCAAATTAAAGCAAGGTAGTTTATAATGATCAACGTATATTTCTTTTAACAAATATGACAGAAACTCAATTTTAATCGTGGACTGTAAAAATTGCAGATTACAGATGACAGTCCTTCTATGTTGTAACTAATTATACACGATTTCTGCGACTAGTACGATACCTGGTGATAGGCAACGACACTCGTGTTGTGGGTTTACAGTGTGTCACTCTGTGGTTTTACACTGACGATCAACGTTTTCAATCAATCAATCAATCAATCAATCAATAGGATACAGCTATAATTATCAAAAATGATTAAAAAATGGTAAGTATGTTTTCTCTATAAATCCACATTTGTGCTGGAAAGACTGTCAGTTGCTCAATATGAAGCCAGTCTTAACAGAGCCTTGATTGCCTCTCCACAGACAAGTCCAGTCTAGATTATGCTCTACACATGCATCGTGGAAACCGTGTATTGAATCCCCAAATTGTTATGTTATCTAGATAATCTTACTTCTTCAGTGCTGCGTATGTTTAAATGCAAATATCACAGGTTGAGTGTCATATCAGAATAGATAGTGCGCATGCTTTTACAAAGATATATCCAGTACAGCCCCGTTAAACCAAGCTCGCTTAAACCAAAGTCGGTTAATCCAAACTATCGGGTAATCCATGCAAAATTGTTGGGCCCCAGGCCACTTCCGGTATGGTTAAGCCAAACTTTCATGTGGTTATAAGGTCATCTGAGACGTTTTTATATGATAAATGGTGGTATTTTGTCGGGCCGCCGAAAAAAGTTTGGATTAACCGACCGTGTGGTTTAACTTAGCTTGGTTTAACTGGGTTATACTGTATATATACACATAAAAAACAATAATCAAAGTGTCCACATACATTGTATATTGCATTCATAATGCACCTGCGTTTTTGCCAAAGCCAAGTCAAAGTCTAAGCCAAAGCTTGGTTAAACCAATGATCGGTTAATCCAAACAAATTTCTAGGGTCCCTTCAAGTTTGGTTTAACGGGGTTATGCTGTAATATATATAGTAGTTATTATAACTCCAGACTCAGTCATTTTGCCTGTTGAATATTGAATATTTTTAAACGTATGTTTACTCAACTACTATTTAATAAAATGTGTAATTATCATATCCCAGCGACACTGTTAGTGTTAATCGTCAGCACAGTACTACATCCCCCTTTAGAGTAACATGGAACAACCAAATTCATAACTTTATTGCATGAATTCGGTGTGCCCCCCCCCCCCCCCCCCCCCACCACCACCACCACCACCACCCATACACTGCCACCCTCAGCCACACACTCCTACCAACGCAGTCCCCTAACTCCTAACCCCATCCACACACTCCTACCCACGCACTCCCACCCTCACCCACCCACTCTCACCCACACACTCCTACGCCCTCACCCACCCCTACCCCCATAGAGGACCGCTCACTTTCAGCGGTTTACAATGTGATTGGCTGCTGAGACCACCATAAGGAGGCAGCACTAGTCGCGTGCGCATGCGCATAGTGCCCCCACGTGACCAGGCTGACGCGCGCGGTGCCACGTGGCGCGGGACAATCACTACGCATGCGCACGCGCCGGTCCCACGGCTGGATCCGGCGTGTGCTGCGCCCCGGGAGAAGGAGGGGTGAGGAAGGAGGGGGGGGGGTGCTGGACAC
The DNA here is from genome assembly GCA_030323885.1 of Branchipolynoe longqiensis. Classification (NCBI taxonomy): domain Eukaryota; kingdom Metazoa; phylum Annelida; class Polychaeta; order Phyllodocida; family Polynoidae; genus Branchipolynoe; species Branchipolynoe longqiensis. The sequence goes on from CM059187.1 coordinate 127,440,520, forward strand.
CCTAACAGTAACATGGTCACCATCAATTGTAAAGTTAACTGCAACTAGGCGAATATCCCCAGTGCTATTTTCCGCCAGATTTCTTGCGCTACACCTTTATTTGACAACACTTCCCGGAACGCGATATTCAGAAAGTGATGCAGCCTCCAACATACCAGTCCAGTCACACTGATTGCGTTCGTTTATGATGTTCATACGATAATGTATCGGTCATTTGGTAGTGATACGCGGCAGTGGGCATCGATCAGCTAATGATGTTAATTTGTAGCATTTATGCTAATTACTGGGCCCCCGTCTTGGGCGGCGCGGGACCCAGCCAAGCGCGTCCGCACCCTCCCTGGTCCGCGTTGTACCAACAATTGATTGCTATTCATTTTCAGTGTGGAATTTATACAACTGTGTGTCTGGTGCATGCGCCTGGTCTGATTGTCGAAAATACATGTATCCATATGTGTAATGTCGTTCAGTGCACGGATATATACACCATCAGGGTTCGCAGAAACATTTATGGTTTTGGAGACTGTCATACGCAAGTTTAAAAAAAAAAGGGTTTTTGAGGGTTTTTCAAAGGTTTTTGCGTGTTCAATAAGTACCACAGGATGCAAGTGTTTCGATGTTATATCAGAAATATATGTTTTTGTTTACGCTATAATTAAGGGACTAACTAATTTTCAGAGACAAGTTTTACATGAGTGGCGTAAATACTAAAAGGCCGAGGCTCGCTAGAAATTGGCCTTTTGATGGGTAGTTAAGGGTTTTGTGTGAAAACAGGCGATATTCAAGTTTTCAGGTACTCTTAAATGTAATTTGAAATTCAAAGGTTTTCAAGGGATCTGTCCGAAACTATATAGGTGTGTATATATACAGTAAAAACCGTTCTAAGCAACCACCTCCACAGATGGAACGCTTTATTTGGGTTCCAAACGATCACATATACAATACAATTGTAACGATAACACAATTAACCCATTCAATATGATCACCCATACAGTACTATTGTAATGATAACATAACTCCCTAAGCCAACCACCTCCCTAAATTGAGCATTTAAAGTCGGTCCCATGGTCGGTCGATTTCGAGTGGTATATATTTATTATTATTGATAGTAGTAACCAGTAATATATCCCCCATTAGAGTAGCCTAAACTAGAAGAAGCCCTGTCCGTACTCGAATGGACAGGGCTGCCCTCTATGGAAGATCTTCTGATCAAAAAGAATCTCCGACGGACTGGACACCTCATGAGGATGTCATCAGACAGGCTCCCAAAGCAGACCCTCTCAACTGTCTTCTGGTTACAGAAAGAGAGGGCGCCCTCATCTCCGGTTCAATGATACCATCAAGAGACACCTGAAGCTGAGAGACATTAAGATCGACTCATGGACATCACTCTCACAGCAGAGAGCTAGATGGAGAGCGACAGTCAAGTAATGAAAGCAGTCTTTGTCACATCACGACCGACAGCATGATGATGATACTGTCATGGCAGTTATTGTTGCTATTATTCATCATCACATTATGCAAAAGAACTAACTAAATCTTCCCTTTTCACTAGCTATAGTTAATTATGTATAGCTATATAATATTTAGCTACACATAGCGTGACAGGTCGAGTGTAGCGGTTGGTGTGATGGGCGCAGGATGGTGGCGCCACCGTTATTGTTGGTCCTTCATGGATAAAATGATGAAATCTTCCAAACCTTCATGTTCTCATAATTCAATATACATCAAATAGAGTGAGTGTGCTGCAGTGCTCGAAGAAAAAACATGTTAGACACAGGGCTTCAAACATGTCTATTTATATGGCTATTATTTATCATTACTTAAAATATGACCGGACGCGGTATCCGAATCTGTAACACTAAGAGTGTACGCTTCCCGTGCGGAATGTCAGGAGTTCGAATCCCAGCTGAGTCAAACCAATGGCTTCCAAAATTGATACTTGTCACTACACAGCCTGGTGCTCAGCATTAATAGGATAGGGCAATGACTGGTCAGCTCAGTGTCGGGATAATGTTACTGAGTGGGAAATGGTGTCGTGGTGCTGATGGCCTAGTCTCACAGTGGGGCAGCACTATGAAGTCACAATGACTGCGCAATGTCACAAGTCAGTAGCCATCCTGGTATGACCTTTGAAGTTTCCAAGGCGTATAACGCAAAACCAACAAACACATTAAGATATGTATTGATACTAGGACTACCACTAGCACTACCAATATCAAAACCACTATCAAACCCACCATCACTACTATCTAAAAGTAGTGGTAATATTATCACTTGGAAATATTTCCACCATCAAATTGAGGATTGTTCATAATCGTGAACCTCTTCCTTATTTATCAAGCAATATCTCCCTAGGGTTGACATTTACTTTGCTTATCTACCCCTACTGCAGGAATGAAAGATCTCCGCCATTTCGCGGATTTCCCCGATTACAAAAATTATTACCGTTAACGTTAAAGCTGCATAGTCCGGTGAAATGTCAAATTTTCAAAACCAAACCAATTTTCTAGATTTGATTTTGCATATCTAACTTAGATATTGATGCACTTATTAAGCATTTGTTTCTGCGCAGAAGGCAATACTGAGTCAATTTAACAGAACCCGTTACTTCAAATGTCTATGGTTTCAGAGTGTTGGCAAGCTTGCCAAAACTAATTTTCCATGTTTGCACTCTCATAAGTTTACCACTTAAAATAAAAGTAACTTTGAACTAATGTAAAGTAGATACTAGTGATCGATCTAATATATTTATCTCAGAAAATATACAGAAATTCAAAACCATCGGACTATGCAACTTTAAACAAAATGTTAAGGAAAATGGATGTATATCACTATATGACAACAATTGGTTGGTTCGAATCCCGTTCTTATAAAACCTTAAGTGTTAATACAATTTAAAAAACCCACCAAGAAAGGATATGGTGTTGGCGATAATAGCCACAACAAGGACAGTTTGTTGTTTGTTTGTTTGTCCTAGCAACATCTAACGTCATATCAGGACGGAACAAGGACAGTTGAAACCTAACTTCTGGCATATTTTCCGCCATTCCCTGACAGTGCTAATCCTACGGGGGGGAAATCCACTTTTCGCGGAAATTCGCCATTGGCTTAATAATCTCGACTTGATTTCCGCGTTTTTGGTCGGCGACCACTTTCATCCCTGAATACTTACATATGACGATGCAATGTGTCATCTTTCATCATTTGACAAAGTAAAACATGTTTTGAAATACAATCTAATTTTCAAGTGAAGTAAAAAGATAACTAGTTGAATTGTTGGTTTGTTTTCACTGTGTGGATTTGGTCTGTTGGGGGAGCGGGACGTAGATCAGGCGGTATGGGGTTCACCTGTGAAGGTGTCGGTCATCTGATCGATCCTGCTCAATGGACCCATTTGCAGTTTGGGTTATTTTTCATTCCAACCAGTGGTCCACAACTGGTTCATCAGAGGCTGTGGTATGTGCTGTCCTGTCTGTGGGGAAAGTGCATAGAAAAGACCCCTTGCTGCTTATCGGAAAGAGTAGCCTATGTGGCGGCAGCGGGTTTTCCTCCAAAAGAAATATGTCAGAATGACAATATATTTGACGTCCAATAGCTGATGATAAAAATGAATGCGCTCTAGATGCGTCATTAAATAAAACAAGCTTTCCTTTTGGTCTGTTGGTGGGTTTTCTATCAAACACGATACTGGGTGCAGCCGTGTGTCGCTGGGAACTCTACACGTGTTGCGGGTAGTTTGCCCCGCCTACAGATCGCAGCAGGGATGGGCGGTAATTTGTACATCGCATGTAAGTGAATGTCACCGCCTGCCACTGATCACGCGATAACTAACAAATCGCTGCAAGCATTTCGCAAACTTATAAATAAAACCACCGGGAAGGAAGGGCTGCTGGTTGGAACATAGTCATCTTACGAAGTGTATACAGTAAAGCCTCTCTAGGCAAGCACCTTCAGAGATCGATCACTCCCCTATATCGATTGCTTTATTTGGGTCCCAAACGATCGGCCATTCTAACGATAAAAAAAAACCTCCCTAAACAGACGACCTCCCTAAATGGAATATTTAAAATCGGTCCCATGGTAGGTCGATTTAGAGAGGTTTTACTGTATTATTAGTATTATTATTATTATTATTATTATTATTATTATTATTATTATCATTTGCATCCTACAGACTTTTCACATAAGAGTTCAGATGGGCGGGGGAGGGCTGCTTTCTTGTAAGTGTGGGGGGGCGGGGCGGAGGGCGGGGGGAAATGTTAGCGGTTTACGTAAGGGATTCCTAGCGTGATGGTTGGAAATCGACGATGACTTTCTAGTAGGTGTTGGACTTGCCCATGAGTTGGTAGTGCAAGAGAGGCGATGTGTGTGGATGGGGAACTGGGAGGTGGGGGTGGGGGTGGGAGGGGGGCTAATTGGGTTCCCGTTGTTCATTGGCGGAAATAAAATTAATCCTACTTTAGTGACCGGGTAATAATCACTGTCCATATCTGGCAGTGGCTGGCAGTTCACAAGGTGGGGTGGGGGGGGGGGGGGTAGGGTAGGGGGGTGTTAAAAAGAAAATCTATAAAAAAAAAATTAAAAAAAATAACACACAAAAAGAGAAGCCGCGTCCTTTTGTGTGTTTGTGAGCGAAAACAAACGGGATTTTTGGTAGTTGGCTCACGACCAGTGGGACGGAGTGGTGCGTGAAGTGTGTGTGTGTGGGAGGGGGCGGGGGGAGAGCACACGCACGGGTATTGTTGTCTATGCGCTTAGGGGTGAGCAATGCTAATTGAGGGTGGGGGGGGGGGGGATGGGGCGGGGTGGGGGGGGGGGCGGGGGGGGGGGATGGGGTGGTGTCGTGCGGTGTGCACAATGTACTGCCAGGATGGTCAGTGTTGTACCTGACACAGGACAGGTAATCACTGCTATCATAAAGTTGTCCGGCCGGTGGGGATAACCAAACACTTTTATTGACCCACCCACTCACCCACCCACATACACAACCCTCCCTTCTACCGACCAACCTCCATACCCCCTACCCACGACACACACTACTAGCCACCCCCTGTGTGACAGCATTTTGAACGAAATATGCCACCTGTATTATGACTTAGGAGATGTAGCTATATATAATATTTATCATTTGAGTATGTCTATGTATTATAATATACATATATCTATACATATAAATATACATAGATATACATATATACACATGTATTTAAAATCCTCCGGTGCGACTGACACTGGTCAACATCTGATTGAGGAGAGGTGGGCCGAGATGGCACCCCCAGCACAGTATTACGTCTTATGGAGTATAACAATAATCAATATCAATATGTAATATTCCATTTTGTATCAGTATACTCGCAGAATACGTTATATATTATATATACATATACAGTAAAACCTCTCTAACCGACCATCCCCACAGATCGACCACTCCCCGATATCGATCGCTTTATTTAAGTCCCAATAATACCATTGTAACCATATTCTAACTCCCTAAACCGACCACCTCCCTAAATGGACCACCTAAAGTCGGTCCCATGGTCGGTCGATTTAGAGAGGTTTTACTGTATATATATATATATATATATATATATATATATATATATATATATATATATATAATGTATGTATATGCACTTACGTTCGTGTGTTATGTGTTTATGTGTGTAATATATACACATGTGTATGTGCGTATATATGTATATATAACAAAACATGTGTACACATGGCTATAATACTTACTATATCATTAGAAATGTAGTTATCACTATGAGTAGTTATTCATTTATACTTATAGCATCAATCACAGACAAGGATTCTCTTACAAATGTTAGAATCAGGATTTCTCAATGAATGCCGCGGTGCTACTGTAACCTGTCATATGGGGGTGGGTGGGGATTGTGTGTGCAATGATGCATGCATCACTGATGCTGTGACATGGATGAACCCCCACCACCAACACACCCACGCACCCACGCGCATGCGCGCGCACACGTGTGCGCATATTTTACGATAATGACAAGCATTGGGAAGGGGGCGGGGGCGGGGTGGGGGCTAGAAGGGATTGTAAATCCGGCAAGTTGGCGGGAATAATGGTGTCGAGGCTGGTGCCAACACGCCTATAGTGCCTCTGTACAAATGTCGTCTGCTGCGCGCCTTACTGCTTTCTAAGCGACACGTGTTATTGGATGTATGGGGTTTTTAAGCTGGCTTTTGGACACCCGATGTGGCACTAAACAACGGTGTTAAATCCGCCGTGGTCCGTCGTCTGCAACGGGGGACGCAACACAAGGCAAACTGTTGGTGCCAGGATCGATGCTGGTTTGGCTGTGGACTACAATTTGACCTTTTCATGTCTGTGTGATAAGTCCGGTGGTGGTAAAATAATAGAAGGGATTGTAAATCCGGCAAGTTGGCGGGAAGAATGGTGTCGAGGCTGGTGCCAACACACCTATAGTGCCTCTGTACAAATGTCGTCTGCTGCACGCCTTACTGCTTTCTAAGCGACACATATTATTGGATGTATGGGGTTTTTAAGCTGGCTTTTGGACACCCGATGTGGCACTAAACAACGGTGTTAAATCCGCCGTGGTCCGTCGTCTGCAACGGGGGACGCAATACAAGGCAACTGTTGGCGCCAGGATCGATGCTGGTTTGGCTGTGGACTACAATTTGACCTTTTCATGTCTGTGTGATAAGTCCGGTGGTGGTAAAATAATAATAATAATAATTGTAATGATTGTAATAACTGATGATTGTAATGATTGTAATGGTTGCAATGATTGTAATGAGTGTAATGGGTGTAATGATTGTAATAATAGTTAATGAAAGTCGCGACAGTGGTGACAGTCCTGATAGTAATTTAGTATTTATGTGTGTGTAAAATAGATGACCACTATACGGCCGTAAGATCAATCCCACAGGACTATGAAAATATCTGTTCATATGAATAAAAACCTATTTACTTAAAAGAAAATTGGCACTGTGAGATAAAGAATTTGATATACAGTAAAATCTCTCTAACCGACCACATCCACAGATCGAACAATCCCCTATATCGATCGCTTTAGTTAGGTCCCAAAAATACCATTGTAACCATATTCTAACTCCCTAAACCGACCACCTCCCTAAATGGACCACTTAAAGTCGGTACCAAGGTCGGTCGATTTAGAGAGGCTTTACTGTACAAGTTTATAATTGAGGTGATAGATAATTGTTGTAGGCGAGAACCAATCAAATCAAAAATGAAAACCAGTATAATTGTATTTCTTTTAAATTCATCTAGTAATTTTTATTCACGGACAGATACTTTTGTCAACTTCATCCCACTGAACTGAATAATTCATTATGTTACAGTAGTGTCACCATATATAGGGCAATTATTTGTTTTGTTTGTTTATTTCGGTTTGGAAGCAACGTGTAACTTATAGGCCTGTCACACTACGACGTAAGGAGGTAATGTAAGCCGACGTAGGTGAATTTTGGTCATTACGTTGAGGTACGTTGAGTTACGTCATACTTACGTTAGACTGCCGTCGAGTTACGTCAGGTTACGTCGAGTTACGTCAGCGCGCGTCCAGGTTTTGGACATGTCCAAAACTTTCGATGTAGCTCGACATGATGCGGTGACGTTTGGATGATGTCACACTCATGTTACGCCGATGTTAAATGTGCGGGAGGGATGCGTCGGCCACGTTAGATCATAGTTGCGTTACGTCATAGTGACGCACAGGGAGGAGGCCTGTGCGGCTCACACCGGCGACGTTGGACAGACGCCTGGGCGACACGAGCCTCCAGGTGGGTCGACTTCGACTCACGTCGGGGAAAACCGTTGTGTCGGACGTGGCAACGTTAAGCGACGCTAAGCTGCCGCTACTGTCACGCTAGGCTGACGTCATGTGCTGGGGTTTTGCTAGCCTCACGTTGACCCAATTAATAAATCCTTTGTCCTCTCTCGTTGTCACAACGCTAGACTGACGTTATGCTCACGTCATTGACATCCAACTTGGGACCGTATTTGCATATTACGCCAAGATTTTTTACATGTTAAATTTATTTTCACGTTGTCCCTAGGCTGGCACGTTACGTCATAGTGTGACAGGGTCATTAAGTTTGTATCAGGACTGGTAAGGACTTGTGAGGACTTGTGACAGTGTGTACTCATACTGACTTTGTGGGGTTGCCTGGCTGGGATACTAAGCCACCGGCACCATGACCCGATATTCCACTCAGTCACATTATCCTCATACTGAGCTAACCAGTCCTTGTCCTAGTCTATTATGCCGTCCTAATATGACCTTCGATGTTGCAATGACGCAAAACCCCAACAGATAAATTATCTTTTATAGCAGGGTCTTAACGCTTTGCTGAACAAATTCACTTTTTTCTCCACTTATCGTTTTGGCTCAGTTTTGTGCCATTTTACTGATATAAAAAAAATACGAACATGATTGCATTGCGGTACATATACTATCGGTTTGGAGTGGGTGGGATCACTTGCTATACGGACCACACTTAGTCCACACCTCTCTCTATCTCCTCTCCGCTGGCCATGCTCCTCCTTGATATTGTCTGAAAAGAGTTCCAGGAGGGGGAGCCTGCCAGCATTTCACTTTCTACTCTTACTCTGTCCATGTCTTTGGCTCGCCGGCTGGTCACCATAGAGCAAATAGACATGATCCTTTGACTCAACTCTCCTCAATTCTCTTTCCTATACTATACCCTTTTTTTCTCCCAGGCTTACTTCTCTCCTTGATCAAGGGAGTTGTTTGCTTGGATGGGCCACTTTCCCTTTACGTTTCTCTCGTTCCTGGAACCGCTGGACCTATCTTTACCCGTCCCTTCCTCGGAGACCCTTGCCTCTGTCTGCTGGATACAAGCGCTGTGCTATAGCCGGACCAGAGTTATTCTGGACCGCCCCAATGACTCGTCGTTTAATCGTTGTAAAGACATCCCCCAGCGTCAACCAAAGATTGGGCCGATTTATCAGTGCCTCTCTATAATGCTGCAGTTCTGCAACCGGTAACCGTTGTAAGGTTACAAACACCCCAGAAGTCAAGTGGGTGGGTGGGTGCACTAGCTTCTGTGAATTTGTATATGTCGAACGGTAAAATAGTGCTTGGTTATTGGATTTGTTAAAATATGGAGAGAGAAGAAATGACCATACCCACACATGCTTGTCCATGTGGTTCAGTGAGTGGACATAGTTTGGAGCCGGTCCGTATAAACCATCGTCACACTAACTTATCTGTCTGTAAGTGCCAGCCCCCCCCCCCCCCCCCCCACCTCCCACACCCCATCATTTTTAAAGAATTCCCTCGTGTCCCATAGTAACCTTAACCTGCGACTGTAGAATTGCTCATCTCAACTGTGCCCCTTCTACAAACTATTCACCGACGATTACCACCAAAATCAACGTTGATAACATACCTGTCCGGCTGTTATCAAAAATGCCATTAGACTGGGGTAAAATTGCCTAGTACTAGTAGTAGTAACTTAGGAAATTCATGCATTTTCCGCGCATGGACATTGCTACCATCCTCATATAAGTGGAGTGGTTATTGTTATTATCGTTGTTGTTATTGTTGTTTTTGTCGCTGGTGGTGATGGGTGATTTCAGCGTGTGCTCGCCGGTACGCGGCATCGATGGGTCGTGATGTTCATATTTTAGCCTCTCGGATAATGAGTGATCAGGTTACTCATTTTGCTCGTCGTGAGTTTCTAATTTGCTGCTGTTGTTTTTTAACGCAACACGCAGTGTACACCGATACTACCGTAATACTGCTTGAGACTGCGTGATGCTGCGTGATACTACCGTAATACTGCGTAATATGTACTGAGTGATACTACCGTAATACTGCGTGATGCTTCGAGATATTGCGTGATGCTGCGTGATACTGCGTGATACTGCATAATACTGCGTGATGCAGCGTAATACTGCGTGATGCTTCGTGATCTTGCGTGATCTTGCGTGATACTGCATAATACTGCGTGATGCAGCGTAATACTGCGTGATGCTTCGTGATCCTGCGTGATACTGCATAATACTGCGTGATACTGAGTGATACTGCGGCTTGTCGCAACACCACAGGTTGGTTGGTTGGTTTTGGGGGGTTTTACGTCCTGGCAACATTTAAGGTCATATCAGGACGGGATACTTATTTTGCTCGTCGTGAGTTTCTAATTTGCTGCTGTTGTTTTTAACGCAACACGCAGTGTACACCGATACTACCGTAATACTGCGTGATACTGCGTGATACTGCGTGATACTGTGTGATACTACCGTAATACTGCGTGATACTGTGTGATACTACCGTAATACTGCGTGATACTGTGTGATACTACCGTAATACTGCGTGATACTGTGTGATACTGCATGATGCTGTGTGATACTCCATGATACTGCGTAATACTGCGTAATACTGTGTAAAACTGTGTGATGCTGCGTGATACTGCATGATGATGCGTGATGCTGCGTGCTACTGCATGATGTTGCGTGCTACTGCATGATGTTGCGTGCTACTGCATGATGTTGTGTGCTACTGCATGATGTTGTGTGCTACTGCATGATGTTGCGTGCTACTGCATGATGCTCCGTGACACTGCGTGATACTGCATGTGCTGCGTGATGCTGTGTGATACTGCATAATACGGTGTGATACTGCGTGATGCTGCGTGATACTGCGTGTGCTGCGTGATACTGCGTGTGCTGGGTGATACTGTGTGATACTGCATGATGCTGTGTGATACTGTGTGATACTGCATAATACGGTGTGATACTGCGTGTGCTGCGTGATACTGCGTGTGCTGCGTGATACTGCGTGTGCTGGGTGATACTGCGTGTGCTGCGTGATACTGCGTCATGCTGTGTGATACTGCGTCATGCTGTATGATACTGCGTAATACTGTGTGATACTGCGTGATACTTCGTGATACTGTGTGATGTTGCGTGATACTGCATAATACTGAGTGATATTGTGGCTTGTCGCAACACCCCAGGTTGGTTGGTTGGTTGTTGGGGGTTTTATGCCCTTGCAGCATCTAAGGTCATATCAGGACGGGATATTGCATGCGGAATATTGCATGCAACATATATGCAGGTGGGCTCCTTAAAGGCATACAATGTTAGGTGACGTGATCTTCTTCACATCTATTCCTTACAAAAAAACATTTCTTAAAAATATTTTAGAATATTCACATCCTCGAAATGTCTACCAAATCACAATTGGACCGCTATATCATCAGGTTGGCCGGACCGGGCGCGGTGGCCTAATCGGCAGAGCGAGGGCCTGAGGCGCGGAAGGTCGGGAGTTTGGGTCCCGGTTGAGTCAAATACATGACTTTATAATGGGTACTTGTCGCTAACTAGCCTGGCGCTCGACATTAATAGAATAGGTCTGATCATCCCCTGCATTGGAACAGGACACAGTGGCAGAATCGGTTAAGTGTAGCTTTCCCGTGCGGAAGGTCAGGAGTTCGAATCCTGGTCGAGTCAAACCAATGACTTACTAAATTGAGACTTGTCACTACCTAGCCTGGTGCTCTGCATTACTAGAATACGGCAATAACTGGTTAGCTCAGTGTCAGGATAATGTGACTGAGTGGGATATCAGGTCATGGTGCCAGTGGCCTGATTTCCCAGTGGGGCAGCACTATAAAGTCACCCTCAGTGTACACTGTCACAAGTCGGTACCTGTCCTGATATGACCTCAGGTGTTGCTCGGACGTAAAACAACAACAAACAAACAGGTTGCCCGGTGTGCGGGTTGACACTGTTGCGAGTTGACACTATTTCCAAGGTGTTTTGTTCGGTTTGCTGGAATAAGCTCGACAGGTGTGTGTGTGTGTCGAGGGAACACGCATGGTTTTCTGCCAATTTTCTTTACTGGTCTCTGAGAGATTTATCAGCGGTTCATATGTTACTAATTGCCCTAAGTCACAATGACGTCGGACATATACTTACCTGCCAGTGCTCTGCGGTAAACATCTTCTTAGTATTGACTGCCTACATCCGGATCAGCCAGTCTCAACACTAAAAAGCCCCGTGAATAAACCACGAACGGAGGTTTGTAAATCATTTTATTTATTTATACCATCAACCAAATGGATAGATCATATCTTGTTTGTTCGGGTTTTATGTCCTAATGTTCATAACAGGACGGGTACCGACTTGTGACAGTCTGCAATCATGGTGACATTTTACTGCTGCCCCACTGGGAGATCAGGCCATGGACATCATGCCCCAATATCCCACTCAGTCACATTATTCTGATATTGAATTTACCAGTCCTTGTCAGATCCTAGTAATCCCGAGTGCCAGGCTAGGCAGCGATAAGTATAAATTTTGTAAGTCATTGTTTTGACTCGGCCGGGAATCAAACTCCTGACCTCCCGCATGGGAAGCCTGCACTCTACCGATTCGGCCACTGCATCCGATCTATAGATCAGAAGTGACCGAGTGATGGCGATTTTACGTCAGTTCACCAACTAAAGCAATATTAATGTCGAGAAAGACTATAGGAGACAGCGGCACATTATTCTTTTAATTAATCATATATAATACAAACTTATTTTGATATTCATGCCTGGAAGATTCAAAGTATGCAACATATTGGAGAGACATATTCTATTTTCATCAATGTCAATTTGTGGATGTCATCTTTGATATATTAACCCATCATGTAGTAATACTTGTTTTCTTTGGAGAATTGATAATATGTCAATGTCACTGACATATTGACACTCTGATATTCACCTCTATACCCACTCGTTGCTTTCACAGTCTTGTTTCGTGTACAGTTCTGCTAAACAACTCTATAGAAAAAGGCGTCGGATGACTGGACTATGGACCTAGCCACATGCATTCGCAATGTAATATCCTAAATATATTGCTCAAATACTTATTTATCAATATTATAGCCCACTCCTTTTTAAGTGTGGAATTGATTAAAGCATCTCAAAGTTTGAATTGGGAGAATACAGTGGCTACCATCTTGGTATGATGTCATTCTCCTCCAGTTCATCAACTCTATGCTAATATACATAAACACTGCTTGCTTGAACTAGGATCGCAACAGCTTGTTTCCAGTAGATCCTATACGAACCTAATTGTAAAAACTAGGTCTCCATGAAGTAAAGTTTAATCCTTCCTCCAACTAATAGATTTACCACTCATCGTGGTCACCAGTATGTAAAGTCTACGGCTTGAATATGTGGTTGTATAGGCAGGCTATAGTGAAAGGAAGAGTATAAAGTGTGAAAGAGTCAAGCCCTCTGGTTTATTATTTATATGGTACATGGATTCAGTGTAGAGTATCACCCCACCCTATACCAATGAGAAACAAGCATTCTTAGCTCTACCAATAGGGATCCAGCATTCCTGGTCTCCATGGTTACCAACTATCTGCCCACTACCACCAAGCTGTGTGGCTCCCCTGGCCACCACCTGCCTTGAGCCTGAGTGTGGTGATCCTGACTAGCAGAGGGGGGGGGGGGGTAGGTTCTGAGTGCCCCTTACACACAATCCTGCCAGCACCACTGTCTATTTACATCCCATTCAGGCACCACCAGGACCTACATATACACATACATGCACCTGCTCACGTATACCCGATCCATAATAGAACATTTGCATTCCCCCACCAATGTTGTAAATAGGAATATTTTACATAATGTTGCAGATCTTTGCAACCTGCGGACCCTCCCGAGAGGTACCGGGATCGCCCCCATCAGGCAGCCTATGCTAACCAATTTTTACTTGGGTTTAAATATAGTCATTTGTTCACCCTAACTGAAGATGAATATTTAAACAAATCTAATATCCGTTTTGCATGCCGCACGGTATCAGCACTACGTAATTTCTGAGATAACAACTTTGGGTGTCCAGCTATCCATACGCAGGCCATGATAGGGTGAGGCCTGCCTGCTACAGTGCACACTACTACATACAGGAAGTGGTTTTATATATTTTATTTGATCTGAAACATTTGCTAGGACAATTTCAGTGCACTCCACTTAAACAAATTAATATCGGGAAAGCACCTTATTAAAGTTGCATAGTCCGAAAAAAGTATCAAATTTTCAAAGGCGATGCACCTATATAGATTAAAACCTACATATCGAACTTCGATACTGGTGAGCTTAGTAAGTAATTGTTGCTACATGGAATGGCATACTAAGTAAATGTAACAAAACACGTGTTACTCTGCTGAAGCGGCAGAATACAAAATACCCAAATTAATTTGCACTTCAAATATCTCCTTAAGTTTGTCATTTTAAATCAAAGTCACTTCAAATAAAAGTAAGTATCCAACCTAATAAATTTATCTAAAGCGGCTGTCACACCTCGCCGGATTGAGCAACGGAGAGAATTGTCTAGTCTGGTGATGATAAGTATAAAAATGTATTAAAATGTGTGAAAATGTTGCGCTATCGGGTCAATGGCCGCTGGATGAATGGACATGAAACGGACATGAAACGGACATGAAGCGGACATGAAACGGACATGAAACAGACATGAAACGGACATGAAACAGACATGAACGGATAGCCAACCGATGAAACAAACTCAAAACGGACAAGAACCGTAGACGTCAATCCGGCGGCATCCGTTCCTAGTTTTGTGCATTTTCAAAACTTGTACGGACACAAACCGGACTTTGTTCGGTTTCTGTCTGTTTCCCCCCAATCCAGTGAGGTGTGACAGCCTCTTAAGAGAATGACAGAAACCCCCAAACCATCAGACTAACTTTAAGTTTGGTTAACACCACCCATGTTTTTTGAGTCAAGGAGAGTTTGAAGTAAATAAGGCACATACAAGTGAAAGGACGGGAATGGGATGGAGACACGACTTACCTCGGGTCTGTACACACGCCAGGTCCCAGCTCCAGATCTTCCACAGGAACCAGCGGATATTAACTCAGAACAAAAATGCATTAGTGGCATTAGACCTTGCCGATCACCATCCAGCTACCACCGCGCGTGCTGGCCTAATCGGTAGAGCCCAGGCCTCGTGTGCGGAAAGTCGGGAGTTCGGTTCCCTGTCGAGTCCAACCAATGCCTTTGAAATTTATCCTTGTTGTTTCCTAGCCTGGCGCTTGGCATTAATAGGATAGGACAAGGACTCGTTAGCTCAGTGTCAGGATAATGTGACTGAGTGGGATATCAGGTCATTGTGCTGGCATGGGTATGGAGGTATTGCAATACCTCAGGGAGTTTGACGCCCCTGCCCTGCAGAATTGTAAACCACTGCCTTATGGTACAGGTTCTTGACAGAACCGAAGGCTAAGGGAGCAAACCCTGAACAGAAAATCATGTCACTGTGGCAGCAACAAGGGCGGTTGATGTATGGAACTCCCAACATCTCCCGGCCAGTCACTTGCCGGTGTGAAACCTCTATTTGCTCCCCGAGAGAGTGCCGCTGGTAACTTGCAAAAGCCAGCAGCACTTCAACACTTTTGCAGGCATCTTTCATGAAATGTACAACCACACAAAGCATCACTCTCACAGCAGAGAGCTAAATGGAGAGCAGCAGTCAAGTAATGAAAGCAGTCTTTGTCGCATCGTAACCGACAGCATGATGATGATGATGTGCTGGCAGCCTGATTTACCAGTGGGGCAGCACTATGAAATCGCCATCAGTGCACACTGTCAGAAGTCGGTGCCCGTCCTGATATGACCTTAGATGTTGCCAGAATGTGAAACTCCAACAAACAACCGACCGTCCTGCTGCCTAATTTACCGCTCCTGGTGCCTAGTGTTGCCATAGTGCCTAGTGTTGGCAAAAAGGGTCAATATCCTGGAGACAATATCCTGACGTCATCACTGTACTGCCAATCCCCTGGTTGAGAGGACCCATTGCAATAACGTTGTTTGTTCGTTTCTTGGATGATGGTTATTCAAGATAGGTACCAATTTGTAACAGTGCACACTCATGGAAACTTTATAATGTGGCCCCACTGGGAGACCAGACCATTGGCATCATGACCCGGTTTCCAACTCAGGCAAATTATCCTGATACTAAGCTTACCTGTCATTGCCCTACCCTATTAACGCAGAGCGCCAGGCTAGGTAGCGACAAGTATCAATTTTGTAAGCCATTGGTTTGACTCTACCAGGATTCAAACTCTGAGCTTCCGAACGGGAAAGCTACAATCTACCGCTTCAGCCACCATGCCCTGTTACAGTGCAGGGGATGATCATTCATTAAGTTGCCATGGTAACCTTTGAACGGCGACATATTTGAAGTGTTCATCACCATCTTTTCTGACATGTGCCCGTTCAGGTTTTTTTTGGGGGCTGAGTGTTTTTGAAACACAACCATCAAACGTGGCATACTGACGTAACTGCTGTTTGCCCCAAAGAATTTTCACCGGACAATAATTTTCAACTAGGCATTCGTCAAAGGGCTAGCCACCTCGCTTCCATCCCCGAAGTCTATCACAATCTGGGATAGGACATAATTAAATGATTCAGGGTGGGGGGCGACACTTTAGAACAAGTATTATTGAAACCAAATGCCTCATATCTCATTCTATTTTTCAGGAGTGATAGCTGAACACAGCTGTCCAGATATTCACAGTGCGATGTCATGAGGAAAGGGAGGATCCTATTGTATTTGTATTGTTGCTTTCTTTTTGTTTGTGGGGAGGGGGGAGGGTGAAGTGGGAGGTGTGATTATTAATGCTATGTGTAATTTGGATCAGTACATTGTGGGAAGTGACATCACTGCATTTTGATTGTAAGCTTGCGACGCCAGGCTTGGATCAGTGCGTTGCATCGGGTAAGACGCATCCGTTAACTCGCTGCATATTGGATGACAACATATTGGGTACGGCATGGAGGACGGGGCGTGGGGGGGGGGGCATGGGGAGGGGTGTCACTGGGACTGCATTACTAAATAACCTAAGCATAGGACACGGTCCCTCAACAAATAGCCGACCCAACAGGCTGAACTCAGTATCTGCATGGTGAATCTTGTATATGCGTATGATTAAATAGGCAAGCAAAGAATGGCAATTTCACTCAGAATTCCTCCAGCACTCACTAATGCCCTTCTGGTCGCCCCCACCCCCACTCCCTCCTCAACACACACTCAAACATAAAGGATGGTTGTTCGAGTGTTACATCAGGGCAAGGCCTAAGGTCATACCAAGACAGGTACCAACTTGTTACAGTGCACACTCATGGCAACCTTATAGTGCTACCCCACTGGGAAACCAGGCCACCAGCACATTGATATAATATCCAACTCAGTCACATTATCCCAACACTGAGCCAACCAGTCCTTTCCCTATCCTAATAATGCCGAGCGCCTGGCTAAGAAGTGACATGTATACATTTTAAAGACATTGATTTAACTCGACCAGGGTTCGACCCTGTGGGTTCCAATCCTACGATCTACCAAATTGGGAGATGGACGCTCAACTCATTCGGCCATCCCGTCTGCAAGTAAAAAGAAATAAGATGAAACAAATAGATCCAGCACCAGCAACTCGCCATATCATGTATGAGAAGGCGCTAGTTACAGTGCGCATGACACTGGTAGGTACGATACGGCAATGTAATTAGCGTACTTAGTGTCCGCCTCCGCCGTCAGAGGGTGCGCAGGTGAACCCTGGGGGGCGTGATCACGTGATATGTTAGGGTTCACACAGAAAGATCCGGTTAGCCAACTCGTCACAGGTTATTGTTGCTGCAACAAACAAAGGCGACTATTTTAGTGTCTGCCTGTTGTGTAACTACAACGTAGGGTGGGGTATACATCACCACTGCCCTTGTCCAGTAGATAAGTCAGGGTTCGGGGTGTTTCAGTGTGTTGTTTAACCTGGTTGGGTTAATGGGATTGCATTTCTAAGTGACTGCCAGTGGAATGTGGCATGTGGAACCTGCAAGAGAGATTGGTCAAGAATGGGTTAGTAAAGTGGGCCCTTGCGTCTGATGTCAGACAGAAGAAACGCGAGGGAGACGCTTAGCTTCAGCTCTCAAGGTTGGCACCTGGTATTGTGCCACCTGTTCTGGAGAGATGGGGAAGGGGAAGGGGGGGGGCGGTGAAGGGCGAGGACTGGAAGGGGGGAGAAAGGAAGGAAGTGAGAGGAAGGAAGTGAAGGGAGAAGACGAGATGGGAGAGGAAGGAAGGGAGGGGAGAGGAAGAAAGCTAGAGGAAGGGAGGGAGAGGAAGGGAGGGCAAGGGAGAGGAAGGAAGTGAAGGAAGGAAGCGAAGGGAGAGGAAAGAATTGAAGGGAGGGAAGGGACAGAAGGGAGAGGAGGAAGGGAGAGGAAGGGAAGGAAGGGGAAGGAATGGAAGGGAGAAGAAATAACTGAAGCGAGAGGGAGAGAAGGGAGAGGGAGAGAAAGGAGAGGAAGGACAAGGAGAGAAGGAAATGAAGGGATATCAGCGGATGGAAGGGGGATGAGGGTGTGGGAAGGGGAGAAGAGAAGGGATGACAAAGGCGACGTGAAGGTAGGCAGATTGAAGGGATGGGGGATTGAAGGGATGGGGGATTGAAGGGATGGGGGATTGAAGGCAGGGAATTGAAGGCAGGGGAATTGAAGGGAAGAGCAATCGAAGGAAATAGCAATTGAAGGAAACAGTAACTGAAGGCAGAGGAATTAAAGGCAGAGGACATCGAAACCAGAAGAATTGAAGGCAGTCGAGGAAAGGAGAGGTGGTGATGTAACACACGAAGGGCGGGGGGGGTGGGGGGAATCAAAGGCAGTCAAAGAAAGATGTCTCTCTGAGAGAAGGAACAAATGTGGATATGACTGAGGTTGTTTATTAATTTGCGAGCCCGCCGTGCGGTGGCGCTGCGTACTGTCTGACGAACTAATTCACTTGAAGGTTACAGGTGGATATTGCCACAGTAATCCTGCGGGGCACTTTGATTAGGTCCCTCCATGGTCGCCGGCAGCCAGGTGTGGCACGAAGCCGAAAGCCGAGGTCTGGGGATCATAGGGCGGAAAGCATGGGACTTTGGGAGGGCAGGGTCGCTGGTATGGCTCTTAACATGTGCACACGCATGCGCACCAACCCAGGAGCAAGTTACTTCGTTGTTGTTATTTTGTCCCTCAAGACGAAATGCAGTTTTCTCAAAGTTTCTTATAATTCTTATGTAAGAATTGCACGGCAACACAGTATTGGTGGGTACATTATTTATTTACAGGAAGTGAATAGTAGAGAAAGTAATGCACCTGGCTGGGCCTCAAGTGCCCTACCTAAAATGAAGAAAAAGTTTTGAAGGAGTGTGGAAGCTCTGGCTGACAGGGTCAGACTGAGCCAATATCAACAACAGGTGTAGGGAGGCTCCTGCCCCACCTGGTGGTTGTGGATGACACTATCCTGTGAGCCCCCCAGGAGCCCCTGGGAGGCAGCACCGTGCAACTCGGTTACATCCGCATATACGTTGTATATACGTGGGTGTAAGAATTGCACGGCAACACAGTATTGGTGGGTACATTATTTATTTACAGGAAGTGAATAGTAGAGAAAGTAATGCACCTGGCTGGGCCTCAAGTGCCAAAGTCACAGACACACCAGACAGGAGAAAAAATAAAGAAATTAAAACAAGGCAGAAAGAGCTGTGGCGACCTTGATGTCCGCAACGATCCGGTCGGCCAGAGGTCGAGCAATGTATCTATAGACGCAGTCCGAGGACCAGTCACCGTGTACCTTGATCTCGTCAATGGAGGCCCCTTGTAGGGCGAGGAAGGTACACCCACCCCTGCGGAGCGAGTGGCAGGAGAACGAGGAGGCATCTAGCCCGGCCTCTTCCAAGAAAATTGTTATGGTTGCCTGGAGGGTAACGTAATCTAAAGGTCTGTAGCCCCCGCGAGCAGAGGGAATTTGGAAGGCAGGGGCATCTTGGGTTACTTTAACCTGCTGAAAGTGCTTTTCAGCCCAGAATACCACGCAAAGTTTGGTGTTCGGTACTCGGGCTACAGGGATTAAGAGATCTCTCTCCTTGAACTGGATCATCTTGGACTTGCGGACAGAGATCACCATCACCCAGTTAAAGAACTCAAAGTCAGAACGTCTCAGAACCGAGTCCGACTCCGTAAGTTGGCAAAGTTTTGAAGGAGTGTGGAAGCTCTGGCTGACAGGGTCAGACTGAGCCAATATCAACAACAGGTGTAGGGAGGCTCCTGCCCCACCTGGTGGTTGTGGATGATACTATCCTGTGAGCCCCCCAGGAGCCCCCAGGGGCCCCTGGGAGGCAGCACCGTGCAACTCGGTTACATCCGCATATACGTTGTATATACGTGGGTATATATATATACGTTTACGATGTAGTCCACGTCCTGATATGACCTTTCCTGCTGCTAGGAAGTAAAACCCCAACAATAAGCGGATGAAGATATCGATATGCATATATGCATATATACACTGTATATGCATATATATATCATGTGGATACATATGTGGTTATATATATATGGATACTTTTTAAATGCTATTTGTATTTAAAAGAGTGAACACATTTCCCGTTTCGATCAATTCGCACTTGGTTTGGATGCTGTCAGAATCAAGAAATACATAATAACTAATTGTTGGGAATATGTCAGTGACAAACATTCTGTTCTTTACTTAACATGACTATATGAACACTGGATTTAATAGGGACGTTGCACCCTTATTTATATTAGCATCCATTACAGGCATGGCGCACTAGAAAGTCTATATCCCGATATCTTATAAGGTGAAATACACCTGCATATTAAATTCAATTTACATAATTAATCCCCGTTAGTAACTTAAATATGCTACTTCGCGAGAGAGAAAAAAAAGCTGAAGCTAAATTAGGTGTTAATCTTGGTACATGTTTGCATGTGGGTGCCTTGTATTGCCTGGACATTATGACCATTGCGCGGCCCAATTGAGTGACGTGTGACTTATTGCTGACGCCTGTGTCCACACCAGGGCCAGCACGCGTCACGTGCACAGCCCGCTATGAACATGGCTTACAAATAAATCAACACATGTTATTTATTCTCCTGTGTTCTTTATTCATATGCATGCAACCTTTTTCTTGAAGATTTATACTGCCTATTATGGATAAGCCTGAATAGACTTGTTTTCACCATTAGAAAGTTTGTCGATAGAAATCCCGAGCCGACACTTTTACCGACTCAACGGATTTTTAACCTTCCACACCACATAGACATGGTATGAGAGCAACTAGCCTTTGATACGGCTGTAAGTTATCCACAGCTGTAGAAATCCAAATTGGCAGAGGTGGGGGCACGGGGAATCGAACCACCAACCTTCAGATAAGGAGTCTGACCTAGAAAAAAGTCAGTCACTCTAACCACTCCGGCACAGAGAACACCACTGAGTTGCACCCGGCGCGATGGCCGAATTGGTAGAGCGCAGGCCTCCCATGTGGGAGATCGGGAGTCCAATTCCCGGTCGAGTCAAACCAATGATTTAGAAAATTGATACATGTTGCTTCCTAGCTTGGCCTTGGCATTAATAGGATAGGACAAGGAGGACTGGCTAGCTGAGGGTCAGGATAGTGTGACTGTGTGGGAATGGGATACCAGCACCATGGTTTCTCAGTTGGGCAGCACTATAAAGTCGCCATGAGTCGCACTGCCCCAAGTCAATACTCGTCCTGATATAAACTTAGATGTTGTGAGGACGTAAAACAACCAACCAACCATTATTCATATGCAGGCTACCTGAATTGGTGTCACCAGCCATGCTGGAAACCATCATAGTGGCTTAGATATACTATGGCCACGTTGTTTTTGTGACATTATTTGATGACCAGTTAGTAAACTTGAGCTGGTGACCTAAGTGTGAGTGTGGCTGATAAGATAACACAATGCGCAGTCGACGATTGAACTGCCATAACTAGCCCTCACTTGGCGGTAATATATGTTGTTATTAATGTCTGCAATATCTGAAGACTTTGACACGGTCAACATGTGGGAAACAAGCGTCCGATTTCACAATCTTTCCTTCAAGAGCCCCCCCCCCCCCCCGCCCCACACCTTAGACGTTAGCGGAGGCAAAATATGATTTAACCATCCTAAAGCGGCTGTCACACCTCGCCGGATTGAGCAACGGACAGAATTGTCTTGTCCGGTGGTGATAAGTATCAAAATGTATTAAAATGTGTCAAAATGTTGCGCTATCGGGTAAATGGCCACTGGATAAACGGACATGAAATGGACAGGAAACCGACAGGAAATGGACAGGAAACCGATATGAACGGATAGCCAATGGACGAAATGAAATCAATCCGGAGAAGAACCATAGACATCAGTCTGGCAGCATCTGTTCCTAGTTTTGTGCATGTTCAAAACTTGTACGGACACAAACCGAACATTGTTTGTTTTCTGTCCGTTTCCCCCCAATCCGGTGAGGTGTGACAGGGCCTTAAAAAAAACCAAAAGAAAAGAATCATAACGAAATAGTAAATAGTAACACGAACAGCCATATCCTACTAATACCCAGAACCAGACGAGTTAGCAATGTGTACCACTTGTCTTTTAATTTCTGTTTGTTTGTACATTGGTTGGTTAAGTAGGGGTTGGTTAAGTAGGCGAAATTTCAATCAGGAACTATTAGTCCCCGATCAATTATTAAATCCTTAGTTTGACTCGCCCAAGGTTCGAACCCATGGGTTCGAATCCAAGGGTTCGAATCCCACCACCTACCAAAAATCTGAGGCGATCGCTCAACGCATTCGGCCATCTCGCTGGTATGGTTAAAGTTGCATAATGCGATTAAAGCCTGACGTTTCCTAAGCCAGAGCATTTATTTAGATTCTCTCGGACATATCCAATTTAGATCCGCCCTGATATGACCTTACATGTTCCCAGGACGTAAAACTCCAACATCCAACAAACCAAGTTAGATACTGGTGCATTAATTAAGCATGTATTGCACTTTTGTGCTCGTGTGTTAATAAAAGTTACTGCATTTT